>CAMPQE020000068.1:0-104000 GCA_946902985.2 Meconema thalassinum | reverse complement strand
ACATGGTACATGTTTCAACGTCTAACTCATATTGACGTCTTCATCAGCCTAAATATTTGGGCAGCACTTAAAACATTCCCTTTATATACTGGGTGTAGTTAAAAATTGTACATAAAAACACACATAGATCACTGTAACACATTAAAAAGTTGTTAAAACATTTTCTTATGTTAAAAGCTTAATAAAATCCTCAGCCGGGCTTGGCAGTCTTTCTTGGTTTATTTCTAATGTTAGCTTCAAAAGCCCAAGCAAGGGGTGACCATTCCCAACTGGAAAGAAATGAAACTATGTATGAGAGAAAGAAGTGGTAGATAAAATAATACTTTAAAAAACCCTAAATGTTATATAAAGACTTACGATGTAATGCGGCAATGAGCTGACAGGGCCGTGCTGAGTCGGACGGAGACAGTGCTGTACTGAAACGGTGTGTCAACATGGAAGCAACAAGCAAGACAATAGGGGCTGAAGAGGAGAGGGGTGAGAGTTCGGGAGTGTTTTGGATTGTAGTGGGAAGGGGGGGGGAAGAAGGGTTATGGAGTAAGTTTAGGGGAATGTAACATGGATCAACGGTTGTGGATTTATTTCTATGGTGGTTTATATTTTGTTTTGTAATGGATTAACGTTTCATAGAGTACGTTGTTTTCGAAACGAATCTCATTAAGATACGTTAGGGGGGCGGTCTTATGGGCTAAATCGATTTCAATGCCATTAAATACAATAAATTTTCCGCCATGGCAAATCATATGAAAGATACCAAACATGAGTTCACAGACATTAACAACGATATGAGAATCTTACATCGAGCAAATAAAGGAACTACAATGAACATCTTAGAAAAAATTGAAATCGATTTAGCCCAAAAGACCGCCCCCCTAACGAATCTTAATGAGATTCGTTTCGAAAACAACGTACTCTATGAAACGTTAATCCATTACAAAACAAAATATAAACCACCATAGAAATAAATCCACAACCGTTGATCCATGTTACATTCCCCTAAACTTACTCCATAACCCTCCCCCCCCCCCCTTCCCCCCTTCCCCACTCCAAACCAAAACACTCCCGAACTCTCACCCCTCTCCTCTTCAGCCCCTATTGTCTTGCTTGTTGCTTCCATGTTGACACACCGTTTCAGTACAGCACTGTCTCCGTCCGACTCAGGACGGCCCTGTCAGCTCATTGCCGCATTACATCGTAAGTCTTTATATAACATTTAGGGTTTTTTAAAGTATTATTTTATCTACCACTTCTTTCTCTCATACATAGTTTCATTTCTTTCCAGTTGGGAATGGTCACCCCTTGCTTGGGCATTTGAAGCTAACATTAGAAATAAACCAAGAAAGACTGCCAAGCCTGGCTGAGGATTTTATTAAGCTTTTAACATAAGATAATGTTTTAAATTTTTTTAATGTGTTACAGTGATCTATGTGTGTTTTTATGTACAATTTTTAACTACACCCAGTATATAAAGGGAATGTTTTAAGTGCTGCCCAAATATTTAGGCAGATGAAGACGTCAATACGAGTTAGACGTTGAAACATGTACCATGTGTTAAAAGACAGGTGATTGTATCACGACATTTTAATAAACAGTATTGACGAGGCGGAACCATTTGGAACTTTGTTCTTAATATAATTCAGTCAATACGGAAAAAATGTGCGACTCTCAGAGTCAAAAAGATTATGAAGCAGGCCAAGCTTACTGCGCTAAAAAGGCGCGTTATAAATATAAAGATCTGAAAATTAAATTGGCCAGCACTGTCAAGGACATCGCCTTTTTAAAGAAATGCAGAGAACATAACATAACTCCGTCACATTTTAAATCTTACCAGAAAAAGGGCCCATTAAATAAATATGAAGCCAGAACACCGAGGATAATTAATAGTAGAGTTTTCCAAAGAGAAATTAAATTTCTTTATATCAGGAAAAACAATCTTAATAACAAACTTTATCGTGCACACCTAGAAGCTTCAAATCTATCCAGTAAGAAGGACTGGGATAGATATTCATTCACTGTAAATCAAATCTTATTTACGAAAATCAATAGGAAAGTACAGTGGCTAGAAAATAAATTCAGAAACCTACAAAATAAATTCAATAAAGTCAGAGATGCGAATGAACAAGTTAACAATAGGCAGTTTACCCCAGTGCAATTTTCTCCACCTGTCAAAAACTTATCAAGTGTTCCATTTGACGATAATGAACTCGAAATTCTAGGCAAGGGGCCCAAACACAACTGGGAATGTGACCTCAATGACAGAACGCTAACCACTTTAGTAGTGGAAGCAGAAACAGCCATACGTAGGCTTCCTCTTGATAAACAAAAAGAAGTCAGGTACACGACTAACAAAGAAATTCAAAAAATAGTTAACACTAACACAAAAAGCAACAAGAATTCGAATCTAAATAAACTTAAAGAATTGAAAGAGAAAATAAATAATAGCGATGTAATTGTTACTAAAGCAGATAAGGGTAACACGGTCGTGCTGATAGATAAGGATGTATATGTCAACAACACACACAATTTTCTCAGCAGCTAGAGTTTTGAAGAGGTTAAGAAATACCCCACCCAATCTATACAGAGAAAATTGAAAAATATTTTGAAAACTTCCATGCTTATTATCAATGAAAAACAAACTAGTAAGTTAACCAATATGAACCCGGGATTACCAACTTTGAAAGCGCTCCCCAAAATTCATAAAGAAGGAATTCCAATAAGACCTGTCATTAATTCCAGAAACAGTCCCCTTTACAGAACCGCCAAATTTTGTCAGCAGTTCCTTGAAAGACATTACATTTTTAAAGCAAATAAATCCCAGAAAAACACACTCAATTTCTGCGAAGAAACCATGAAACTTACCTTAATGAGCAAACACTCCATGCATAGCGTAGACGTGAAAGATATGTACACAAACATCCCAATTGCACCATCGCTCAAGGTCATTAAACAAAATTTGTCTAACAACAGTATATTGTCAAAAGTAGAAATTAACGAATTCATGACGCTATTAGAATTCACACTCACAAATATTTTTTTCACTTTTAACAATAGGATCTATAAACAAAAAGAAGGACTCTCAATGGGATATCCGCTATCTGGTTTAGTAGCTAACATATATCTTGACCATCTGGAACACGAAGAAATTGTAGGCAAAATTGACGGTATACATTATTGGGGAAGATACGGGGATGACGTGTTTGTAATAATCGATGATACTATTTTAAACATAGGAGAACTCGTGCAAAAATTAAACGGTTTGGATAAAAGCATACAATTCACCTCTGAATCAGCCGTAAACAGTAAAATCAACTTCCTTGACACTACAGTTTGTTTGAATAATAACAGGTTAACCTATAAAGTTTTTAGAAAGCCAACCCAGACCCACACGACAATAAGAAAAGACTCTAACCACCCGGGCAATCAAAAGAAAGCCGCCTTTTATAGTATGATCAGCAGAGCCTTTTCCCTTCCTTTAAGCAAAACAGATCTAAATTAAGAAATAAAAATCATCAAACAGGTTGCCAAGGTAAACGGATTCACATCGCTGTTTGTCAACAATATTATCAGCAAGCTTAAAAACAAACCGGTCACCCGCCTAACGCCGGAACAAAAAGCGCAGCCCAAATACGCGACTTTCACGTATTTCAGCACCAAAACTTATAGTATTTCAAATATTTTCAAAAAGCGTGGACTAAGAATAGCATATAGAACTTCCAACACTAACAATAATATTTTATTCAATACTAATAAATTGAACCATACGAACAAATTCAGTAAATCAGGTGTGTATATGTTGAAATGTGCTAAATACGACGCTAATTATTGTGGACAAACAGGTAGAGCATTTATAACAAGATATGGGGAGCATTTCAATGCCATTAAATACAATAAATTTTCCGCCATGGCAAATCATATGAAAGATACCAAACATGAGTTCACAGACATTAACAACGATATGAGAATCTTACATCGAGCAAATAAAGGAACTACAATGATCATCTTAGAAGAAATTGAAATCGATTTAGCCCAACATGACATTCATTTCGAAAACAACGTACTCTATGAAACGTTAATCCATTACAAAACAAAATATAAACCACCATAGAAATAAATCCACAACCTTTGATACATCTTACCTTCCCCTAAACTTACTCCATACCCCCCCCCCCTTCCCCCCTTCCCCACTCCTAACCAAAACACTCCCGAACTCTCACACCTCTCCTCTTCCGCCCCTATTGTCTTGCTTGTTGCTTCCATGTTGACACACCGTTTCAGTACAGCACTGTCTCCGTCCGACTCAGCACGGCCCTGTTAGGTCATTGCCGCATTACATCGTAAGTCTTTATATAATATTTAGGGTTTTTAAAGTATTATTTTATCTACCACTTCTTTATCTCATACATAGTTTCATTTCTTTCCAGTTGGGAATGGTCACCCCTTGCTTGGGCTTTTGAAGCTAACATTAGAAATAAACCAAGAAAGACTACCAAGCCCGGCTGAGGATTTTATTAAGCTTTTAACATAAGAAAATGTTTTAACAACTTTTTAATGTGTTACAGTGATCTATGTGTGTTTTTATGTACAATTTTTAACTACACCCAGTATATAAAGGGAATGTTTTAAGTGCTGCCCAAATATTTAGGCTGATGAAGACGTCAATACGAGTTAGATGTTGAAACATGTACCATGTGTTAAAAGACAGGTGATTGTATCACGACATTTTAATAAACAGTATTGACGAGGCGGAACCATTTGGAACTTTGTTCTTAATATAATTCAGTCAATACGAAAAGAAAATATGTGCGACTCTCAGAGTCAAAAAGAAGTTTGTGATACTTGTAAACAAGGTAAAATGAAAAGACTTAAATTTAATGAAAGAGATCATGTATCTCAGAAGCCATTAGATGTTGTGTTCTCTGATGTATGCCAGTTAGAGCACCCATCGATTGGTGGTAGCAAATATGTTATTACATTTACTGATGATTGTACCAGATTCTCATATGTAAGGTTTCTTAAGCATAAGAGTGATGCATTTAATGAGTTTCTCAAGGTTAAGGCCCTAATGGAGACAGCACAAGGGACCAAGTTGAAATCTTTCCATTCTGACAACGGTGGAGAGTATTTATGTACAGAGTTTTGTAACTATCTTGAAAAGGAAGGTATTGTTCGTAGGTTAACAATGGCTTACTCTTCCCAACAGAATGGCGTTGCTGAACGCCTCAACCAGCAACTTCTCTCCACTAGTAGGTGCATGCTCATTCAGTCAGGCATGCCAGTTCAATTTTGGGGGGAAGCCATCAGCACAGCCTGCTATATAAAGAATAGGTGTGTGTCATCAACCGTAAAGAACATCCCATTTGAACTGTGGACGAGTAGAAAGTTGTCAGACCAGGAATTGCTTATGTTAAAATCATTTGGTTGTAAAGTTTGGATCCATAAACGTAATGTGGAAAAGTTAGTGCCAAGGGCAAATGTTGGTGCAATGCTAGGGTACCCCGATGACTCGAGGGGCTACCGTGTATGGGACATCGAAAAGAAATGTGTCATTAAATCCAGGAATGTAGAATTTGTTGAAGATGTATTTCCGTTTTCTGTAAAAGCCCAGGAAAAACCTGTAACTCAGATAGATTGTGAACCTAGAACAGTTGGAGAAGTGTTTGTCGAGCAGAAAGATTGTGGAGGTGACGTGTTTGAACACGAAGTAGCCGAATCAGGAAATGAAAATTCTGTAACAAGTAATAGTGATGCCTCTTTGTCAGATTCTGATGTCGTAATAGACGCTCCATTACAGCCTGAACACACGGTATTACACAGGTCGAGTAGAGAGAGAAATCTTCCCAGTAAGTGTGTGTGTTGTAATGAAGTCAAGGTCAAATGTCGCATTGTCATGTTGAGGTCAGAATATAACGATCCGGTGTCTTTTCAAGAAGCCACCTCACGAGATGACAAAGATAAATGGTTTGAGGCAATGAACCAAGAGATTGCCCTCTTGGAAAAAACAGAATGTGTGGACACTTGCAGAAGATTCAGGTGGCAAGACTGTCATAGGCACCAAATGGGTGTATAAAACTAAACGAAACCAAGAAGGTGAAGTACGTAGGTATAGAGCACGTTTAGTAGCTCAAGGTTTCAGTCAGATAAAGGGTACAGATTTCCTTGAATCCTACAGTCCTGCGGTAAAAAGGAAAACTATTAGGACCCTTATAGCCTTAGGAGTAGAGCGTGAATGGGATAATTGTCATTTGGACATTGTATCGGCATACCTTAATAGCAAAATTAAGGAAACTGTATTTGTAAGTCAACCAGAAGGTTTTCGCAGTGTAGAGTACCCAGACTATGTGCTAAAACTCAACAAGAGTATTTACGGTTTATGTCAAGCTGGTAAAGATTGGCACAATTGTATCACTGCACAACTTGTCAAGCTTGGCTTAAATCAAAGCAAATGTGAACCATGTCTGTATGTTAGTCTGTATGTTGCCCTTTGCTACCATACAAGGAATGATATGCAAATGATTGTTGTTAGTGTAAGGCTAGTTATGTTTTTTTGTGCAATTTGTGAATGGGGGGAAGTGTGAGTTTGCATTCACAAATTCTCACAGTGTGTTTATTTTGTTTTTTGTATTTCTCATAGTGTTCTTCTTTTGTTTTGTATACCGTACAAGTCAAATGTACTTTTTTGAATATAACTGTCTGTTTCCGGTTGTGACCAATGGATGTCGGTGTTTGTTTCTTCTCCCATCAATTTGGAGTTTAGGACTGTAGTTAGTAAACCCTTTTGATAATTATTTTATGACATAGTTCAATGTATGTAACCAGGTGCTCTCTTGCAGGTAGATTTCATCTTCCAGACAAGGAAAATCAGTATAACTACGGTATGAGTCAAGTGGGAATGTGCGTTCACTTGATGCCAGATAATGAGGTAAGTGCTCTCTGTACGAGATAAGATAAGCTAAGATCAGGAAACATAGACATTGAGATATTGGCCCTTCGCAGCCCCATCCTAAGTTTGAATCTCAGCCGGAGCATTTCAGTTCTGAACTGAAGAACTCTGAACAAGTTTCCCCTGGCAGTTTCATTTCAGAGTGGAATGTTGTTGTTGTTGTTGTTGATGTTGTTGTTGTTGTTGTTGTTTGAGTCTATAGTCTTTTGACTGGTTTTGCAGCGGTCCACCCTCCCCTGCCCTGAGGTAATCGTTTCATCTCTATATGGCTACCACACATCCGAGGCAATCTGTTTAATATATTCTAACCTTGGTCTAACCCTACAGTTCTTGTCCTCAACCCTTCCTTCCATAACTAAGCTTGCTATTCCTGGGTGTCTTAGTATGTGTCCTACCAACTATCCCTTCTCATCATTAACAGTCGCCAGAAACATCTCTCCTCTCCCACTCGTCTTAATACCTCTTCATTTGTAACCCTATCTACCCATCTGATCTTCATCATTCTCCTGTAACAGCACATTTCAAATGCTTCTATTCTCCTCGTTTCAGCTGCGCCAACAGATCAAGTTTCACTTCCATAGAGCGCCACACTCCAGACAAAGGCTTTAATAAATAATAAACATTTAATGAAGCCAATGGCCATAGCAATACGCAGTAAATACAAGGGAATCAATCCTCTCAAGATTACAAATCCTGGTCGTCTGGAACATGGAAAGGTTTTGTCTTACACACTCTAAAGTGGAGACCATGTACTGCAAATCGTGTCCAGGTGTGGCGGAGCTCATAGTCGGGGCCGTGCCACTCAGAGTTTGTCATAGCCTCTGTTGCAAAAACGTTCTCCCAAATAGCATCACGCTTACAATAGCTTGTAGCTCGTCCAAAAATTCACTAAAGGCGCCAGTAGCTAGCAAGAGCATCATCATTCGTAGCTGTTCTAAAAAGAAAGGTTCACCAGTATACAAAATGTGTCAGTCTTGAAGCAGGGGCGTATATACAACTTTTTTCGGGAGGGGGGGCTGACTATCCTGGAAAATTGTGAGTATTCGCAGGGGATTGTCACCGCAAAATACCCAGAAATATCAACCAATACCTTAGACTTAGAGCATATAACTTTGTGTAATTATTTTAGAGAAGATTCAAAGTATATTTTTCTTACAATTACTGGCAAAACAAAACAAGTTGTAAAATACAACACAACACACAAATACAATTTTATACTTAATGAACTTTCTATTATGATCTATGGAGTATGAATGGCAAATATCTAAATATATGTCAATTTACTAAGCAGAAAGGTAAACAGTTTTTTTTTACAAACTGATAATTTATTTCTCAAAAGTACCGTACTGTGGAATTCACAGTTTTGCCTCATAAGGCTGAGTGCACCCCGTTCCAGCCCTCAGACTAGAGTTAAAATTTCTTTGCAGAGTCGGGAATCGAATTCGGACCTCAGGGGCAGCAGCCAAGACTGCTAGCCACTACACCACGAGTTAGTATAATTTCAATCTTAATATTGTTTATAACTTAGCCAACAAGTTAAGATTAGTGTACAACCGAATTTACAATTATTTTATGCTCTTACCAAAGCAACACTTTCTTAATTTTTATTGTTTTTTTTTCGGGGAGGGCGGGAGGGGGGACGTTGGAGCCCCCTCAGTACCCCGTCATATACGCCCCTGTCTTGAAGGGGTGCATTTAGATACGCAGAGAATTTTCTTGAGAAAAGCCGATTTAACTTGCTCAATTTTCTTGAAGTTGTTTAACCCTTTAAAGGGCAAAACTTTCTTTTATATGTTTCTACAAGTTAATTTATTTTAATTATTATATTTATTAAGCCTCCGTGGCTTAGGCGGCAGCACGCCGGCCTCTCACCGCTGGGTCCGTGGTTCAAATCCCGGTCACTCCATGTGAGATCTGTGCTGGACAAAACGGAGGAAGACAGGTTTTTCTCCGGGTACTCCGGTTTTCCCTGTCAAAATTTCATTCCAGCAACATTCTCCACTATCATTTCATTTCATCTGTCATTCATTTAATCATTGCCCCAGAGGAGTGCGTCAGGCCTCGGCAGCCGGCACAGTTCATATCCTCGCCACTAGATGGGGGCTTCATTCATTCCATCCCTGACCCGGTCGGAGACTGGAAGCAGGCTGTAGATTTTCATTTTTCATTATGATTATATTGAGAAAGCATATGATAGTATTAATAGAAACAAGGTATGGGAAGCAATGAGAGCAAAAGCAGTGAACAAGGAGACAGTGGCAAGAGTGAAAGCAATGTACGAGGGAAGCAAAAGATGTGTAAAGTTGGGAAGGGAGAGAACGGAGTGGTTTCAACTGGAGAGTGGTCTGAAACAAGGAAGTGCCCTCTCACCCCTGTTATTTATGGTGGTGATGGATGAAATCATACGAAAAGTGGTAAATAGCATTGGGGAAAGGAAAATGAAGGCAATGTTGTTTGCTGATGACCTTCTGGTATGGGGAGAGGGTAAGGAAGAAGTACAAGGGCAATTCGATGAGTGGGAGAAGGTAGTGTTATCATATGGGATGAAATTCTCAGCACAAAAGAGTGAAGTGGTCATCACAGCGAGGAGGAAGAACAGACTGGATATGGGCATAACACTTGGAGGACAGCAGTTGCAGAAAGTAGAATGCTTCAAGTACTTGGGAAGCATAATTGAAGAAAAGTGAGGCAATAAGATGGAAATAAATGAAAGGGGAAGGTGCGCAGATGGATTTTTCAAGAGTGTTAGGGGGATGTTATGGAATAAAGATGTACCACAAAAATGTAAAGGAATCATCTACATGACCTACTTTGTGCCAATTTTGACATATGGTTCAGAAACATGGGTGATGAAGGAAAGGGACAAGAATAAAATACGAGCAGTGGAGATGAAGTTCCAGAGGAGTAGGGTAGGAGTGACAAGAATGGACAGAGTAAGGAATGAGAGAGTCAGAGAGATGGTAAGAGAGGAACCATTGCAAAATAGAGCGATCTAGGCTGCAATGGTGAGGAGGATGCGAGAGGAGAGGATACCGAAGAAGATGTTTGGAATGGAAATGAAGGGAAGGAGGCCAAGGGGAAGTCCCAGGGACAGATGGACAAAAGGAGTTAAGAAGAGTGTGGAGGAAAGAGGAGTGTGCTGGGACACAGTAAATGACGAGAGATGGTGGATGGGCAGGAAACGATGGAGAGGCTTATGTTCCAAGCAGACCCGACCAGCGGTCGGAAACTGCTCAAGATGATGATGATGATGATGGTGATGGTGATGATGATTATAAATGTTACTTTTGTTTTTCTGATTTTAATGTTTATATATGTATTTTTAATTATTAATTAATTTTTTATAGATTTAATTTTGATATTTTAATGAATTAACTAATTTCGAATAGATTTTTACAATTATTTTCATATTTTTATAGTTTTGTTCCTTCTTCTTCTTTCCTCGATTTTTGCCATCTTTGGACCATGTAAAATAACTACAGTCCCGGAATTTTGGTTTTAACAATATCCGCGAAATATTTCAGCAAACACATATATGTTATCACAACGATATATTTACTTTAAATAAGCTATTTTTAAATTATTTCAGCCGCGAAATATCGCGAAATAAATTTATTTTGCGAAATATGTTATTTTCACTCTAAAATGCTAAATGCCAACTAAACGCTGATAATAAGATAATTTTTTACAAATATTTACTTTAAAATTAATTGAAATATTCCCTTCATAGAAAATAAGAAACCTTAAAAATTTAACGTTTCATAAAATGCGGGATATCGAAGTCCCTTCTCTGACTTGATTGGTTGAAGTCCTGAAAACATGGAAACAATGCTCTGCATAATTTTGGGGACAATATAAGTTTCACGAGTTAGTGAGAAAAGGACTATGGTAGACATGGAGAATAAATGTTAGGTTAGGTATTGAACACAAATTCATTTGAATTTTACTGTAGTTCTTTCGAGAAAAAAAAAACGAAAAGAAAAAACTACAATAAATTGTTTCTTACTCATCCAAATGTTTGTATAGTGTTCATTATTTAACCAAATCCGTGCAGCTTACAAATGGTTATTATGCACACTCACACCTCGCTTTTGTTATTTCACCACTATGGATATTTTATTTCACCACTTTAAACGATTCATTTCACCACTCTGAAGGCTTTTATATTACCATAAATCAGGGTCCCTAAAAATAACCCATTCCATTCACTGTCTCCGATTTCCTTTATCCTTTCTCGCCTTCCAGTAGTTCTTCATTACCGTACATACCCGAATGTAAGACGAGGTTTTTTTCCTACTTTTTGTGTTATAAAAATTTGGGGTCGTCTTATATTCAGGGTATTAATTTTTTTTTAATTATTATTATTTGCAAAGTAGTATGTGGTGTTGCCATCTTGTAACTCGCAACAAATAAATGCGTTAATGAAGATTAAAATATGGTTTGTTATGTTTAATTACCGTGCATATACGAATAGCGTACATTTTCAGGTTAGGATTTACGCATACACGTCATTTTAAGCGGATAAATTATATGTTCAAAAGCATACGGAAATATGTTTTAAAACAATCTTTACAAGAACAACCAGTCAGTTTTACGAGCAGTAATTGAGTGATCAACGTATCTTATTTTAATAACGTCTCCCATTCTTGAACAAAGAAATTATAGAGTATGTCTTGGAAAAGGGGGCAGAGGAATTTCCGATAACACGAGACATTATAAAAATGAAAGCACAACCTTAAGGGTATTGTGCAAGTTATGAGTTAGCGAGTATTTTTTTGAAAAAATCTGTAAGAGGCAGTTGATAACTAGGCCTCGTCTTATATTCGGGGTCGTCTTACATTCGGTTATATACGGTAATTCCCTTTGTATCCTTCTTCTCTGTTCCGTCCAGATATTAACCCACTTCCTCTTTTCCTTCTCTTGGAAACCCTTGAATTTTTTGATCATATTTCTGAAAAGTGGTCTGTCCTGAATATTATCTATTGTTACTTCCATCACATACATATCTACACACATCAAAAAAAGTTTTGCATCACCTCGGTTCCCAGATCTCCGGCATATAGACGTTGACTGTGTATATTGTATCCAAGATACAGTCCCTTTGACTGTTCATAGATGTGACTAAAACTGCTCAAAGATGTAAACAACCATACATGAGCAGGGCCTATTAGACGGAGGGGGTACGACAGCCGATCAGTTCCAGTCATTCCACCAGGACGAAGGTACGCTGCTCATGTTGTCTGTAGTTCTACCATGCCTAGAAGGTCAATACCGCAGTTCGATCGCGTCCGCATTGTTACTTTGTGTCAAGAAGGGCTCTCAACAAGGGAAGTTTCCAGGCGTCTCAGAGTGAACCAAAGCGATGTTGTTCGGACATGGAGGAGGTACAGAGATACAGGAACTGTCGATGACAGGCCTCGCTCAGGCCGCCCAAGGGCTACTACTGTAGTGGATGACCGCTACTTACGGATTGCCGCTCGGAGGAACCCTGACAGCAATGCCACCATGTTGAATAATGCGTTTCGTTCAGCCACAGGACGTCGTGTTTCAACTCAAACTGTGCGCAATAGGCTGCATGATGCGCAACTTCACTCCCGACGTCCATGGCGAGGTCCAGCTTTGCAACCCCGACACCATGCAGCGCGGTACAGATGGGCCCAACAACATGCTGAATGGACCCCACGGAATTGGCATCACGTTCTCTTCACCGATGAGTGTCGCATATGCCTTCAACCAGACAATCGTCGGAGACGTGTTTGGAGGCACCCTGGTCAGGCTGAACGTCTTAGACACACTGTCCAGCGAGTGCAGCAAGGTGGTGGTTCCCTGATGTTTTGGGGTGGCATTATGTGGGGCCGACGTACGCCACTGGTGGTCATGGAAGGCTCCGAAACGGCTTTACGATACCTGAATGACATCCTCCGACCCATAGTGCAACCATATCGGCAGAATATTGGAGAGGCATTTGTCTTCATGGACGACAATTCTCGACCTCATCGTGCACATCTTGTGAATGCGTTCCTTCAAGATAACGACATCGCTCGACTACAGTGGCCAGCATGTTCGCCAGACATGAACCCTATCGAACATGCCTGGGATATGTTGAAAAGGGCTGTTTATGGACGTCTTGACCCACCAACCACTCTGAGAGATTTACGCCGAATTGTCGTTGAGGAGTGGGACAATTTGGACCAACAGTGTCTTGATGAACTTGTGGATAGTATGCCACGACGAATACAGGCATGCATCAATGCAAGAGGACGTGCTACTGGGTATTAGAGGTAGTGGTGTGTACTGCAATCTGGACCACAAATGCTGAAAGTCTAGCTGTATGATGGTACAACATGCAATGTGTGGGTCTCATGAGCAATAAAACGAGCTGAAATGTTGTTTGTGTTGATCTCTATTCCCTTTGTATTTAAAGGTTCCGGAACTCTTGGAACCGAGGTGATGCAAAACTTTTTTTGATGTGTGTATTTTTATACTTTGTACCCGTTGATTACCATTCTTGCTTTGTATTGTTATGTTTATCATTGTAATTGTTATATTTCTTTTATTATAGTAATTTTATTTTTATGATTTGTATTTCTATTTTTTATATTTTATTTTCACACTTTAATTGTTATTTTTTTTAGTTTAAAATTCTTTAAAAATTTATCCAACACATAACGTCAAGTAGATACGTATATAATATTTGATTTTTAGAAATACTAGCACTTCAGCATGACAATTCTCTGAAATTTGGCTGTCCTTATGCGCAGAAGAAAGACTAGCAGTGGAGAGATAAGGGAGCTGGAAGCACTCTCCCCTACTTTGGTGCGCTTGCGCATTGAAACATTCTATTCTACCTGATCAGTCTATAGCTACAGAAGTTATGGCTGCCGCTTGCATCATATTAGCCTTTCACTATCCCATAAAGCAAGGGTTGCCCAACCTTTTTAAACTAAGGGCCACATTGTAAATAGTTGGGGGGGGGGGGGGGGTTCCTTGCGGACCAATAACACTATGGGAGGTATGGGGGTTATGGAAATTTTCTAAAAATACAGGTGCAATATGGTGAGTTTTGTGGCTGTCTGACCTTAGTTTTCTTAGTATTGTTGCAGTTTTCTATATTTATTTGTCGTGGATAAAAAATAAAACACTAAAAATAATTTGACATATTTTTAATAAGTCCTTTTAAAATACAGTGAGTCCGGGAATGTTCTCCGCAGCGCCTACATGCGTCTGCGAGAGCTATAGGATGACCAGATAGAGAAGAATGTTGGAGGCGGGATTCAACGTAAGTTGCTGCTGTAGAGCTTCCCCCACTTGGCACCACGACTCCACCTTGCACAAGAAACAAGTAGGAGCGAGAAAGAGAGAGAGAGACACTTCCCCTACCTGACGCACATGCGCAGAAGAAAGACTAGCAGTGGAGGGATAAGGGAGCTGGAAGCACTCTCCCCTACTTTGGTGCGCTTGCGCATTGAAACATTCTATTCTACCTGATCAGTCTATAGCTACAGAAGTTACGGCTGCCGCTTGCATCATATTAGCCTTTCACGAAAGTTAATGATGAAGTAGTTTATTGCGACGACTGGAACTGCTTTGGGTAGCGGTGCGCACTTCTTTGTCCAGTTGGCTTTGGTTGTTTCAAAGTTTTGGCGACACGGCGCAGGCGCGCAGCGTCGAGCTGGGGAGAACAGTCTCGCGGCCCGCGGACCGTAGATTGGGCAGTCCAGCCATAGAGGGTTAATAAATGGCTTCCTAAATGAAGTGAAATGATACCTTACACTCCACAGCCTGTAGGTAATTCCCATGTATACTTTATGGCATAAAATGCTATGCTCTTTACCATGGAATCACTGTTTCAGGATATTGGAATGTTACTTGGCGCTCCCGGCCTTGCGAACTGGAAAGGTGAGTTTCACATTTTAATACATTATATTGACATGGAGGTATTTCATTAGTACATTATGCAACGAGCCTATAATGGCAATAATTAAGACACGAGTATGTTTATAAAACGAGCGAAGCGAGTCTTATAATTTCCACACTATTTTATGTTCGAACATGTTGTTGTTTGGATCTTCAGTCTTTTGATTGGTTTGATGCAGCTGTTCATGCCTCCCTCTCCTGAGCTGATCGTTTCATCTCTACATAGCTACCACACCCTACCTCCGAGGCAATCTGTCTATGCTTGGTCTACCCCTACAGTTCTTGTCCTCGACCCTTCCTTCCATAACTAAGCTTGCTATTCCTGGATGTCTTAGTATGTGTCCTACCAACCTATCTCTTCTCTTCATTAGCAATCGTCAGAAACATCTCTCCTCTCCCACTCGTCGTAATACCTCGTAGATTGTAACCATATCTACCCATCTGATCTTCATAATTCTCCTGTAGCACCACATTTCAAACGCTTCAATTCCCCTCTTTTCTGCTGCACCAACAGTCAAGTTTCACTTCCATAGAGCGCCACGCTCCAGACAAAGACCTTCAAAAATAACTTCCTAATACCTAAATCTATATTCGATGTCAACAGATACCTTTTCTGTAGAAATGCTTTCCTTGCCTGAGCTAACCTACTTTATATATCTTCTTTGCTTCGTCCATCACTGGTTATTTTGCTTCCTAAGTAACAGAAGACTCCTACTTCCTTTAGTTTCTTACCTGCCAATTTGATGTCAATAGAGGTTACTGATTTATTTCGGCTGCATTTCAATATTTTTAATTTGCATTTATTAATTTTCATCATGAATTCTTTCCTCAAGACGGAGTCCATACCATTCAAAAACTCATTCAAATCCTCAGGCGTGTCGGCCAGGATGACTATGTCATCGGCAAAATATTCATAAATATCTGTCGAAATTTCGCCAGCTTTATGTACTGAACAGAGCGCATGGGACGCAGAGAATACCTTGTATTAGACCATAGCCTCCTCGGATACCCCACTATGACACTAGCCACGCAGTGAAATTTAAAATAGAAGGTCGTGGAAGTCAGCGCAGATGCGAAATATTGAACCCGAGGGGGTCAAGCTGACTGGTATCGAACGTGGACCTCGGGGATAAGTTGAGCTCTGAATGAAGGTTCCACCAGGGAACGAACCCGAGATCTGTTGAGGGAGTTTTGTTGTAAAAACTCCTAGAGGAAAGTATATATTTAATCACTGGTGTGATATCAGTTGATACTGACATTATTTATTGAAATAATGCAGGGAAAATGAGTGGAATATAGCATTATTGGACTACATGAAGTAGGCTATGCTGGATTTGGAACACAGAAGTGAAGAGTTTGACAGTTTACTAATGGCTCCAGAATTGTAGGAGGAGACTCATGGAGCCATGTCAATCTCGTTGACCTACTTAAGTCGTCTGCAAAAGGTCGGGGGGTTGAATAATGACCCTGTTCTTCCCCGTTTGAGACTAAGAACGAGATTGGAAGGGGAAGATCCCAAGGAAAATCATTGATTACTCGTGATTGGAGCAACGCAATGACATGAGAGTTGCACACAGGTGAATCTTTAGCCAGGAGGCTAATTTTAGAGCCATTAAACTGCGAAATCAAGGGATATTTAATGGAGTGCGCATGAACACAGGACTATTGGTGTTCGCGGCGTGACCTGACTATGTCGCAGGGGATTTCCACATTACGCCGCGTCCCCACGCCATGGATAAGGCAATTAATATTAATTAATTGGCCGATCGATCCTCGAGCACGCATGCATTTTTGTGACCAGCGAAGAAAAAGGAACAATATGAATATTATTCCAAGACCAGAATCATCCTGGAACAGAAGATGACACTGCGAAGGAATCTGAGACCTAATTTTTCGTGTGAAACGGATATAAGGGAGTAGACCCTTGGCAGAGGTCAGTTGTTGGCAGCAGTTATCGGTTGGCAGTTGTGTTTGGAAGTTGTACCAGAATCTAGTGCGGAGCGCCCAGGCGCGCACACAAAGACTTAAACATTTTACTGGTAATCAGCATATTAGCCGTGCAGTGTAATGCACCAGTGATAATATAATCATGCATGGTCATGAAGTAAGAAGGAGTACGGTAATCAACAAACTTTATTGTACGAAATGCATATTACCGAAGTTAAGATAGGAGGCTCGGACTTCAGTGTGGGAAGCCGTGCAGTAAAAATGTTATATATACTTTTTATTAAGGACAGTCGTGCCGTATGTGTAGTCGGCAGTACGAGCAATTGGTAGTGTTCACATAGGAAGTACCGTGTGATATACTAGGCAGAACTGTTGAAAGTAATAATTTGTGTAAATACAATGTACAATGTTGAGCGCAGTGTAAAATAGTGATTGGTTATACATATCTTAAGTATACCAATAATTAGCGTTCATGACGATATGTAAGCATATTAATACCATATCAGGAAGTTTATCGAGGGATAATCGATAGACTGTTGGTGAATCCGTAGGCAGATGATCGAGATGTTCAATCAGGAGGTAGTAGGACCGAAGAAGAGGCCGTCCGCACCTGCAATTCTGATATCTTGCCAGGAAATTTCAACCAGTCAGGAATATAAATTGTGACGTGTGTTTGTGCAGTGATCTTATGTAAAATATCTTTTAAATTAATAATATAACAAGTGTTATAAAGTGTCATGTGTTTTGGAAGCATTAGCTTCATCATAGAAATGGAAAAGTGTCGTGTGTTTATGAATCAAATGTCATATAAGATGTGTATTAGCAGTATAGAAATGTCTCGCTAATTATGCCAATGGCAGGCGACACTGGAAGATATGGGTGGTTGGAGCCACCTGGATAAGCCTATGTAAGTACCCCACAAATCATGTTGTTATAGAAATTATAGCCACTGCATGTAATGTGATTTCGGAACTATAAAATATGCCAGTAAGAATCAATATTAGGAGGTATACCCTCAAGTGTTTATGGTTGTTTTGATTTCAGTAAAGTTAAGATGTTGTTATACATCAGAGAGTGGATTAATCGTTACCACTATCAATAAAATGGCAATTCAGTTATGCAAAACTTAACGTAACGAACACGGATGTTCGATTATTGAAACGGTTACGTTGTGTCGGGTTAAGGTAATTTATGTCAGTAATAATGATAATAATTATAATAATGATAAAAGGTGTAATTGAATACATCAGGATAAAAGGTTGTAAGCAAGAAATATTTACGCTAATTGGAATATTTATCTAGCCAAGCAGTAGATTACTTTAAGGGATGAGAAAAGAGTTAATATTAGAATATATTGTGTTAATGGGAATATAATTATGCAAGGAAATGGAAGAGCTTAACAGTGAATTGAATTTGTGGCTTGTGTATAAGCTTGTAGAGTAACGGATATAGTTCTCTTAATAATTAAAGGGCGAGATCAGAGCATCGGGTTATGAAAGCCAGGTAATCTAATCGACGTGTGAAGGCTCGTACAGCCTTGGGCGTACAGAGATATTAATTTATGCCGGAGCGTATTTAGTGTGGTACCCTATCTCCGATGATGGATATGGAATGTTCCGGGTTCGAATCCTGTGGTAGGTGAGGGGAGAACATTGGAAACTTCTACACCATACCTGATTGACCGAGAACTTGATATTGAATGATTCGGCTCTTGTGAAGCGAATCTTATTGACGGCAGCGGTTGACTGACCGTAGCATTTATTAAGATACCGGCTACCCACTAGACCTGTGTTTGATGAATCTCGTGCCTTCATATAATGATACGGACCTGTTGAGGCCGTTATTAATATCCTAAGGTTAGGAATAAATATTTAAGCTCATCCAGAACCTATTGCATATTATTCAGTTTAAATCATATGGTATCACGTGGATCATTGTGACCACAATATTGTATTCAGAATCGTGATACTGCTTGGGAAGATGAAAGCCAGGAATCAGGAAGGCGAGGGACGGTTTACAGCTGTAACCACTCCCACTCCATTCCATTGTATACAGGCAGCTCCAAGGGGCTGAGTTGTTAAACGAACCGTGAAGGCTAGCGTTTTGAAAGGACAGATTTGAGACCTTGCTTGTAATGAAAGGAAGCATTGTTATATTGTGTAATGAATGTGTGTGGTTTAAAAACACATTGGTAATCATAGATCACCCTGATGATATAAAATTTTATCAATCTTACGAATGGTCGGAAGTTGCATTTTGTACTGACACTGACACGAGTTTATGCAGTTGGGCACTTGACGCCACAGGCTACGCTCGCAAGGGTAGCTTAATAATACCATCCGACACAGCGATAACAGAAGTTATTTATTGAAATCAAAATGGCATGCAGTGGAACTATAAAAAGAGGGGAGTGGAGGGGTAGACTTACGTAATTGTGGAGTTGCAAGTAGATTGTAGTGCAACCCATGAGTTGGCTAATGCATGAAAGCATTTGGTGGGAGAGAGAGATATAACACAAACAGTACACATGATGTAAATTAAGATGTGTTGTAAGAAATATGTAATTTTGTGAATTTAAAGAAGTCACATTAGGTGACATGAGTGTAAAAGTACAGTTTCATGAACGTTACATGTGTATCAGCGCACTTGAGTGAAGTTTAAAGTCCACCTAATGGTAAAGGATTGAATAATGATATGGATTTAATTTGTTAAACTATGTGAATAATTAGTGGATGGTGGGAGTAACTTTGTTTGTTTGTGTATTATGTTTGTTGGGATTATGGTCTTTTTATGTTTTAAGCCATGATGTTTATACTGAATTAAAGTCTTTAGAGTAGAGTTGTGCCTTATCATTGTAGAGTTGATACCTTTTAGTCTCAAATCCAAATATGCAACTGCTCTGTGGGAGAACGGTACACGCCGAGACCTGAAGCTAGCTGGAGGCAGAAGCATGTTTTCCATGGAAATTACTTACATGGGTACATGGAAATTGATGTCCTGTACAGTGATTTGAGCTATAGGTACAACTTAAGTCGGTCTAGATTTAATGCACACAACTCTATTAAAGTAAAGAATAACTTGAATTTGGGGATGACCGCACCTAGCCTTAGCTAAGCTCCGATACAAACAATATAAATTTTGATAAACACCTTAATTACCATGATCCAGGTAACATGGGGCGGTATTATTCTATCATGGAATCGCCTCAGTAGTGCAATATGTATATCTTGGCATTGCAAGACCTGATCTTTATTTTATTTATCATGGCAAACCTCTCATTTTATTATCATGGCACTGGTATGTGGGCCAGTTTAAAATACAGGTCACCATAGGCGCAGAGTTGTATATTATTATCATGGCGAGGCCCAAGTGGGGCATTCGGCAGTATAACCGAGTCCTTGGAGGGTTGGTGCGATGTCTTACGTGGCCAAGCCATCTATGCATATTATTATCATGTCGCCCGTCTGTGGGGCAAAGCATGTGTTCTTTATTCATTTATCATGGCGCCCAACGTTTGTGGAGCTTATGGGATTTAGGGAAACCCCTTAGATTTTTTATGGTATTTCATGGGGAAAACCATAGGTTTTTTTGGTGCCTCAAACTGTGTTTGAGTGATTTTTGAGTTCAGTAGGCTTTTGACGTAACGCAGAGTCTCTCTATTGAGAAGAGGATTACCCAAGGGTATGAGCGCTACGCACCCAATCCACAATTAATCCATAAATTCAAAGTTTTAATGCAATCTTACAATATGTGTACAGTGTTTTGTGTCTCTCTTCAAAACGTATCCACACATGTTTCCAGGAAGCCTGCCTGCATCTCAAAGTGTATTATTGTGAGAATGTCTGGTACAGAGGAGATCGTGCAGTTGATTGCAGGGCTAAGACAGCATTTTGATGCTGTGAATGAACAGAATAAGCTGGAAGCCAAGGCTTTCCAGGATGGAATAAACACTCGGTTAGATACCAATCAGCTGGCAATTAATGCAAATCAGGTTGCAATGAATGAAAATCAGAGTGAATTGAATAACCGTTTAGATGCTAATCAGGTTGAATTGGGTAACCGTTTAGATGCTAATCAGGTTGAAATAAACTACCGATTGGATGCAAATAAGGTTGAATTAAATGATAAGCTAGGTCAAATGCAGGAAACGATTATGACCGAAGTAACAGAAACTGTTGTAAGCATTATATCAGAAATGCAGGTTAAGACAGATAAACGTTTCGAGGCTATAGAAGCCAAACTTGAAAGTAATTTACAGGCGTGTAAGCATGCGCAGGATGAAACCAACAGTAGGTTAGACGCGTTATCTAATGACATTAAGGATATTCAAATCCAAAATGAGGCGAATCTCTAACGCCAAGCGAAACAGTTCTCAGAATTCACTAGAACGGTAGATCAAAGGTTAGAAGAGAACGACAATAAGTGGAACGAGAAATTGAAAAGCTATGCTAGAGCAATTAACGGTGATCTAAAGAAACAGGATCAGAACATATTAGATCAATGTCAGGAAATAGGTGAAATCAAGGCTGTCGTTAAGGAGAGTAAAGAACTGGTAGGCAATATGAAGGGTCAGATGAGCAAAGTTCATCAAGAACTGGAGCGAATCCAGAGCGACATTATAATTGTTAATAAAAGGCAAGAGGAAAACAGAGGAGAAATCATTAAGGTCCAGAATGAAATGTCAAAGGTCAATGGACACATTCGAGAGGAAATTAAAGGGTTGAGAGAAGAACTCGAAGTGAGAGAAGGCCAAAAGACAGAGGCAAGCGACAAGACCCTTGCTCAAATAAAGGAAGATGTAGAGGATGAAATATCCCATATCAAGCAAAGCCTGAAGGAAGATAAGCAGAAAATATTTCAAGTAGCCGAAGAAAATAGAGATAGGCTTACCAGAATAGAAAAAGAGGTAATTACTCGACTGGAAAGAGCAGAGATGCGCCACAATCAAATGGAGACTAGGATAATCGCGCAAGAGGAAACCCTTATGAAAGATCCTAAGTCTAGTGAAGGCAGCATGGAAGATATGAGGAAACCTAGGTGGGCAGACTTAGAAACCCAGCCTATAATAAGGAACGCTACAGGCCCAGGCGAAAGTGCTTATATGACGCCAGGTGTACCAGTTGCAGCCTCGACGCCGCATGAAAATGCTATGCACACACAAGTGATAAATGTTATCAGAGCAAGCGAAGAGAAACCAAGGAAATTCTCAGGTAGCCATTGTAATATGACACCGAAATATTGGCTGAAAGAAGTGTCTGAATATCTGAATGATGCGCGGATACCGCCAGAACGCAGGATACGAGCCATTGAGAAACTAACAGAGGGAGAATGTGCATTATGGTTTCGCAGTTTCCGGTATACTTTCAATACTGTTGAGGAGTTTCGAGAGGCATTTTTGAAACGGTACTGGGATCCAGCCACACAGCAAAATTTGAGATTGGATTTGTATTCAAAAAGATACAGCACTAACAACCCAAAGAAGTACGCAGATTCCTTCATCTCACAAATGTGTCGGTTCAAAGAACTGGACCAAAAACCTAGCGAGCTGGAGCTATGTATTGCTATCGCCAAGCAGCTTCCATACGAGATCCAAAGGCTGCTAATCTCGGCAAATGCAAAAACTGCTATGGAAATGGAGACAGTTCTTAGACAACTGGACCTCACAACAGCCAATACTATGCGTCAGAATCGAACCGTGGAACAGGTACACGTGACCAACGCGCAGACTGACCAGTATCAAGCTCCAAAGAACAACAAAGCTACTAGCACTGATACGTTAGATTCCAACGGACGTCAATGGGAACAGGATCCCAGAAGATGGCAGCCGAAGTATAAAGGGAATGCTGGCAGAGGAAGAGGAGGCCGAAATTCTCGGTATAAACAGAATACCAGGGATATACCGTACCAAAACAATGGAGGTAACAATGGCCAAGAAGGCAACAATAGGAATTGGAGACCCCAGGAAAGAAGACGTAACTTCGATGACGGGGTAGAGGAACGATATCACGCTTCATTGCAATACCTCAATGAAAGGGGAGATGAGCTCCAGAAGCAACAAGTTCGCTGGCAAGAAGTTATGCAGAATACGACGTCGCCGGACAGATATGGAGCCGGAGCCAAGAGTCTGGAGTTACAGCGCAGTGAACAGGAGAGAAGAAACTCTAAGGGGACTGGCGCTATAGAAAAAAAAACTCCAAAATTAGAAGAATTTGAAAATGATGGATGAAAGTCGGTCAACATCATTAATGGGATAGCCAAACCAGAAGAGTTAATTGAGGATATAGGAGGATCACAGGTCATGGTCAAACGAGAATTGCCCATTATTTTAATAAGAGTGGCAGGGTTGAAAATAAGAAGTCTATTAGATACGGGTTCAACAGTATGTCTTATGACACAAGCTTTGTATAACGAGATAGCGCAGAGAGAAAATGTTTTGAAAATACCTATCTCAAGTGTCAAAATAAAAGGTGTAATTCCAGACAGAACGATGATATGCAAATATCAAGTATTCCTAGAGTTACAGATAGGAGGCTCTATGTTTTCACAGAGTTTTCTATTAGTAAACAAACTGCATTTTAACCTGATTATTGGGGCACAGTTTATAAGGGAATACAGAGTGATAATAGACCTAGCACAGGACAGGGTTATGTTCCGTTTGAATGAGGAAGCCGAAGGCTTAGAGGTCGCACTCAATCAGAATGAACAAGGGTCAGATGAACAAGTATGGCATACATACAGAGACGTGGCGGAGGAAGAAGTGTTAGCTATTGAGCAGTTAGAAGAAGAACTGAAAACACTAGCCACAGACATGGAGAAAGATCTGGAACCCGAACTGGAAGAACATATTTCGGAAAAACTTGAAGAAGCAAAAATTGGGCCAAAAGAGAAGGAAAATTTAAAGCAATTATTATTGGAACAGAAGGAAGTCTTTGACTCGAGACCTGGTCGGATAAAGAACTTCATTTATGCTTTCCAAGTCAGTGACTGGACACCATTTAGGCAGAAACCCTACCCTATAGCCGAAAAGCACTATGCTAAGGTCAAAGAGGCAATTCAGGAGATGTTGAAGGCCGGTGTTATTGAGAAAACACCTACGCCTTATGTAAGCCCATTGGTAATCGTACCTAAGACAGACGGGACTGTCAGAGTATGTCTGGACCTGAGACACTTAAATTTGAAGGTAATTCCGGAATTCGACCAAGTGCCACCTATTAAAGAAATCCTCAGGAAATTTAAAGGGAAGACCATATTTACAAATTTAGATATCACTTCAAGTTTCCACCATCTTGAATTAGAGAAGAAAACTAGTCTGTTGACAGGATTTATGTTTGATCAACACACATACACATTTTTAAGGGTACCTTTTGGTTTGAAAACAGCTGGTTCAGCCCTGATAAGAGCGTTAGATCGCAATCTATCCGATGATGTGAAGGAGAGTACCATCAGATATGTAGACGACATTCTACTCACATCAGAATCTCTGGAGGAGCACTTGAGAGACCTGAAGAAGTTGCTAGATGACCTTCGAGAAGCTAATTTTAAGGTTAATATCAAGAAATCGCACTTCTGTCAGAGGGAAGTTAAATTCCTAGGGCATGTTATTGATGAAAATGGAGTTAAGCCAAACCCAGATAAATTGGAGGTAATTCGGAATTTTCCTCGACCCACGAAAGTAAAGCACGTCCGACAGTATTTGGGAGTAATTGGATCCTTTTCGAACTACAGCGCAAATTATACTACGACTGTAGCACCCCTGCAGGATTTATTGAAGAAAGGCGGCAGGTGGAATTGGACGGACCAATGTCAAGAAGCATTCGTGAGGTCAAAACAAATGCTTTTGGAATATGTGAAGCTGGGATACCCTGATTATACCCAGAAGTTCATCATACAGACGGATGGATCACTTGTTGGGATAGGAGCGATGCTATTCCAAGAAAATTTTGATAAGCCCGAAAAGAAAGTTTTTATTGCCTTTATAAGTAGGAGGTTGAAAGCCCATGAGAAAAATTACACGATTACAGAGATAGAGTTGCTCGCAATTTTGTACGCGTTGCAATACTGGCGTAAACTCGTGTATGGCTTTCAAATAGTCCTCAGAACAGACCATAAAGCTTTAACAATTTGTTAAAGACGGACTTGTCTAG
This sequence comes from Meconema thalassinum, assembly GCA_946902985.2. Taxonomy (NCBI): domain Eukaryota; kingdom Metazoa; phylum Arthropoda; class Insecta; order Orthoptera; family Tettigoniidae; genus Meconema; species Meconema thalassinum. Next base: position 79,052 of record CAMPQE020000068.1, on the reverse strand, counting down.
CCAGAGGTTGACAAGATGGTCCCTGTATATTCAACAATTCAATGTGGAAATAGAATACTGTCCAGGGAAAGAGAATGGAATACCGGACATATTAAGCCGTTACCCAAGAGAAGAGGAAACTCTAGCTGTCCAGATTGAGAATCGAGATCAGAAGACCTTGGATGACTTGAGGAATCTTACCAACCTACAACGCGGAGACCCGTGGTTGAAGATGATGATCGATTACTTCGAGGGACGCTTAGCAAGGGGAACTGCAATATACAGAGAGGCAGAGGCATTATCAACAGATTATGTATGGTATAATCAGATACTATACAAGTGGGATGATATAGAACAGGCCAGTTCGAGGTGATCCGAGACCTACAGAACAATGCATACAGAATAAGGCATTTAGAAACAGGAAACTAGGTCGTTATGAATGTAGCCAATCTCAAAATTTACTATCCGCCGGAAGAATTTGACGAACAAGAGGAAGCTGTAGTAGCACACACCCAACTGGACGTGGAGAGTAAAGTCAAGCCTGAAGGTTCGCGCAGCAAGACGGAACGAGAAGCAGACAGCTTGCCCAGTGAAAGGAACAAACAGCAAAAATGCCAGTGCTTGCAAGAACTTTACAAAGAAATGGTCGACGCAGCTCGAGAAGTTGAGGCCATAAATAGGACCCTCCACTTAGAGAATGAACAGCTTAGGACTGAGCACAGAGTGGAAGGGGGGAGCCAGACAAACCTACTAACAGCCAGACGAGCTGAAGGACCCCTAATGTAAACACAGACAGTCGGACAGTCAGCTGATTACTTAAAGAAGGTCACTTGTAATTGACTTCTATAAGTTTTGCAAGGGGAATATGAACCCGAGGGGGTCAAGCTGACTGGTATCGAATGTGGACCTCAGAGATAAGTTGAGCTCTGAATTAAGGTTCTACCTGGGAGCGAACCCGAGATCTGTTGAGGGAGTTTTGTTGTAAAAACCCCTAGAGGAAAGTATATATTTAATCACTGGTGTGATATCAGTTGATACTGACATTATTTATTGAAATAATGCAGGGAAAATGAGTGGAATATAGCATTATTGGACTACATGAAGTAGACTATGCTGGATTTGGAACACAGAAGTGGAGAGTTTGACAGTTTACTAATGGTCCCAGAATTGTAGGAGGAGACTCATGGAGCCATGTCAATCTCGTTGACCTACTTAAGTCGTCTGCAAGAGGTCGGGGGGTTGAATAATGACCCTGTTCTTCCCCGTTTGAGAATAAGAACGAGATTGGAAAGGGAAGATCCCAAGGAAAATCATTGATTACTCGTGATTGGAGCAACGCAATGACATGAGAGTTGCACACAGGTGAATCATTAGCCAGGAGGCTAATTTTAGAGCCATTAAACTGCGAAATCAAGGGATATTTAATGGAGTGCGCATGAACACAGGACTATTGGTGTTCGCGGCGTGACCTGACTATGTCGCAGGGGATTTCCACATGACGCCGCGTCCCCACGCCATGGATAAGGCAATTAATATTAATTAATTGGCCGATCGATCCTCGAGCACGCATGCATTTTTGTGACCAGCGAAGAAAAAGGAACAATATGAATATTATTCCAAGACCAGAATCATCCTGGAACAGAAGATGACACTGCGAAGGAACCTGAGACCTACTTTTTCGTGTGAAACGGATATAAGGGAGTAGACCCTTGGCAGAGGTCAGTTGTTGGCAGCAGTTATCGGTTGGCAGTTGTGTTTGGAAGTTGTACCAGAATCTAGCGCGGAGCGCCCAGGCGCGCACACAAAGACTTAAACATTTTACTGGTAATCAGCATATTAGCCGTGCAGTGTAATGCACCAGTGATAATATAATCATGCGTGGTCATGAAGTAAGAAGGAGTACGGTAATCAACAAACTTTATTGTACGAAATGCATATTACCGAAGTTAAGATAGGAGGCTCGGACTTCAGTGTGGGAAGCCGTGCAGTAAAAATGTTATATATACTTTTTATTAAGGACAGTCATGCCGTATGTGTAGTCGGCAGTACGAGCAATTGGTAGTGTTCACATAGGAAGTACCGTGTGATATACTAGGCAGAACTGTTGAAAGTAATAATTTGTGTAAATACAATGTACAATGTTGAGCGCAGTGTAAAATAGTGATTGGTTATACATATCTTAAGTACACCAATAATTAGCGTTCATGACGGTATGTAAGCATATTAATGCCATATCAGGAAGGTTATCGAGGGATAATCGATAGACTGTTGGTGAATCCGTAGGCAGATGATCGAGATGTTCAATCAGGAGGTAGAAGGACCGAAGAAGAGGCCGTCCGCACCTGCGATTCTGATATCTTGCCAGGAAATTTCAACCAGTCAGGAATATAAATTGTGACGTGTGTTTGTGCAGTGATCTCATGTAAAATATCTTTTAAATTAATAATATAACAAGTGTTATAAAGTGTCATGTGTTTTGGAAGCATTAGCTTCATCATAGAAATGGAAAAGTGTCGTGTGTTTATGAATCAAATGTCATATAAGATGTGTATTAGCAGTATGGAAATGTCTCGCTAATTATGCCAATGGCAGGCGACACTGGAAGATATGGGTGGTTGGAGCCACCTGGATAAGCCTATGTAAGTACCCCACAAATCGTGTTGTTATAGAAATTATAGCCACTGCATGTAATGTGATTTCGGAATTATAAAATATGCCAGTAAGAATCAATATTAGGAGGTATACCCTCAAGTGTTTATGGTTGTTTTGATTTCAGTAAAGTTAAGATGTTGTTATACATCAGAGAGTAGATTAATCGTTACCACTATCAATAAAATGGCAATTCAGTTATGCAAAACTTAACGTAACGAACACGGATGTTCGATTATTGAAACGGTTACGTTGTGTCGGGTTAAGGTAATTTATGTCATTGATAATAATAATTATAATAATGATAAAAGGTATAATTGAATACATCAGGATAAAAGGTTGTAAGCAAGAAATGTTTACGCTAATTGGAATATTTATCTAGCCAAGCAGTAGATTACATTAAGGGATGAGAAAAGAGTTAATATTAGAATATATTGTGTTAATGGGAATATAATTATGCAAGGAAATGGAAGAGCTTAACAGTGATTTGAATTTGTGGCTTGTGTATAAGCTTGTAGAGTAACGGATATAGTTCTCTTAATAATTAAAGGGCGAGATCAGAGCATCGGGTTATGAAAGCCAGGTAATCTAATCGACGTGTGAAGGCTCGTACAGCCTTGGGCGTACAGAGATATTAATTTATGCCGGAGCGTATTTAGTGTGGTACCCTATCTCCGATGATGGATATGGAATGTTCCGGGTTCGAATCCTGTGGTAGGTGAGGGGAGAACATTGGAAACCTCTACACCATACCTGATTGACCGAGAACTTGATATTGAATGATTCGGCTCTTGGGAAGCGAATCTTATTGACGGCAGCGGTTGACTGACCGTAGCATTTATTAAGATACCGGCTACCCACTAGACCTGTGTTTGATGAATCTCGTGCCTTCATATAATGATACGGACCTGTTGAGGCCGTTATTAATATCCTAAGGTTAGGAATAAATATTTAAGCTCATCCAGAACCTATTGCATACTATTCAGTTTAAATCATATGGTATCACGTGGATCATTGTGACCACAATATTGTATTCAGAATCGTGATACTGCTTGAGAAGCTGAAAGCCAGGAATCAGGAAGGCGAGGGACGGTTTACAGCTGTAACCACCCCCACTCCATTCCATTGTATACAGGCAGCTCCAAGGGGCTGAGTTGTTAAACGAACCGTGAAGGCTAGCGTTTTGAAAGGACAGATTTGAGACCTTGCTTGTAATGAAAGGAAGCATTGTTATATTGTGTAATGAATGTGTGTGGTTTAAAAACACATTGGTAATCATAGATCACCCTGATGATATAAAATTTTATCAATCTTACGAATGGTCGGAAGTTGCATTTTGTACTGACACTGACACGAGTTTATGAAGTTGGGCACTTGACGCCACAGGCTACGCTCGCAAGGGTAGCTTAATAATGCCATCCGACACAGCGATAACAGAAGTTATTTATTGAAATCACAATGGCATGCAGTGGAACTATAAAAAGAGGGGAGTGGAGGGGTAGACTTACGTAATTGTGGAGTTGCAAGTAGATTGTAGTGCAACCCATGAGTTGGCTAATGCATGAAAGCATTTGGTGGGAGAGAGATATATAACACAAACAGTACACATGATGTAAATTAAGATGTGTTGTAAGAAATATGTAATTTTGTGAATTTAAAGAAGTCACATTAGGTGACATGAGTGTAAAAGTACAGTTTCATGAACGTTACATATGTATCAGCGCACTTGAGTGAAGTTTAAAGTCCACCTAATGGTAAAGGATTGAATAATGATATGGATTTAATTTGATAAACTATGTGAATAATTTAGTGGATTGTGGGAGTAACTTTGTTTGTTTGTGTATTATGTTTGTTGGGATTATGTTCTTTTTATGTTTTAAGCCATGATGTTTATACTGAATTAAAGTCTTTAGAGTAGAGTTGTGCCTTATCATTGTAGAGTTGATACCTTTTAGTCTCAAATCCAAATATGCAACTGCTCTGTGGGAGAACGGTACACGCCGAGACCTGAAGCTAGCTGGAGGCGGAAGCATGTTTTCCATGGAAATTACTGACATGGGTACAGTATCCTTACCTAATTGGTCACACAACTGTTTCTTGAGCTCTGATTGGTGGGAGAAACTGTTTCATAATGAAAAATAGTGTTATAATGACCCTCATTATGACATATAATATTTATATTTCGACATCGTCGAACATAAAATAATTTTCCGTGTTGACGTTATATATCTACTGCACTGCACAACGCAACAACTTTGGCGGCTTGGGTGGTGTAGTTGGTAGCATGCTGAGCTTCTATGCCCAAGGTCGCGGGTTCCAACCCGGCCAAAGCCGTCAGATTTTTTAAGAGCGTTAATAATCCCTCAGTAGCTTGCCACGGTGGGTGAGTGGTTATCGTCTCGGATTACCAACCCCAAACTTGCAGGTTCGCTCCTGGCAGTGGTAAGTGATTTTTGAAAGGTGGCAAATATTACGACACGCATGTCATACGATGTTGGCATGTAAAAGAACCCATTTGAATTCAGTAGGCCGTGTTCATAATGGCAAAACCGGGTGAGTTAGCCGTGGTCGTTACGGCATGACTGCTGGCATTCGCTCACATTCGGGAGGCGAGGAGGTTCAAATCTCCCCGCCGGCAACCTTAAAGATGGTCTTCTGAGGTTTCCCGTCTTCCTTCCAGGCAAATGCTGGGGTTGGTCCTTAATTATAGGCCACAGCCGCTATCTTCCCACTCCTCGTCCTTACATCCATACTTTCCTCCCCAACGGTCCTTGTAGCTCACCCCTTGGGTGTCCGTCTCAAAGCAGCTACAAAACTGGCGAGCCGAACATGTCCTCGGACACTCCCGGCACTAAAAGCCATACGCTAAAAAAAAATCGTGACAATCACAACACCAGTGTTACCGTTTCCCGCCTTTCGACAACAATAACCACATACAGTTGTGAATTCTCGAGCCGCGTATTTTTGTGAACATTACGGTTTTTCTACAACATTCGTAAACATACAGTGCGATGGATTCCAGGTTTCAACATTTCCAAATTCGTGTCTGTGCACTGTTGTGATTGACTTGGTCAATAATGTTTATCATGTATTGTGCTAATTAGGGTAATTAACTTATGATTAGAGTCCCGGAATTTTGGTTTTAACAATATCCGCGAAATATTTCAGGAAACACATAATGTTATCAGAACGATATATTTACTCTAACTAAGCTATTTTTTTAAAATTATTTTAGCTGCGAAATATCGCGAAATAAATTTATTTTGCGAAATATATTATTTTCACCCTAAAATGCTAAATGCCAACTAAACGCTGATAATAAGATAATTTTTACAAATATTTACTTTAAAATTAATTGAAATAGTCCCTTCGTAGAAGATAAGAAACCTTAAAAAATTAACTTTTCATAAAATGCGGGATAACGAAGTCCCTTCTCTGACTTGATTGGTTGAAGTCCTGGAAACATGGAAAAAATGCTCTGCATAATTTTGGGGACAACCTATGTTTCACGAGTTAGTGATAAAAGGCTTTGGTAGTCATGGAGAAGTAAATGTTAGGTTAGGTATTGAACACAAATTAATTTGAATTGTAGTTCTTTCGAAAAAAAAAAAAAAAACGAAAAGAAAGAACTACAATAAATTGTTTGTTACTCCTCCAAATGTTTGTATAGTGTTCATTATTTAACCAAATCCGTGCAGCTTACACATGGTTATTAAGCACACTCACACTTATGGTACATTGCCATATTGATGTAATGTCATAGTACTGTATTTGATTAATACAAGGTTTGGAACAGTCCAACATTGAGTTTAATCTGAAATTCGTAGCGTTTCGCTTTCTTTGCCGGTGAGTGTATTTGTCTTGCATATTTGATCTGATGATGCTCGCTTGACGAGCGAAACATGCCATCCCTTAGTTTTCTTCTTCTTCTTCTTCTTCTTCTTCTTCAAAAGTCCGTAATAATGTAATTCTTAATCACATGTAATGTATTTCTGGTAATTTTTTAGCCTATTTTCATTAAAAAAATAGGCTTCTGAGATCACTTTTTGTCCGTGTGTCTGTCTGTGTGTGCGTGTATGTGTGATTCGTCTGTGTGTCCTCCCTAATACAATCTAAACGGCTGGAGCGATTTCAATGAAACTCGGTAAGGTCATAGCACCATTTTGGCCGACCTCGACCGTGCCCTTCGCATTGTATTACGTCTCACCAATCCAACATGGCGGCTGTGCGAAATATTTCACCAGCATTAAATATCTCCGAAACTATTACCGATAACACCCTGAAATTTTGTACGGTGATCAAAGGAACTACTAGAAGTTGATCTATCAGACTTTCGTAAACCTGGTCACTACAAAACCAACATGGCGGCCAAGCGAAGTTGCGACTTTAAAATGGACGTTCCTCGCGATTTAACCAAACAAATGCAATTAAACTTGGTACAGTATATGTTTATACACATTGTAATGCACCGACATCTAATTTTGTTCAATTGATTACATAACCTCAAGATGGCGGATGTGCGAAATATTTCACTGGCATTCTATATCTCCGAAACTATTACTGATATCACCCTGAAATTTTGTATGGAGATAAAGGGCGCTACTAGAAGTTCACCTGTGAGACTTTCAAAAACCTGTTAACTACAAAACGAACATGGCGGCCAAGCGAAGTTGAGAGTTTTAAATAGTCTTTTCTCGCGATGTATTCATCCGAACGCAATGAAACTTGGTACAGCAAATGTTTATAAACATTGTAATGCACCGGCATCTAATTTAGTTCAATTGTTTACATAACATCAGGATGGCGGCTGTGCAAAATTTTAAAATTAAGTTTTTGTTTCTTGTGTCGTAATCATGCGATCGCAGTGAAAGTTTGAATAGTGAAGCTGCGCAATATTTTTTCTTTATGGTACATAACTATATGGCCTATACATACAACAATCCAAAATGGCGACCATCCGAAATATTTAGACGGTTCTCAACATCTACAAATCTATTACAACAATCAAACTGAAATTTTGTATGTTGATGGAGGCAATTGACGTGAGTAGGATATATGAAAATAGGCTGTTTAGTTTTCCACGGAACCACTTGTTTCTAATATTCCAGTAAGTGTAATTATTTTGTGTTAACCGACTGAAAACTAAAGGCAACACTGAACAAGTAGTTCCGTGAAGAACTATATAGCCTATTTTCATACATCCTACTTACTGTATGTTAATTGCCTCTATTAACATACAAGATTTCAGTCTGATTGCTGAAATATATATTGAGAACCGTCTAAATATTTCGGATGGTCGCCACGTTGGATTGTTATTTATGTAGGCCATAGAGTTATGTACTATTAGATGACGATTACTGCGTAGGTTCATTGTTCAATCGTTAACTTCGATCAGATGATTAGGACACAGCCGCCATCTTGAGGTTATGTAAACAATTGAACTAAATTAGATGTCAGTGCATTACAATGTTGCTGTGCTTGCCACGGTGGGTGAGTGGTTATAGTGTGGGACTACCAACCCCAAGATTGCAGGTTCGCTCCTGACCATGGTAAGTGATTTTTGAAAGGCGACAAAAATCACGATACTCATGTCATACGTTGTTGGCATGTTAAAGAACCCGTTTGAATTCAGTAGGCCGTGTTCAATGGCAAAATTAATCTCGGGATTTTCCGCCAACAGAAAGTTCCTCCATTCTCTACTTGAAAGCGCTGTAATGTCAAGGAGTTTAGATATCTAACCTCCTTGACTTTCATAGCGTTCAAGGGAACGACGAAATTCGACACGCAAGCTACCCTCTGGGTGTCAATTAACAAAGCTTGCACCGGGCACCCGAGGCCATACGATATTATTATTATTATTATAATGTTGCTGTACCCTGTTTCACTGTGCTCGGATGGTTACATCGCGAGAAAAGTCTATTTAAATGTTTCGGCTTTGCTTGGCTGCCATGTTCGTTTTGAACTTTTAGCAGGTTTTTGAAAGTCATATAGGTGAACTTCTAGCAGCGGTCTTTATCACCGTAGAAACATTCAGGGTGATATCAGTAATGGTTTCGGAGATATACATAGAATGCCGGTGAAATATTTTTGCAACAAAATAGTATGTTTTATGTGGCGACGATGTCAGCCAGTTATAAAGGCTAGGGGATGTTCCAGGAACCCTTTATGTTTTTTTTTAACATGGTTGCAAACAAAAATACTGTAGTAGATGTATGTTTCCTGAAAGCTTTGTGGATAAAATCCTTCACAGTTTAATATTTTCTGGCAGTGTGTTGATGTTCTAAAGCAAACAGCCCGTACGAATAGAATACCGTAGTGTATGTATTACTGGAATTTACATATCATCATTATCATCATCATGTGGGTATCCTTCCACATCCTGCAGTGTTGTTCCCTTCTCGATAAGGTCTGCATTTACATGGTCCAGCCACCTCCTTCTTGGACCTCCAACAGGCTCCTTCGAGGTATTGCCATTCCCAAGTAGCCTACTGTCTGGGGATTCTATTCTCCTCCATCCTCTGCACACGGCCAAACCATTTCAACCCTGCAATGCGTAGTGTTTCTTCCATCGTACAGGTCACTTGTATGTCATCCTTAATGCACTCATTTTTAATTGTCACTTCTTGTTTTTTTGCATAGCCGATCGAAAAAAATTCATTTCACATGCTTGCAGTTTGCTGATGTCTCTTTTCCAGTAACACACAGGTCTCCAACCCATATGTCATAATTGGTAGGAGGTAAGATTTGAACATTGTTTGTTTGGCTTTTACGGGGACTGCTTTGTCCCACACTAGGTTTCGTACCTGATAGAAGAACGTGGTACGTTTTGTAACTCTGCTCTGGATTTCCAATTTAGCACCCCCCCCCCCCCCCCCTGGTTCGATACAATACTTCCAAAATAATTGATGCTTTCTACACATTCAATTCTCTCTCCATCAAGTTTTAGATCACGTTCTCTGGGTGTTCAAATCAAGCAAATTAAAGGAGCGCAGGAAGTATTATCGAGGAACAGAATGCGTTACTTTACTTTACAAATGGAGTAACGGAAGTGAAACGTAATAACTTAACCCAACCATAACACTTTCATTGTGACAGGTGCGATGATCGAGTATCCAGACGAGGACGAGTTTGCTGCCGAGGGTCGCAACAAGCGCTCCACTGACCGAGTGAAGAAGTTCAAGGCTGCCAACATATTAAACCAACTCTACTCTGTGGAGATTAAAGACTTTGATTACTTTGGTAAGTAAGAAACACTGTCATCATTCAGAAATGTTCAATACCATCATCATCATCATCATCATTGTTGTTGTTTGAGTCTTCAGTCCTTTGACTGGTTTGATGCAGCTCTCCATGCCTCTCTGCCCTGAGCTAATCGTTTAATCTCTATATAGCTACCACACCCTACATCCGAGCCAATCTGTTTAACATATTCTAACCTTGGTCTAACCCTGCAGTTCTCGTCCTCGGCCCTTCCTTCCATAACTAAGCTTTTTATTCCTGGGTGTCTTAGTATGTGTCCTACCAACCTATCTCTTCTCATCATTAGCAGTCGCCAGAAACATCTCTCCTTTCCCACTAGTCTTAATACTTCTTCGTTTGTAACCCTATCTACCCATCTGATCTTCATCATTCTCCTGTAAAAGCTAAGCCGGCTGTGACTGGCGCAGATCGCGGGCGCACGTAGGCCTACACGGTTCAGCCAATTTGATGTCCATAGAGGTATTTGATTTATTTCGGCTGCATTCCAATATCTTTGTTTTACATTTATTAATTTTCATCATGAATTCTTTCTTCAAGATGGAGTCCATACCATTCAAAAACTCATTCAAATCCTCAAGCGGTGGTTGGTCCGCTCCACTGACTCATATCGTTAGTTCACACGTGTTTTGTCATTCATATGGACGTGCATCTGCAAAGCTTAGACGCTAGTGTTGCACGTGATTACTGTGATTGTTGGTTATGCCTAGACACCAATTCACATTGCATGGTAAATGTGTGAAAGTGCGCGGGGTACGCTTAGCATGCCGTGTTTATCGGGGCGCACATAGATAATGACTAGGGCTCGGATTTTTAGGTAAATAAATATATGTTTATGTAAATACATATTTTTTTTTTTTTATAAAAACATAAATTCCTGCTTTTCACTTATTAGCACATAAAAAGTCATAATAAACTTCTTTACATTTTTTAAACTCAGTATGAGATCTTTCAGTTTATTGCATTTTTGTTCTGTGTTACTTCAACGGGCAAGAACCTGTGAGCTATCTAATCTTCATGCAGAGCATATGTTTCTTAACTTGTCGCCCCGTGCCACTCTCTGTGGAAGCCGGGGATTTCCTTGTTCATAACCATATTGCATCACGTGCTAGACCATCAACCCCCCCCCCCTCTCCCTCCCCCTCTTCTCCTCCCCCCCCCCCCCGCTACCTGGAACCAGTGTCACTCACATGCAGTTCATTTCTGGCACTGTGAAGTGTAAGGCAGTTCTACGTTGTCTAATGTAAAAACAACTACAAGTTATCGTCTGTTGCAGAATTTAAAGATAATTTCACTTCTGATTGGGGCGTTCTGTTCTGCGAACCATTTGGGAAAGCAATCAAGGCTGAACAGCAATCTCAAATTACACAACACCTCAAGGGCAAGAAACATATTGCCGCAGTTTCGCGCCTTAGAAGAAGTGTTTCGCGATAATCGTTGGTCATTTGTGATGGACAACCTGAAGATGTATCTCGTTGTGTATTGTAATGCTTCAGCAGTCAGTGAGGCATAGCATAAATTGCATTCTTGAGTAATGCATATTGTTTATATTCACATTAATAAACTAAATTATAATTATATATTTTTACTTTTTTGTCACATTTTTCAGGTATTTTCAATACATAAAAGATAAATATTTCCCCGATTTTTTGAACCTAAAAATCTGAGCCCTAATAATGACCCTGTACATTGATGAACGCTCACTAGGGCCTACTTGTCAGTAAAATGAAAAGCAAATCACTTCATCAGTTGTGTATATATGTTTTAATTTTTTGTAACTTCATTAAATAAAATTGATCTTTAGCGGCTTCTGTGCCCATGTCATTGATTTATGGCACTAACTACAATTATGTGAAACAAAAATGTGTAGGTTAGATTTGATTAACGCTCTATTAGTTCCAATGTTCACCGCAAGGTTGCAGTGGCATCTAGTAGTCAAGTTAACAGCCAGGTGTCGTTGACGGTAGCATTTGGTAGCAACAGTAGGAACTACTTGAAATTGATCATCTGCAGTCTTTACCTGACTAATACAGTCATCACAAATAACACCGGTTATCAGACAGATTCTACACACACCCAAAGTACACGGGGCTACATGACCGCGTTGTCGCAGCCCCTAATCTGAGGAACCAACTAACCATCTTACTAATCTAACTAATCTTTACTTAACTGTACAGACCGGACGTTGTTTTAGACGATTGCCCTTGATCTTGAAGCCTGCGGGTGAGCCTGTACACAGTCACTCTCTCACCCTATCGCTTCACATTTGTCACCACCGATCTGATGTAATGGAATTCCAGACATGGGCACGTGGCGACACCGACTTGCAGACAGTACAGTCAACGTCGAAGTGTTGTGTGACGCGGAAGAACACGTTACGTATTTACCAACAGAACGTCATTATATTTGCCAATGACTGTACTTCAGTAGGAGTGTGAGACAGCTTTGTCAATCATCGGACCGCTTGGGGAAGTTGATAACAACACAGGTACTGTAGTAAGATTTTTCACTCGTCTAAAACAAACGCCCGGCCTGTACGATTTTATTCTCTGTAATTTGGAATTTTTATTTAGAAACCAGATTAAGCCTCCGTGGCTTAGGCGGCAGCACGCCGGCCTCTCACCGCTGGGTCCGTGGTTCAAATCCCGGTCACTCCATGTGAGATCTGTGCTGGACAAAACGGAGGCAGACAGGTTTTTCTCCGGGTACTCCGGTTTTCCCTGTCAAAATTTCATTCCAGCAACACTCTCCACTATCATTTCATTTCATCTGTCATTCATTTAATCATTGCCCCAGAGGAGTGTGTCAGGCCTCGGCAGCCGGCACAGTTCATATCCTCGCCGCTAGATGGGGGCTTCATTCATTCCATTCCTGACCCGGTCGGAGACTGGAAGCAGGCTGTGGAGTTTCATTTCATTTAGAAACCAGATATCAGAGTAAAATGTTTACAATTTTAAGGGCATTTTTAAAATCGTATAGGGCATTTTTTTGGTCATAACTGCATTTGTCTTTTTTTTTGTCCTGAAGCAAACCTGTTGGCTGATGCAAAATTCCACCATTGGCTCGTAAACTGTGCTCCCTCAAGATTTTGGTTAATCTGAAAATTGGGTAAACCGAACAGAAAACAGGCCCTGGTGTCAATTAGCGCAGACTAATGGTTATCTTTTGTACAAGTAAACAATTTTAACAGTGATATTATTGTCTTCTAACAGGTTATCAAGTATCATCTGGCCATTTCTTTGACAAGAAAGCACATTTCTATGCAGCAAGCGCTCCCCGAGGATCAGAATTTTATGGTTATGTGAGTATTGCTTTATTTCCTGCTAGAGGAGTGCACATTGGTGGCAGGAGAATAGAGTGTATTCGATTTGCAGATGGCATGGTGTTGCTAGCAGAGAATGGTTGGTTGGTTCCTCAGTGTAGGGGCTGCGACAACGCGGTCATGCAGCCCCGTGTACTTTAGGTGTGTGTAGAATCTGTCTGATAATCGGTGTTAATTGCGATGGCTGTATTAGTGTGTGTTATCTGTTTTTAATTCAAGTAAGGACTGCCGACATTGAATTTTCAAGTAGTTCCTACTTTTGCCGCCAAACGCCACCGTCAACGACTACTAGTTCAAACCTTGGCTACTAGACACCACCGCAGTCGGCTCCTGGCGACGAACGTTGGTACCTAATAACAATATATAATGATGCACGGAGCAGACCACAGGCAGAGAGTTTAGAGCATCCAGCGTTTAGAAAAGACTGTGGGTCTTATGGGCTTTTACTTTTAACGGAAACTCCCCCCTACACTGGTTTTGTTGCCTCACCTTTTATCATGAAGGAACTCTGAACATATATGTCTTTCGTCATAATAGCTTCCTACAATTATCTGCCAACTGATTACCTTTGTTATTGCGTACAAGTATCGCTTATATTACGTCTTAGTAATTTAAAAATTTTCGAGGTTAGCACGCTGGAAAGAAGAGCCTCGTCCTGTGCTGCATGCTCGCCCGGAGTGGAGCACGTGCTCAGTTCCGCCGGCAACACAAGTTATGAAGCACTATCCGTCATTGGTGTTACTGTTGCGTGTCAGTTTTATTTTCTGTTCGATCAAATCAGGGCTGCCGACGGTTGGTTTTAACCCACTATCTCCCGAATGCAAGCTCACAGCTGCGCGCCCCTAACCGCACGGCTAACTCACTACAATATTACAAATATTAATCTAAACAAAACAACAAGAATAAAATTGAAAGAAACTAAATTACAGCCTAACTAATAACTAAAGAGGTGATGATCAACAGTATTGCTGACATAAAAATTGTTAACATCGTCTGCATACATCCGAGAAGGAAGGAAGGGTTGCGCTCTCGACATCTGTCAATCAGTAATGCGTCATATCACAACGAAACGATTGTCGTTATTGTTTCTGTTCGCGTACGATATCCTTAATACTGGTCCAATCCGTTAACACCTGTAAAACTGCTCCTTCCTGGGTGTGTTCTATCTCAGGTAGCTGCTGGGGTTGTGTTGTCTCGCTAACTGATGAAAGCGCAGTACTCGAAGCGGGTGAACATAACGTATGACGTCAGCGCTACCTCTGCCTAGAGTTAGCAACACTGTCGCCATAAGGCTCCACAGTCTTTTCTAAACGCTGGATGCTCTATAGAGCGAAACGTCATCACCGCGAACATTGCGGGTTGCCGAGGTGCACGGATCAGGAAAGTTCTGGAAGGCAGGGAAAATGTTTCTAAGTGTTTAACTACAACCGTATTGCTGGTGGAGTGATGGACTTAGAAATACTTCAAACCAAAGTGAGTTTAACAAACTGTATTATTTTTGGTGAACTGTTATGTCAGAAGTGATAGCCACTAGAAATGTGCCAGGGACTTTGTTTTGGAACAATGCATCACGTTATATCACACCAATATCCACTTTACAATACAAGAATGTTTTTATACGATGTCCTTACACTCTTAGATACATGTTTCGGCTCTGTGAGCCTTCTTCAGTCAAACACATTAATTATTCTCATATGACAGTCTATGTGTTGATCTTGTTAAAAAAATTAAAAAAATCTTTTTACAATCGTCAAAGTTATTTAAAAATAGACATAAAATGCTTAAAGAATTCGACTATGTGCAGAAGTTCAGGTCATAGGCCTTTCGTGGCTGAATTCCCAATTCAAACACAGGACCTGTAACAGTAAAAAAGGGGGTTTGGGGGGAGTCCTGATAATCGAAATTTTATTGGGAAACTGAAATAGATTTTAAAATTTGTACAAGTAGGCCTATCTAGTAAAAATCGTTTGTGATAAATCCTTGTGGCCACGGGTGAACGGAAATTACTTGCTTAAAACTTTGTCATTTTGGTTCAACAACCTGTAACGCGAAAAAATGAATAGAAAAATGGAAAGGTAAGCTGTAGCATACATCCAGAGTAAATTGACCAATTGTTTATATACCGTAGATTTGAAGACGCTGGAGATAACACATCACTATTAGAAGAATATACAACAGATGTGTTGTTGTTGGTCTGCTTTGATCACTGGCAAACTAATCGGCCTCGGTACTGCAAGTGTGTGGGCATCGCATGAAGGGGAAACATAACATACGTCAGTACTTACGTTATCTCCAGCGTCTTCAAATCTACGGTATATAAACAATTGGTCAATTTACTCTGGATGTATGCTACAGCTTACCTTTCCATTTTTCTATTCATTTTTTCGCGTTACAGTTTGTTGAACCAAAATGATAAAGTTTTAAGCAAGTAACTTCCGTTCACCCGTAGCCACAAAGATTTATCACACGCGATTTTTTACAAGATACTTTTACAATGGGGTAAGTTTATGCCCAAATTTTAGAATATATTTCAGTTTCCCAATAAAATTTAGATTATCAGGACCTCCCCCCTCCCCCAAACCCCCATTTTCACTGTTACGGGTCATGTGTTTGAATTAGGATTTCAGCGACGAAGGGCCTATGATCTGAACTTTTGCACGTAGTCGAATTCTTTAAGCATTTTATGTCTATTTTTAAATAACTTTGACGATTGTAAAAAAAAAGTTTTTAACAAGATCAACACATAGACTGTCATATGAGAATCATTAATGTGTTTCACTGAAGAAGGCTCACAGAGCCGAAACATGTATCAAAGAGTGTAAGGACATCGTATAAAAAACATTGTTGTATTGTAAAGTGGATATTGGTGTGATATATCATAATCAATACGGGAAAATCAAGAATAATGACAAAAGTCATAGATATTCATGCATCACGTTTGTATGTGGATATAGTGAGAGGAATGTGCGGGAAGCTATTCAGTGAAGAAATAAATTCAAAGTATTGCCGCATAGTTGTATATGAGTTGTGAGGTGGGGATATCAGGCCCCAGCACTTTAAATGTAGCCACCCGGTAATCAAGCAGATAAAAGTCGAAATGGTCTTCAGTAAACTTTGGTCATACGTGAGAGGACTTTGCACAAGTGTTAACTGGTCATGCAACCATTAGCCGTGAGTGAAGGGCTTGGAAATTGTGTGTGCAATTATAAGCATTGCGTGCTTAATGAAGTGTGGGAAATACAAGTATCAAATGGAACGAGTATCCATATGGTGTAAAGACAGTGAAGGACACTCTCAAAATATGTGTGTGGAACATCGTGGTTATTTTTCGAGTTGCATATTGGGACTTTGTGATACAATGACCATGCACTAAAAACCAAGGATGGGTTGGATCCAAGGAAATGTGGAAAGGACGTCATCGATACCAGCCCATGTGGGAAGCCGGAGGAAGGTTCCAGAACATCACGATGGGGCATCAGAAAGATGGAGCTCTACCCGAGGCCACCGACGTGCAGTCCAGGGCGTGGTGTGACCTGTGTGGACATACTTCCGCCGCATGGAGGAGCTATTTTACTGCGATATTCACCATCTGGCTGCCGATACAAATTCACATCGTGGAAGATATGAAGTAAGATCTCTACATATTTTGTAGTCATGTGTATTATCCCAAATTCTTAGGCCAGCGTATGCTAGTATTATTTTTCTTCCTAGTTTGCCTAAGTTAGGACAGGCAGGGTTGGGCAGTAAACAGTTTTTCATATTTCACTTTTGAAACTTTGTGCGGATATTATCGCATTATGTGGAGCTTCCATGATTCGTTATAGTGATAGGAAAATTTTGGTTATTCCTGAGTGGATATTCCAAATGTGGATGTTTTGTGAGTGAATAAATATCAGGCAGTTGGATGCAAAGATCGATAATAAAGATAATAATAAAAATGGTAAATGACTCTCAGTTATAATAGAGTTAATGACAATAATACTAAATTAGGAGAAATCATTAAGTGTGATAACGATAATTGTTAATTGAATCAGTTGTAGAATTTATTTATTTACTGATAAATAGCTCAGATCAGATAATAATTACAATTCCGAGTTGAATAGGAGATAATATTTTTGCAACACCTAAAAGTAGTTGAGGTCTGAATTGATTATAGATGTTTTTCTTTTTTCAAATGAAAGTTAAGATCTCTGTTGTTGTCGGAATGGAATGACAAATCAGATCGTGACAAATGTGTAATTTTTGAATTTAGCATTCAGTTTTATAATGGGCATGTCTTGGACATTGCACCGATTAATAATGTGATATTTGGGCATCAGACAGTGGAGTTTGAATGCACCATGATTTGTGGAGTAGTGGTTTTTGTAATAATGAATATGTGGGACACACGGTGAAGATTCATTTTTTTTTCTCAATGCATAAGTATGTGGAGGTCACAATAGATCTGAAACACAAAGGGATTAATTTATTTCTTGTATAATCAAATGGCATCTGACGTAGTCAAAATTAGAATAATAAGTCTCGCTATTAATCTGGAAATTACGAGGAAAAGTTATTACATTAGGATCTGATCGAATCCTTAATTTTCAACATGCTGGTGATTATTGTATACATAATTTTTGCAACAAGATTCTTGATAAATAGATAATCATTTATGAATAGATAAACCATGGTATTTTTGTGGATAATGAGCCTTTATTCAAGTGTTTTCTGAGTAATGAAATAGTGAAATGGAATAGTGCCTCGTGTGGAAAATAAAAAGGGGTAACAAGTGTAGATATTTTCTTAAATGTGGACATGGTGGACATGCCCAAATAGTATGACTTTTGATAGGAAGTGCCTATAGATTAATTTATTTCTTTTCATCAGGGATCTCAGGGTGAGAGACTGATAATATTACACCCTGTAGATTTAGGTAGGAAGTGTTTTCTACTGCTGACATGATTTCTTTGCTCGGGTAAACTGGCACACTATACAGCCTATTTTCATGTACTGTATCCTACTTATGTTAATTGCCTCTATCAACATACAAAATTTCTGTTTGATTGCTGTAATAGATTCACAGATATTGAGAACCGTCTAAATATTTCGGTCGGTCGCCATGTTGGACTTTTATATATGTACTCCATAGAGTTATGCACTATTAGATAATGATTTTTGCGTAGGTTCATTATTTAAACGTTCACTTCGATCGCATGATTAATACACAATAAATACAAATTTAATTTAAAAATTGCGCACAGCCGCCATCTTGAGGTTATGTGAACAATTGAACTAATTACATGACAGTGCATTACAATGTGCATAAAAATTTACTGTACCATATTTCACTGCCCTAAGATTGTTAAATCGCGAGAAAGTCTATTAAAATGTTTCACCTACACTTGGCCGCCATGTTCATGATCAAAATTTAAGGGTGATATCAGTAATAGTTTCGGAGATATAGAATGCCGGTGAAATATTTCGCACAGCCGCCATGTTGGATTGGTGAGACATAATAAAATTTGAAGGGCACGGTCGGGGTCGGCCAGAATAGTACTATGACCATACCGAGTTTCATTGAGATCGCTCCAGCCGTTTAGAAGTTATTAGGGACACACACACACCCAGAGACACAGAGGCTGCTTCTAGCGGACACCCATAGGGTGAGCTACAAGTTCCGTTCAATTTCAAGTAGTTCCAACTTTCGCTGCCAGATGTCAATGATAGCTAGTGGTGAACGTCGGAACTTTGATAGAGCGTTCCAACGAAATCTAATCTAGAAATTTAGCTTCACACAAGTTTAGTCTGTGGAAGGATCTTTTACATGCCATAAATCTATGACATGGGACCGCCGGCTTTACTTCCCCTCCGAAAGAAGGCATACTGAAGGATTTTAGCGCTCTTAAATAATCCGACGCTTTCGGCCGCGTTTGAACCCGCTATCTTGCGCACAGCAGTTCAGCATGCTATCAACTACGCCACCGAAGCCGCACTAAAATGGTATGGACATATGATGAGAATGGGAGAAGTCCCGAAGCGAGTATTTTCTGAGAAAGTCGCGGAAAGGCGACAAAGGGAAGGCCGAGGACTAGGTGGATGGATGCAGTGAGGGAGACCATTGAGAAAAGAGGAGTGAAAGTGGAGGATGTACTGGAAGAAGGACGAGAGTGGTGGAGAGACCGAAAAGTATAGAGGTCCTTGATTCACACCCCGACCCAGATTACTGGAACCGGGAAATGAAGAAGAAGAAGAAGAAGAAGAAGATGATGATGATGATGATGATGATGATGTGGCAACCCTCACCTGCTGGCACTATCCATGCCAGAAGGGTTGTAGTATATCACTGTTGTCAAACTGCTAATTGTTAGAAGAAACAGGCTACAATGCTTGTCTTATAATGTCCACTGTGACAATAGGTGAGTTGCACGAGTCGGGTGTGGGGCAGGCCGATCCGAGTGCCATCTATTGCCTCTCCCGTGAAACAAAGCGTCCGCCATATTGTTTAAGATCCCTTAGTGGGGGGTAGTTAGATCTAAAACGGAAGTGTTATTGTGTTAATTTATAAGGGGGTGCCTAAAAGGGGGTAGCTTCCCGTAGTTGGGTAAGCTGACCAGTGTAGAATGTTTTTTAGTGTTAGGATGCGAGGGGGTGCTCCCTATAAAAGACGTAGGTGTATTTCAGGGGATGGAACTTAGTGTACAGGTCAACGTGCTAGTCTTCCAGCTGGTTGGAGATAGTTATATAACCGAAGTGCATGCGTCAGCTATGTGGCGGCACGCTGCTTCTGGCAGTCGGGCCGCTACGGGAAATACAATGATACCTGAGCTAGCAACTGTTTGGCTACTGTATGTCACGTCTAATCGTGACGGGAGTCAGGAAGGACTTTAGGACGTAAAGAGGCGTGTAAACAGTAAGACAAGTGTAGTGTACTGACCAAGTATTTATTGGCCAGTTAATATGAAATTATGAGTCCCTTTTAGGGGAATGTAATGAATCTTATAATTATAAGTGTACAAGTCTGTGGGGTAGGTCACAAAATATAGGAACTCTGAACACTGCTGACTCACCTGATGATAACGGCTAGGGCCTTCGGCGGACGCACTGTATAACTGGTAATTGAGAGAGAGCTGTCCTCCTTAAGGCCTCTTCTTATAGTCTTCGGTGTTGTGCTGTCAGCATTCCGCTGGCCTAGATGCCCCAGTTAATTATGTGTAGCTGTTTGTGGTGTGATGCAAGTATTTGGCAAGCTTTCCAGGCTGGTTAGCTGCCCTTGCGGTGTTAGAGATGTTGTTCTGGACTTACGAGATTTGCCAGTTAGGGGTGGTTTAAATAGATGATGGCGGGGATGGCCTCCAGGGGGTGCAGCCCCTGGGGGACTGTACAAGCCTCTTCCTCTATTTAGTTCGCGTCCCCGCGAACGGGAACGGAACGTGAGGTTGGGATGTCGATGTAGCAGTTTGTTCTTGAGTCTTCCTTGTATCTCCTGTTGGTGTCTTCTTCGTCGTCGTATAGATGTGGTGATGTCGTGTTGATGTATAGGTGTGAGATCAGCTCGTGTTCCGAGGGGTGGGTTATGGGATATACATATATATTGAACCCTTCAGAATAGCAGTGTTTTATGCAAGAATCTTGATCAAGGGGTCGCGCTCAGTTCATAGTGTGGTGTTTACGTCCGCCAAACAACGTGCTTTACTGAGGCAAGGGTCATAGGATAAAAACTGTAATTAAGAAAGTAAGGAGACAAGACGTAAGATAATAACATGATTTAATAACTAATTGTGCATAAAAGAAAATAAACAAACAATAATAAAAATATATCCTCCCTGAATTTTTCCCTGACAGGAATATCTAACACTTTGAGGAGTCAGATGGATCTCCCCATTTATAATAAAATTGTGGATCCTAGTTCCACTACCTTGCATTTGAGTGTTATGTGCGCGTGATGACTAACTACGAGAAAATGAGTACTTGGATGACCGTTCGTTTACAACGGGTTAACAGCCACGGTGCTCACGAACAATCATCACGTAAATCAACGTTTATGGATATGGGCATGACATTAATAAAAACCCTTAAAAACTCTAGTGCTGACACACACCCTACAAATCTATTATTTACAGGAATCTCTCTGAGATCCTCATTAGCGCGAAGACGCACTTAACAACATGAGCTACCAACTGGCCAATTGCTCAATACACACAAGGAAAGACAGCATTACACGTGACTCACGGGTCACTGAAATGAAAATAAACCTGGAATAAACCAACAACAACAAAAGCCTGACCGGCTAAGATTACTTTATATGAACAAAACTGCATGTTAAGGTAACGCTTCGAAGATTATCGTGATTCGTAGGCAACTCCCATTTATTTCAACAATTTTTACCATTGATCAGTTCTTATCTGTAATTCAAGTAATTAGAGAGCCAGCGAGCACTCCTCACTAATGACCATGCTTTGCACGTTCAGACAGCCTTGTGAAACATCTCCCCCCTTTCCTCAAATACTTGTCGTGTCCCAGTCCAGTGTATATAAATAGCCGACCAGCTGTTCCGTTTCCTCACGGAATCAACAGCAACAAAAATCTCATCCAACTCAACATATGGTCAGACATAATCACATATCCACAATTGCCCTCGCAAGGATACAATATGGACCGGGTACCAAGCTGACAGAAATCAGTCTCAGCTGAAATTCCCGCTTGTAATACCACAAAAATACACACATACACACATCTGGGACTGACATGACGCTTTTCACACAGGTCTGCTGAATAGGTGCTCACAAACATTAAACACAATATTTAAAACCTACGATAGAGCTGATTACTCTTCGTCACAAATTACATTGCTCCAATCGGCAATAGTCACACTGAATCTGATCAATAATAAATCTTCAACAATTTTAATTACCCTCCAATCTACTGTATAATTACATTAATTCAGTCCTACTTCTGAAACACAACAGATCTCCGAGAGACGTTTTTAACCGCATTGCGTAACATATGCAAACACGGCCGTTCACATAGCTACGTTAGTTAACACAACACAAAACCAAGAACCTTCCACTAACTACATTCGTGCGAGCTGCTTCCATACAAAAGTGTGTCAGACCAAAACTAAATATACTACGTTAATCACACAAGCAATGTATTTACAAAAATATGTCCCATAAACCATAAGTTAATTTATCAAATAATAAAGAATATTATTTTGTACTCATCTCTTGTAGTCACCCGTCAAAGAACGTCTGCTGCCATTTCCCAACTGAATGGTTCTATCTCATCTCAGCCATCTGGACGGAGTGTTGAGAATTCCAAACTTTCTCTGTAGTCGTCGATGTCATCTCTGGCGCTGCTTCAAAATTAGATTATTATACACTTGATATCTGACTACTAAATTCGCTGTTCAGGTACTACTTTCCCTGTCACAGTTCGTTGGCGAATTATCGACGATACTGCCCCTACAATATAGTACTGTGACTACCTATCACTGAATTTAACACTTTACAATAATTTCTGTGTTCTCATGACACGCAAAGTAATAACTGACTAGTGTCCACGACACACCAAATAAAAGTCAACCAGTGTCCACGACACACAAAATAATAGTCTACGTCCTCAGACGAACAGAATAGAAGTCCACGTCCGTAGACGCACAGAATAGAAGTCCACGTCCGTAGACGCACAGAATAGAAGTCGAAGTCTTGGCTCTTCGTGCCACTTATAAAAGAACTGGCCCTAGGTCTCGATGGGGGGGGGGAATTTATGTAAACATTTCTCGAAATAATTGTGGCACAGGCACGAAATAGATATCACTGAACTCGTAATATTGCACAGGTCAAGAATATGCTCATTAATCCTAGAATAGCTCGTAGAGATTTTGTCTAGGCGATTTCCCGCGTGAATGCTAGCCGAGCGTGCCCACGCTAGACCTGCCGCGTTAACTAGGCATTCTTCTCTCATTGGTTCTAACATTTCTGTAATTTGGCGGTTCATAGCGGATCTTGGCGTCGTAGGAGTGTCCAGCCTGCTCATCAGCCACTCACATTACTGCATCATATTTCTTCGAGGCGCGAATATCACAATGAACATACCAGCAGGATGTCTCACTGCGCGTCGCTTCTATTTGAGGCGGCCCACACCTGTCCTTTCTGACACATCGCTATGCTATTTCCTTTCACAGCTAATGTATTTAGCCTATTGTCAATCCGCTTCAGGTATGTCCCTGCTGTCTCCAACCAATGCTTGAAATTTCCTCATCTCCGTCTGGCTACTTTCATGATGCTGGTGGAAATATTTATTAATTGGAGAAATAAAACATAGAATCATTTATCCAACAGAGGATAAAAGGGTTCACAACTCTCCCACTCACAAAATTTCGAACTTAGGAATAAAGTCGACAATTTTTAAAAGACTTCCGTAGGCCAAATGTTTTATTTCGGAATCACCCCTTTTCTATTACTGGTCTAGTCGCTCCTGTCTTGAATGGCATTTACTCGTTTTCATTTCCTGCTCGTATCTCCCCTCTCAGTCTGCTTGCATGCCGCTCTGGTGCCTGAGGCAACACTCTGCTCGTCTCGTTAATGTTTGTCAACAACAACACTACTTCCTCGTTTACGTGCCGTACTCAACTGCTCCTCGTGCACTTTGTTGATAGTACGACGTCCATATATTCAAACTGCATCATTCATTTTGGCGCTCCCATGGCTCACTTTGACGATACTTTTTTAGGTTGGCAGCGTTGTAGACTGACATTGTTCCTGTACTCAATTCTTTCACTCTGTAAGCATTGTTTCCAAGGTTTCTTACGATAGAATAGGGTCCTATGAACTTTTCGCAGAATTTACTGAAGATTTTCTTCTCCGGGTCCGATGTAGCAGGTCGTTTCACCAAAACGAGCTGGTTGATTTCAAGATCCCTGTGAAACCTCTTATTTCTTACTCGCCGTAATCTGCGGTCTGCTTGTTTTCTCATGTAGGCTCTCGTCCTCTCAATTCGCAAGTCAGGTGCTATCATTGGATCTTGTGGACAGTTAATGATGCTTTTCCACGTTCTTACTGGGTACTCGTTCTTGTGTAGGACCATAGGGATTTGTCCTGTTGACTCGTGCCTGGTAGAATTCATGCATGTCTCTACATCCTTAATTTTATCGACCCATTTTTGGTGTTCGTTCGGAATGAAGATCCTCAAATATGAAGTTACACACTTAAATGCTCTTTCACTTGGATTTGCTTGAGCATGTCGGATACTGCTTAAAACGTGTTTTATACCCATGTCTTCCATACCTTTCTTGAATTCGGCGTTTGTGAAATAACTGCCATGGTCTGATAATATAAACTCTGGTTTTCCAAGGATTGGAATAACTCTATTTCGAATGCGACTGAGTACCTGCTTCGATGTCGTTTTCTGAATAGGGCATAGTACTACGAATTTAGAAAATACATCAATGCACACTAGCAAATGACGGCAACCTCGCCTTCCCTTCGGGATTGGACCGAAACAGTCGAGTGCCAGTAGCTCACAAGGTTTCTGAGGTAGCAATGGTCTGGGATACTGCCTCATTAAGTAATTATTGGGCTTTGTCCTCTGACACGGATCACAAGTTGTAATGACGTCACATATAGTTGTTCTCATACGTGGCCATGTAAATGTCTCTCCTATCGTCGCTTCGCACTTATCTACGCCCACATGACCGTAACTTTCGTGCGTATGCCATGTCAATCCTCGTTGTAACGATGCAGGTACTAATATGCGTAACTTGGTGTGGTCATTATCAACCCATTTGTGCAGCAAATTGTTGACATAAACATATCTTCCTTCTTTGGCTTTCGCTTCTCGAAATGCAGGTGTTCCTGTAGGTAGTTGCTTTCTGAAGTATTGAATTAAAAGCATCATCCATGGTTCCGCTTCCTGTTCTCGCTGTATCTCACGTAACTCCTCCAAGAATTCCCGGTCCTTCGGTGTTAACTCCAAGTGTTGTACCATCGCTGTTTCTTCATTATCAGGCTCTGGGTTCCTGCTGAGTGCATCCGGTATCACGTTCATCTTCCCTGGGCAATGTTCAATCTCAATGCTGAACTGCTGAATATATATAGACCAACGTGTCACACGTTCGCTTGCCATCGACGTCTTAAACAAGAATGTTAGTGCCTTGTGGTCGGTCCTGACAACAATAGGGTAGCCGTAAATTATTCGTTTCCATTGTTGTAACGCATGAAGTATGGCCAACAGTTCTAGTTCCGTTACCGTATAATTGCGCTCGTGCTTACGCAATTTTCGGCTGACAAATGCCAAATATGTTTTGTGCTGTAGGTTAGCTGGATCCTCTTGGTAAAGCATAGCACCTATACCAATTAGTGAAGCATCCGCTTGGATTATAAATTTGTGCTTGAAATCTGGATATCCTAATTTAATGCTGTTTTCCAATAGCTGCTTTGTTGCTTGGAATGCCTTCTCACACTCCGCATTCCATAACCATTTATTATTCTTCTTTAGCATTTCCTGCATTGGAGCTACAGTCTCCGTATAACCTGGACAGTTTTCCTTAAAGAATCCCGTTACGCCTAAGAAAGCCCGAATGTGCTTGACTCTCGTTGGTGTAGGGAAATTCTTTATCGCTTCGATCTTAGCTGGGTTTGGCTTCACTCCCTCCTTGTCAATGACGTGACCCAAATATAAGATCTCGCTCTTGAAGAAATGCGATTTCTTCAGGTTTACTTTGAAATTAGATGCATTCAGGTTGCCTAATACTTTATCTAAATTTTCCATGTGAGTTTCAATGTTGTCGGATGCCAGCAAAATGTCATCAATGTAGCGTACCGTCATCTCCTTAACTTCCTCGGTTAAATTCCGGTCCAGGGCTCGGATTAAAGCACAGCCCGCTGTTTTGACTCCAAAGGGCATTCGAACGAAGCAAAACGTCTGGTTATCGAATAAGAAGCCAGTTAGAAGCTGTGACTTCTCATCCAATTCAATATGGTGGAACGAACTCCTCAGATCGACAGATGAATAAATGCTCTTGTTTTTAAAGCCTTTTAGTACGTCTCTGATGATTGGCGCTCTGTCATACTCAGGAAAAATGAGTCTTGTGTTGAGATTTCTGGCATCTAAACAAAGTCTAATAGATCCATTTGGTTTTTTGACTGCCAAAATCGCATTTAGATAAGGTGTCGGTGTCTTTCTTATCACTCCTGCTTGTAACATCTCATCTATAATGACCTTAACTTGACCACGATATTTTTCAGGAATTGGGTACAATCTGCTTTTGAAAGGTGACCAGTCCTCGACTTGCATAGAATATTTGAAATTTAATATACTGCTCAAAAAAATTAAAGCACCACTTTTTTCTAAGGCCACCAAATTTTGAAAAGTTGACCTACAAGCTCGAAATCTCAGTATGACGTTTGTCCTGACGCCTACCAAGCATATGCTTCAGCACAACTCCCCAACTTGAGTAGTTTCGGGGTAGCACCCCGAAAACCAGCCCATTTTCGAAAACCGCAAATTGAAGTTTGCGAAAAACGCTCCAGGACTTGTCGCAGGTTGCCAAAGCAGTCGAAAATGAATGAGTCTTGTTCTTAAAGGTTCCACAAACACGTTGAAATCGTTACATTTGACGTTTGGGCATTTTCAACCCCCTTCATCATCCCCTAAACATGGACTACCATTGGGGGCGTCTGAGAAGGTACCGGGTGTGTTTAACCACCTGAAAACCTGTACACCGTCCTCAGTTGCTGATTGCAGTAAGTTCTTAAGGCCTCCGGCAATGTCCACACCCCCTAACACCCTCAACTGGCATGGGACCAAACCACCCCTTCTCGATTCACCCCTAAGGAAGGTTTTAATCGAGATGTTTATCAGTGCTGCTAATGGGGGGGGGGGGGGTTCTTCCCCTAACGTTTCAAAAAAGGAACTGTGCCTTTGTCACCACCCCTTCCCCTGCAACCCCCGTTTGTATGATTTTTCGAATCAGGCCCTTTTTAAGGGCTGAAACGACGTCTTAATCGCTGAAAGGGCTGTAAAGGTCCTTAGAAGTAGTGGTGACACGAAATCAACCCCTTCCGATCGATGATTGACATTCCGTCCCCCAAATTCGAAATTTTTGCACCCCCAACCCTCCCTGTCTGGACGCGTAATGCGTCATGGCAGTGTTTTCAGAGTTGGATGAAAATGAAGCTTATGGCCTGCAATGGAGCCCAAAACAGCAGGCTGGATAGAAATTCATCGGTAGGTTGGGAAACGGGACCAAAATTTTTAAAAAAGTGTACAGCCTACAGTAAGTACGCCCATGCACAGGCAACCCACATCACGTCCGTGCGTGTGGGTTGCCTATGATCGGCAATAGGTTACAAAGTTTGGCAATGGGAGAAAAATAACGTGATGTGGGTTGCCTATGCATTGATGTACTTACTAGAGGCTGTTAACTTTTTTGAAAACTTTTTGGTCCCGTTTCCCACCCTACCGATGAATTTCCATCCAATCTGCAGTTTTGGGCTCCATTTCAGGCCATAAGCTTCATTTTGATCCAACTCTGAAAACTCTGCCATGACGCGTTACGCGTCCAGACAGGGAGGGTTGAGGGTGCAAAAATGTCAACTTTGGGGGATGGAATGTCAATCAAACATCGGAAGGGGTTGATTTCGTGTCACCACTACTTCTAAGGACCTTTACAGCCCTTTCAGCGATTAAGACCTCATTTCAGCCCTTAAAAGGGCCTGATTCGAAAAATCATACAAAAGAGGGTAGCAAGGGAAGGGGTGGCGACACAGGCGCAGGTCCTCTTTTGAAACGTTAGGGGAAGACCCCCCCATTAGCAACACTGATAAAAATCTCGATTTAAACCTTCCTTAGGGGTGAATCAAGACGGGGTGGTTTGGTCCCTTGCCAGTTGAGGGTGTTAGGAGGGGTGAACATTGCCGGAGGCCTTAAGAACTTACTGCAATCTGCAACTGAGGACGGTGTGCAGGTTTTCAGGTGGTTAAACACATCCGGTACCTTCTCAGGCGCCCCCAATGGTAGTCCATGTTTAGGGGATGATGAAGGGGGTTGAAAATGCCCAAACGTCAAATGTAACGATTTCAACGTGTTTGTGGAACCTTAAGAGCAAAACTCATTCATTTTCGATTGCTTTGGCAACCTGCGACAAGTCCTACAGCGTTTTTCGCAAACTTCAATTTACGGTTTGCAAAAATGGGCTGGTTTTGGGGGCGCTATCCCGAAACTACACAAGTTGGGGAGTTGTGCTGAAGCATGTGCTTGGTAGGCGTCGGGGCAAACGTCATACTGAGATTTCGACCTTGTGCAGTCAACTTTCCAAATTTGGTGGCCTTTGAAAAAAGTGGTGCTTTAATTTTTTTGAGCAGTATATTTTTCCAGGTAGGCCTACTGTATCAAATACTGTTTTGTGCTTCCTTAAAATCTCTTCCAACTGCTTTCTGTGTTCACCCCCAAGTTGAATGTCATTTAGCCGCTCCTGTAGTAACTCTTCAAATTGTGCATCACTGTTATCTCCTTCTGTTAATAAAGACCATATCTCCTGGGATTCACTCTCCTCATCTAGTTCCACAACAGCTCCTTCTATGATGTTATCTTCTGCCTTTCGTACCTCCTCTTCCGTCTCTTCCGATATTGCTTCCAATGCCCAAGAATTTACATCTCTTCCGGTAGTGATTTCATCCATATGCAATCCCACATTTTTCAGCTGATCATACTCTCTAAAACTGACAGTATTCTTGTGCAAATCTATCACTGCTTGATAGTCACAAATGAAATTTGCACCAAGAATTATATTGAAATTCATCTTTGCCATGATAATGAATGTTTGCCCAAAAGTGTGTTCCAATATGTTCAGTTCTAAGTATGCCTGACGTTTACAAGTGACGCACAGTGGTCCGGATTTGAAAAAAAGCGGACAAAAATATTTTCCGCTAAATGAAATAAATACTTTTGTATAAAACTTTAAATTAGATGTTACTATTAGGTAAATTTGTCTTAGTACATAAAATTACCTACTTATTCATCCTGTGATCCGGATGAGTCGACTTCTTCTTCTTCCCCTTCCTGCTCCGTCTCGTCCTCGGGTATTGACAATAAATTACACACCTCCTGAGGCAACTGTCTTCATTTCTTCTTCGGTAGACTTCCCGTGCTTGAGATTACTGGATCAGAGCTTAGCAATAGTCTATGGAACAAGTCAAAATTATTGGAAATTCTTGAGGATTTTCTGGTATGGTCTTCTCTATATTTTCTTACGTCTTGGTTTCTAGACTCTAAGACCTCTTCTGAAAGTTCTCCAATCGGCAAAATAGCTGTTTCTATAATGAAAGATCCATGGATAAGTATTTTATGGAGTGTTAGAGGCATGTAACACCACGGATATAGCCGTACATATAAGCTTGCTGTTTCGCAGCAGTAGGAATTGAACTCTGAACTATTAATTTCATGACCAGAGGAAATTGCTTTAAAAATTATTCCAAAACGAGTTATTAACTCACAGTCTACCCCTGTTATTTCGGATGCTACTTGAGGTTGATCAAAAAACCTTCGGGCAGTGTTGCCATCACTGGTTGTTCCATATCCAGGCTTCGGAATATCAACTAGAAGACCTAATCTCGTTCTGAATGAGTCTTGCACAATTTTTTCTTTCTTTCGAATAAGTCTCGATTACCATCTTTCACGCTCACTTTCCACTTTTTAAAACCCAGGCGGTACGAAATATGCAGGAGACATTCAAAAAATCGAAAGTGGGCGTGTGGAACTGAAATTCTAAACTCAAGTTATCAATTGTCGACGAGCTTTTTTGCCACTTATGTAGATTTTTCATTTCTGAAAATTTTGCACCATATGTTTGCCCCTTGTTGGTGTAGTCGTGGTAGCTTCTTTTTAGCCTGGCTGATGAATCGTCTCCCTCTGCACTTAAATTCATAACGGTCGCTTAGGCAAGTTCTGATGAAGTGGCACTCTCCCTTAGGTCTATAATTTTCCTTGTTTTCCTTCTCTCCGTCAGTTCTTGAAATTCTTTTGGAGGACGACCTCGATCTACTGATTTTGTGGAGCCAGGAATGCTCGGAATTGATATCACAATTTCTGTTTTCAACCAGTCTGAATATTTCTTAAAAAAAAAGCATGTTCTAAGAAGTTACACTTTCTCCACCGGTCAACATACGGCATAAAGGAAAGGTTCTTATATTATTATACACTGTCGTCAATATTTAATTGGAATTTGTTAAGGAGATATGTCTACCACAAACTTTCCTTGACGCGCGCGAGACTGATTTTTGTTCTCTCGAATCTTGTTAATGAGATCACTGCGACTAACAACGAAAATTCATTTTTCACTCTTCACAACACACACAACTACTACTAATCAATTACTTCTCGTGATTGAAGATTATTTTGGTTTCATGGCTTCGAGATATCCCTTGCGTAGCATAAACAAATGTCTCAACAGGCCCTTATCTCGCGCGAGTGTTTATCCTCAGAGAGCGCAGTAATGTTCTCTCCCTTCTCAATCACGCATCTGGCGGGTTCTGGCGAAGAAACCTTTAAGGATATATTCTCCAATCTTCATTTTAAAACTTGCATAAGTTTCATGGTATACATATGTATACATTTTTTTGTAGGTCAAGCAAAATTTATTTTTCTTGAAGAAAATAAAGCACTATAAAAATAAGTATAACAGTCCTTATAAGTGATCTGAAATCGAAAATCATGCTATAATTAAATATATCAGATCACAAACTACATACAGATACAGTATTATAGACCCCGAGTTTCGTTTTGAAGTTAGAATGATATTTCAAAGTTTACTTAATGGAGCGCGGAATTCGGATCGAAGAGTTGTATCACTTTTGTAGTATTATATCTGAGACACACAGAAGCAATTTCCAAAGAAAAAGTGAAATTATTGTACACTGATTAACATACTTCACTTGGGAGTTAGTTTGGCCTTTCAAATGTAAAGTTGAAAAATCTATTTTTGTCCGCTTTTTTACGGATCCGGACCACTGTGTGACGGTGCGTTCAGGATTAACACCCCTCACTTTGAGCTGTGGTACCGGAATTACAGGAATATTCTGACTCCGTCCCAACTCTCGAACCAAGGCCTCCGATACCAGACTGATCTGTGACCCCGTATCCAATAAACATCTTATATTAATTCCACCAATCCTTGCGTAAATAATGGGTAACTGCCTAATTTCATCGTTCCGTGGTTTCACCGTCTCCTCCAGGCAGTCTTCTGGCAAAGCAATCCATTCTTGTATGTTCGCTACTATCCATCCATCTTCAACTTCCGACTGTTGTGTTTGTAGCCTGTCTCCTTTATCCAAATTTAACATTTTTTTAGCTCCATTGCGACTCCCATCATCCTTCTGTCGCTCATGTCCTTGATATCCCTGTTGTCTCAGTAGACTTCCAGCTTCCTCAGTATGTTTATCAGGATTCTTCATGTTCCCAATGGCCTTTTCCCATCTTCCTATCTCTCCACCTTGACTAGCGTGTAACTCCTCTAAGTAATTTTGCGATTGAGCGTGCCTATCATCCCAGTCATCTCGATAGTTACGTGGCTCTCCTTGATTTTGGTCTCTTCTTCCTTTCCATCTTTGATTGGCATTGTAATCACCGTATCTTCCATAAGGCCTGTCATTCCTTCGATTTTCACGCCATTGCTGATATCCTCTCTGTTGGTATCTATTGTTACCTTGGTATGACCTATTGTTGTAATGATTTTCGTTACGCTGATATGGTCTGTTTTCTCCTTCTTCCTGGTTTCGCCTAGGTGTGGAAGTGCTTGTATTAGTGCCCTGCGTTTTGGTGTTTGCCTGTTTTGGTTTTATGACCTCTGTAGTATTGACTAACTCCAGCTGTCTTCCTCCTCTATAATGACTATGAGATGTAGTCTCATCTATTTGCCGTAGTATCTGCTCTGCATGTAGGGCCGTACTAACGTTCGCTGCGACTAGTACTTGTTGTACGTTTACTGGCATTTGTCTCGCTATAGTCATCACCAGATCTGCTTCATTTAATGGGTAATCAAGGTCACGAAATTTTAACATTTGCATGTTAAAGAAATCTGAGTATTTTGTTTGCTGGGTGGTTTGGTACTTCCTAGAGTAAAGCTCCATCCTTAGACTCTGTTGTGTTGCGGGCGACCAATATTTGCGCAGAAACGCTAAGTTGAAATCTGACATGTTTCCAAATGTATATTTGAAGCTTAAAAACCATGTGAGGACATTTCCTGATAAAAATCTCTCCATAATCCTTAATCTTCGTGCTTCAGGTACCCCAGTGTCATTGAAATGGTCTTCCATCTCTTTGATAAAGGCTTTAGGTGTCACCCCTGAATTTTCCGTGTATTTCTGCGGTTTGTAGTCATTTGAGCGAATTACTTGAATAAGTTGTGTGGCCTGATGACCGTCTTGTGGTGTCGAGCTCCTATCGACATTCTTACGAAATCCTTCCGTGTTTGTTGTTAATGGGCTGTCTGCCTGAGTCTGACTTCCTGCTGTGCTGGACTCTGGACTATTTGAGTTATCCGGCTTGTCTTTCACTGTTCCCGTTCTAAATATAGATGATTGTTCTAATGAGCGGAGTTCGGCTTTAATGATCCTGTCCGTCTGCTCTTTAAGTTTATTTTTCACCTCTTGCTCCAAAGCTTGAATACGCGTGTGATTTTCGCCTACTGTATTAAGAATGGTGGATCTTTCCTCTTTAGAATCAATATTCATTTTCTTCCAATCTTTCCTTATTTGTTCTTTAATCGTGCTTACTTGCCCTTCGATCTGGCTTTTTGTGTCATCCTGATTACTTTCTATCTGGCTCAGCCTTTCGTCTAATGTACTCTTAAATTGCTCTTGCTCCGCTGTTAGGCTTTTCCATTGTTCCACTGATTTTATCTCGAGACGGTCCATATCTTTAATTATGCCGGATATGTTTTCATCTACTGCTGATAATTGTTGTTGAATGACCCTGCCGCTTTTCTCCATCTCCTTAAATCGTCCTTCCAATTTATCCTGAGCTATTTTGACCTCGCTTGTATTCATTGTGCATGCTATTTCAATTTGTTCTAATTTAGCCAACACCGTTTCATCAAGAATGCTAAGTTTTTGATCAAAAATATCTTCCATTTTTTTAATCTGCTCTAATTGTTTCTCATTATTCTTGCTAACATCTAGGGCCAGTAATATCATCTGTTGATTAGTGTGATCTTTCATTTCAGCGGTTAACGAAGCTAATTGGTTCGTGTTTTTAATATTTTGCGCCTCTAACTGCGAATTGATAGTGTCATTAATTTCACTCTTTAATAACCTAGCTTGTTCCGCCTGATATTCATTTTGTTCAATTCTACTGTTATTTAATTGTGTCCGCAATTGTTCACTTTGTTCAGATAATTTGTTTATAGACTCACTTTGTTCTAGCCTACTATTGTTTAATTGTGTCCGCAATGATTCACTTTGTTCTAACAGTTTAGTATTTAGCGATTCACTTTGTTCTGACAGTTTCGTTTTTAGCGATTCACTCTGCTCAGATAATTTGTTTATAGACTCACTTTGTTCTAACAGTTTAGTATTTAGCGATTCACTTTGTTCTGACAGTTTAGTATTTAACAATTCCTGTGTTCTCCTCGCCGCACTCTCAATGATCTCCTGGATCTGCTCCACCGTTGCCATAATACACACTTTATATGAGACATAAGGGAAATGGCATAAAGCAATGCCCTTTGACACACACATAAAATCCAATGCACATTTACTTTCTTTATCCAACTCAGTTCATTTTTTTTTTTACATTTACTCCCACTAGTCAATTGCATCTCTGAGTGGTTCTAGTTTTACTCAATTTAATTTTAAACCCAAGCACATATTTAGTCATTAAATTGTTATCCTGATCTGATATTAACATTGACTAATTAACAAAGTATTAATTGTCATTTTAGCCTACAGCCTCCTAATATTTCCATGAGTTTGACTTTCTAAGCAAATCTAGTTTTAATTTTATCATTGGGCGCCCGGTATCACATATTAATTTTACTTTAATTTAAAAGACAAAAACGTGAACCGTATTTTACTTTGCAAACTCCTGATTTTAATTTATATTTCACACATTTGGCGGTATCCATTTCGCCTCGCTAATGTCTAATAAAATATCACTTCCCGGTGATTAAATACTGTCATATCTGCCTGCACTTGCCGCATGTCAGTTTTACTCAAATACGCCACTATTGACATGTGTAATCTCCGCCGTTACACCACAGTAAATGGCCCCACGCTTGGCCGCGCCAGTTTTATCCCTATGAACCCTTCAGAATAGCAGTGTTTTATGCAAGAATCTTGATCAAGGGGTCGCGCTCAGTTCATAGTGTGGTGTTTACGTCCGCCAAACAACGTGCTTTACTGAGGCAAGGGTCATAGGATAAAAACTGTAATTAAGAAAGTAAGGAGACAAGACGTAAGATAATAACATGATTTAATAACTAATTGTGCATAAAAGAAAATAAACAAACAATAATAAAAATATATCCTCCCTGAATTTTTCCCTGACAGGAATATCTAACACTTTGAGGAGTCAGATGGATCTCCCCATTTATAATAAAATTGTGGATCCTAGTTCCACTACCTTGCATTTGAGTGTTATGTGCGCGTGATGACTAACTACGAGAAAATGAGTACTTGGATGACCGTTCGTTTACAACGGGTTAACAGCCACGGTGCTCACGAACAATCATCACGTAAATCAACGTTTATGGATATGGGCATGACATTAATAAAAACCCTTAAAAACTCTAGTGCTGACACACACCCTACAAATCTATTATTTACAGGAATCTCTCTGAGATCCTCATTAGCGCGAAGACGCACTTAACAACATGAGCTACCAACTGGCCAATTGCTCAATACACACAAGGAAAGACAGCATTACACGTGACTCACGGGTCACTGAAATGAAAATAAACCTGGAATAAACCAACAACAACAAAAGCCTGACCGGCTAAGATTACTTTATATGAACAAAACTGCATGTTAAGGTAACGCTTCGAAGATTATCGTGATTCGTAGGCAACTCCCATTTATTTCAACAATTTTTACCATTGATCAGTTCTTATCTGTAATTCAAGTAATTAGAGAGCCAGAGAGCACTCCTCGCTAATGACCATGCTTTGCACGTTCAGACAGCCTTGTGAAACATCTCCCCCCTTTCCTCAAATACTTGTCGTGTCCCAGTCCAGTGCATATAAATAGCCGACCTGCTGTTCCGTTACCTCACGGAATCAACAGCAACAAAAATCTCATCCAACTCAACATATGGTCAGACATAATCACATATCCACAATTGCCCTCGCAAGGATACAATATGGACCGGGTACCAAGCTGACAGAAATCAGTCTCAGCTGAAATTCCCGCTTGTAATACCACAAAAATACACACATACACACATCTGGGACTGACATGACGCTTTTCACACAGGTCTGCTGAATAGGTGCTCACAAACATTAAACACAATATTTAAAACCTACGATAGAGCTGATTACTCTTCGTCACAAATTACATTGCTCCAATCGGCAATAGTCACACTGAATCTGATCAATAATAAATCTTAAACAATTTTAATTACCCTCCAATCTACTGTATAATTACATTAATTCAGTCCTACTTCTGAAACACAACAGATCTCCGAGAGACGTTTTTAACCGCATTGCGTAACATATGCAAACACGGCCGTTCACATAGCTACGTTAGTTAACACAACACAAAACCAAGAACCTTCCACTAACTACATTCGTGCGAGCTGCTTCCATACAAAAGTGTGTCAGACCAAAACTAAATATACTACGTTAATCACACAAGCAATGTATTTACAAAAATATGTCCCATAAACCATAAGTTAATTTATCAAATAATAAAGAATATTATTTTGTACTCATCTCTTGTAGTCACCCGTCAAAGAACGTCTGCTGCCATTTCCCAACTGAATGGTTCTATCTCATCTCAGCCATCTGGACGGAGTGTTGAGAATTCCAAACTTTCTCTGTAGTCGTCGATGTCATCTCTGGCGCTGCTTCAAAAATTAGATTATTATACACTTGATATCTGACTACTAAATTCGCTGTTCAGGTACTACTTTCCCTGTCACAGTTCGTTGGCGAATTATCGACGATACTGCCCCTACAATATAGTACTGTGACTACCTATCACTGAATTTAACACTTTACAATAATTTCTGTGTTCTCATGACACGCAAAGTAATAACTGACTAGTGTCCACGACACACCAAATAAAAGTCAACCAGTGTCCACGACACACAAAATAATAGTCTACGTCCTCAGACGAACAGAATAGAAGTCCACGTCCGTAGACGCACAGAATAGAAGTCCACGTCCGTAGACGCACAGAATAGAAGTCGAAGTCTTGGCTCTTCGTGCCACTTATAAAAGAACTGGCCCTAGGTCTCGATGGGGGGGGGGGAATTTATGTAAAAATTTCTCGAAATAATTGTGGCAAGGCATGAAATAGATATCACTGAACTCGTAATATTGCACAGGTCAAGAATATGCTCATTAATCCTAGAATAGCTCGTAGAGATTTTGTCTAGGCGATTTCCCGCGTGAATGCTAGCCGAGCGTGCCCACGCTAGACCTGTCGCGTTAACTAGGCATTCTTCTCTCATTGGTTCTAACATTTCTGTAATTTGGCGGTTCATAGCGGATCTTGGCGTCGTAGGAGTGTCCAGCCTGCTCATCAGCCACTCACATTACTGCATCATATTTCTTCTAGGCGCGAATATCACAATGAACATACCAGCAGCATGTCTCACTGCGCGTCGCTTCTATTTGAGGCGGCCCACACCTGTCCTTTCTGACACATCGCTATGCTATTTCCTTTCACAGCTAATGTATTTAGCCTATTGTCAATCCGCTTCAGGTATGTCCCTGCTGTCTCCAACCAATGCTTGAAATTTCCTCATCTCCGTCTGGCTACTTTCATGATGCTGGTGGAAATATTTATTAATTGGAGAAATAAAACATAGAATCATTTATCCAACAGAGGATAAAAGGGTTCAATATATATATGACATTGACATTGACATTGTAAAAATTGACATTGACATATTGAAAGTTTCAGAGAAAAAAAATACATGGTTTTGATAATTATGCGATATATTGTTGTGCAGGGAGGAAAAAAAACCAGGGCTGGACGGATGCTTGTGTCTGCTCTATCTTAGGGAAAAAATTGCTCCCTGCAATGAGAAAGATAGAAGAAGTAGACAAATAGGTGTTCCAGGGGTATAAGTTAAGGGAAATATTCAAAATGTGTTTATTGCGTTGGGATGAAACGGAACACCTTTACAAGTGGGGAAATTAGAAGCAAGAAAATGAAAGAAAAACAAATCATAAACATGGTGTACATGTGCTCTTAAAAAGAGTATACCGTTTAATGTGTTATATTGAGATGTGCATGTATTAATGTATTAACGTTGAGGAATATCATTTATCACCTCCGTAGACAATGTGGGGGTGCGAGTTATTATTTATATGTTTATAGTAGAATGATTGCCCGTGGGCGCATCAATTTGTGTTAAGTTACCCTTTTACAATTATGAATTACAATTATCTTATATCTAGCTTAAGCGCGCTAATTTTTTATGCTCCTAGTTTATATATTACCTCGCGTGCACGCTACTCCTTTGTACGTATGCGCCGTCTCACGGCTAATCCTTCACGGCCACTTCCTGGTATGGTTTAGTGGTCGTGCCGCTTGAAATGTATCCTTGATCTGTGAAGCATTCCCTGTGGGCGAATGCCTTCACACTTGACAATGAGAGTCGCCGCCACAAGTCGGTTGCGCCCTCATTGCCGTAATTTGCGCCGCATTTTTGACGCCTTATGTTTTTCTTGTTTACGTTGATCTGCCAGCGAGCCTGATTCCCCACAGGTATCAGCCCTGCTGTGCAGATTTGTGGAGTGTAGCTGCAAAAAATGTGGTGAGTATGTGAGTGAGGATGAAGACGAATATTAAATACAAATTAATGCGCAAAGGTGGAATGTAATAATATGATGGCACAAATAGCATGCTGCTGCTGCATGGCAGCGAAATTATAGTCACCAGTGCCATATTCCTGGTGACGATGCCTGAAAAAAATGGAGAGGTTTAGAAAACATATAAATATTGCATATTTTCTATGCCGCTTCCTGTGGCAGTGTGTCCACAGTCTGAAGCTCGTTTTCCCTGTGAAAAAAAAAATGGCATGATTAGTGTTATTTGGTGTGTGCCCGGGCTTACCCTATACGGTGCCGTAATGTCGTTTCTTATGCTCAGTGTGTTTATATAACCTAATTAATCTAGTTAATCTACTTAGTGTATCACCTTAATATTATTCATATTACTATGTTGTCCTACTGTGTTGTCGGCCTTACCCCGGTAGCGGAATTTTGGTTACTGGGTGCCGATATATTCTACCCCAATTATACTTATTTTAATATATTATAATGTATTATCGGACTTACCCTGATGACGGGTTTGTCGGCCATCAGGTGCCGAGCGACGTTATCTTAACACTATTTATCTAACTTATGGTAGAAAAAAAATGATTGCTATTACTAAGCCGAATGGGTGGCCTTACTCTATTGCCGAAATGTGCTGTGCTCTTATTGAGCAACAGCGGTTAGTAAATTTGCTTAATCCTAAGTTGCATGTCAAATGCAACTGTCTTACAGCTAAAATTTTGACCAGAGCGATCGCCCAGGGCAGCGGTAACTCCCCAGAACACCACCCGTACGTATTCTAGAAACACCGGTTGTCTCTAGAACCGCCGGATTCCGCCCCCTTAATTCTAGTTGTCGACGTCTATTCTAGGTCTTACTAACTAGTACTAATATAGTCACAGGCGGCTTACGGTGTCACAAAGCAAACCGTTTCGCCTGCTGTATCTTCCTGCTCATTACCGTTGTCTTTCATACGTTGTCGTAGTTGGGTCGCCCACTTTACCCCTATGAGTTGCTCGCTATGCTACTCATTTAATGCCCTAGGCTGCCCGCTGCGTCGCCATTTATGTGGGCATTGGACATCGTCCAATGGCATAATATTATCTTCGCCTTCACTGGCAATAGTAGTATGCTTTTCGCAGTAATAATAATCTCTTCGCCTTTATTGGCAACCGTAGTATGCTTTTCGCAGTAATAATAATCTTTTCGCCTTTATTGGCATTGTTGGGTTGGCCCACTGAACCCCTTTAAGTGCCCACTATGCTACTCATTTAAGATCTCTGGTGACCCGTTGTCAGCCATTTACGTGGGCGCAAGACCGAATGAGCGGTACCCGGCCTCCACCATCTGTTTTAGATCCCTTAGTGGGGGGTAGTTAGATCTAAAACGGAAGTGTTATTGTGTTAATTTATAAGGGGGTGCCTAAAAGGGGGTAGCTTCCCGTAGTTGGGTAAGCTGACCAGTGTAGAATGTTGTTTAGTGTTAGGATGCGAGGGGGTGCTCCTATAAAAGACATAGGTGTATTTCAGGGGATGGAACTTAGTGTACAGGTCAACGTGCTAGTCTTCCAGCTGGTTGGAGATAGTTATATAACCGACGTGCATGCGTCAGCTATGTGGCGGCACGCTGCTTCTGGCAGTCGGGCCGCTACGGGAAATACAATGATACCTGAGCTAGCAACTGTTTGGCTACTGTATATCACGTCTAATCGTGGCGGGAGTCAGGAAGGACTTTAGGACGTAAAGAGGCGTGTAAACAGTAAGACAAGTGTAGTGTACTGACCAAGTATTTATTGGCCAGTTAATATGAAATTATGGGTCCCTTTTAGGGGAATGTAATGAATCTTATAAGTATAAGTGTACAAGTCTGTGGGGTAGGTCACAAAATATAGGAACTCTGAACACTGCTGACTCACCTGATGATAACGGCTAGGGCCTTCGGCGGACGCACTGTATGACTGGTAATTGAGAGAGAGCTGTCCTCCTTAAGGCCTCTTCTTATAGTCTTCGGTGTTGTGCTGTCAGCATTCCGCCGGCCTAGATGCCCCAGTTAATTATGTGTAGCTGTTTATGGTGTGATGCAAGTATTTGGCAAGCTTTCCAGGCTGGTTAGCTGCCCTTGCGGTGTTAGAGATGTTGTTCTGGACTTACGAGATTTGCCAGTTAGGGGTGGTTTAAATAGAAGATGGGGGGGATGGCCTCCAGGGGGTGCAGCCCCTGGGGGACTGTACAATATTGTTGTAAAAGCCGGAGTAAATAAGAGTGGTGAGAAGCATGAACTTTTCGTGATAAAAATGTATTTTGTGGATAAGTATTTGTCAAACATGACAAATTGCTTGTATCTAATTCTTAACACTCGAAGTGCTATTGTGTCACTACCTCAACGAACAGTTGAAAAATGCACCAATGATAGAATAGAGATGTTCCTAATTTTGTATTCATAGGAGTTGGTATTAGAGCAGGGAATCTTCTGAAGAAGAATAAACACAGAAATTCACGCACTGTATAACGAACCGGATGTTATAGCAGTAATAAGGAGCAGAAGAATAGAATGGCTGGGACATGTACTGAGAAGGGAAGAAGGGATGGTAAAAAGAGTACTATAAAAAGGCATCCAACATTTAGAATGAAGCATTGGTCTTATGGCGCGTTACGACAGTGTTGCCACTCCACGAGAGCAGGCAGTACAAAGCGCTTCAAGTACACTTTCCGCACATTCAGCGACTGTGCAGTGACGAAGACTTGAATTAAGTACTGCATAATAATACTAATAGTATCATAACACATACAACGAAATTAAATTATATGAACTAGGCCTATAACGTATTGTACAGGCCCGGGGGGCTGTACCCCCTGAGAGCCACTCCCCATCTTCTACTAAAACCCACCCCAACTGGCAAACATCATAAGACCAGAACATCACTTTTACACGGCGAGAGGCGGCCACCCAACTCGGGAGGTTAGCCAACCACTTGCAACACATTCATAAACATTAACACTACAACTAACTGGGGCAGCTACGTCAATGGAATGCTGACTAAGCAACGGCAGGACCTATTAGAAGAGAGGCCTTTTGGGAGCATTATCGGTCATACAGTGTGTGTCGCCGAAGGCCCTGCTCCAGCTACCATCATCAGGTGAGACTCAGCAAGTGTTCAGATATCCTTTACTCTGTAAACACCCATCCACAATCTTGTACACTCAACTTGTACCATTATTTACATTCCCCTAAAAGGGACTTACAATTTCACACTCACTGACCAATAAACACATGGTCAGTAAACTACACTTGTCTTGATAATTACACGCCTCTTTACATCCTCATACCCTTCCTGACTCTCGTCACGATTGACAGTGACCATAGTAGCCAAGTAATTGCTTGCTCAGGTTTCATTGTGCTCCCGCAGACGACTCGACTGCATAGCAGCGAGCCGCTGACATAAGCACGTCGGTTATATCACTCACTCCGTCCAGCTGGCAGGCCGACCTATTAGCCTGCACTCGGAGGTTCATCCCTTAGTAGACTCTTGCATCTTTGCAGGAACACCCCCTAGCATTTGAACACCAAACAACACGCTACACTGGTAAGCTCTCCCAGCTACGGGAAGCTACCCTCTCCCAGGAATCACCTTCCAAATTAGTACAATAACACTAATATTTTATCCTTAAACTACCCCCCCTAACTAAGGGATCTAAAACATATTGGTGGAGGCGCTGCTGCCACGCACAATAAGGGTAGGACTCATACAACGAGCCCTCGTGGCAGAAACGACCCCTACCGCACGCAGCCAAGCGAAAAAGTTGAAATTTTTTTTTTAGAAGGCATTATTTTTTTCCTTCACACTAGCTACACAGGGGATTTTTTTTTCTCAAACCAACCCCCCCCCCCCGAAAGAATCAGAGATATAATACATTGCCGAGCATACACAGTTTTTTTTTTGTTATATACATACACTTGATTCAGCATGACCCCTCTATACCGCCTAGCTGTGCTGTGGAGCATTGGGGAATACCAGGAGTTAATTGCCTGGCACAAGGTCTTTGAAACAAGGCAGGACTACCTCAGAAGGTTTCAGCAGCTCCTGCACGCCCATTATATGCGGATTATAAGGGCACTTGTCCGGCCACTCCGCAGCGCTAAGAATCGCAAGATTCGAGCCAAAATCCCCACCCTCCGTACACAAATCATTAAGGCACACTGGCAACTACACTGCAGACACGAATTCATGTTCCAGCAATGGGAAACACTCATAACAGAACACCAACGGATAGGGACTAATGGCACCAAAGTTGCCGAACAGGCCATATGCCTCAATAGGCAGTACGCCCAAATTTGGGAGGAATATAAGGAACTCCAGGCTAACAAGGCCATTTTTGAGTTCATGTCAGGGCCGCCAGCCCAGCCGAGAGAGGACATAAGCGTAGATACGCTAACTCGGCAATTTGCGAGGATGTCCCTCTCAGACACATACACAACACAGGGGAAGGAGTTCGCCGTGGCCACAGTCCAGAAGACGGCCAAACTAGGCTCCAACACACCAGAGGGCCAAGGTCACATCAGCACGCGTCCCTCAGCTCCGGTTTGGAAGGCAATTTTGCCAAACCGAGGGTCAGAACCTACACCAACCCCCTCAGAACGGACGAACGAGAGGGAGTTGACGCCAGGACTCTCGGGCACACATAATAACACAGGGAGAAAACGGGAGGTAAACATGTCATGGGCTGAGAACGTAGAGCCCGCCCTACAGCACATTAAGCCCACACAGACCTACACACATAGGCACTCACAAGGACAGGAGTCTACCGTGGCCATAGGCCAGAAATCGGTTAGACTACACTCCAATACATCGCTAGGGCAATCACAGGCAATTAAATGGCCTTTGCCGCTAGTTCAAAGGGCAATTTTGCCAGGACGAAAGCGGGCACTAGCATGTGTACCCCA
Organism: Meconema thalassinum; assembly: GCA_946902985.2. NCBI lineage: Eukaryota > Metazoa > Arthropoda > Insecta > Orthoptera > Tettigoniidae > Meconema > Meconema thalassinum. Next base: position 35,943 of record CAMPQE020000068.1, on the reverse strand, counting down.
AGTGCGAAGGCATGAGAGGGTGTTGCCTTCAGGCCCTCAGGGTGCACAACACACACCCGCGCACTCTGACCAGGCGCAGACACACAGTACACGGGGTATAAGAAAGGTCTTATTACCTACCCCACGAGACCGGGCAGTCAGGAATACACACACCCCTATAAACACTGCTAAGGTAGCGTGGAGCGCAATCAGCCCCTCAGACACAAACACACTCAGACCAACATCCAGGCACTACGGTGAAAGTAGGCCCAGGCTTACTTTGCTACAAATTCCTCCAGAAAATAGCAAAGAAGCACCTCAATGGGTTTCAGGGGCCAATGCCCTAGTGACAGGGCGACAGTATCCACCTTCCCGAGCAAGGACGCTCGGAAGGGGATAACAACTTTCACCAGGAGTATAACACACACTGTCACCTGAATCACAAACATATATACGGGCAGGTTCTTTTACACGTGAGAAACACGATAATGGATACACAAAGGGCAGATTCCACCCCTGTAAACAGTAGATTTCACACGTATATACAGCAGAACGTGGCCAACTCAAAATTATATAATTTAAATTTTTTCTTAATTTTTTCTTGGCCCCTAGCATTTTTTAGGCCATCAATGGATTATAATCGGGGTTAATCCAGGACATATTTTGGACAATTCAAAGTTTTTAATATGCAAAGCCAAGCGGAAGCCAATCAGCCGGGCCACGCGGCTCAGGGTCGGAAAGAACTATTCCGAGTACAGCCTAAGCAACAAACCACAGCATAGAGCTTAGGCGGGTCTTTCCAAGTAGAAATGACTATCTGGTTATATTTTCCATTCCTACAGTTTGATAGATTCTTTTGGGATGACTGAGAGACTTAATCGTAAGAAACAATTAATAATCTCAAACTATTTTTCAAAAATGGTAGATTTCCCTGAGACGTAACTAGATTACTGTTTTACTAACGTCGCCGAATAGGCGAATAGTACACTCAGGTCCTACCTTTCATTTTGAAACTTTTGAAATTATTTACGATACAATCTTTACAAGGTACCGCCGTCTGGCAACCTGCTATAGTAAACATAACGCATTATGTAAATGTCATACAATATATTTTCTCTATTTTTTTTTCCAAAGAACTTTCTCAATTTAAATTTTTGGATAGCTCATTTTTTTCTCCTCTTTCACTCATCCCGTTAAATGCGAATTACCCAAGTGAACCGTACATATTTGATCCATAGGTGTGCCCTACCTGTTACGCTGCCTATAGCATGAGTTTCTTCCCCCAGGACACCCCTCAAACTAAACATAAACACCATGGGGTAACACTCACAGCTCAAGGGGAAAACACCATTATTTATTCCTGGAAGGCACACAGTCAACTCACAGTGCCACATAACAGTTAATACACTAGCAAAATGTCCCGGAGACACGAGCCTAAAAGGCACCAGGAATAATTACCCTGGACAAAGACGGTCTCGAACCCGCAACCTCCTGGATACCAGGAGTGCAAGGTCGGGTAACTATCCAATGGGAGGATAGAATAATAAAGGACAGTTCCACTAACACATATACATATGCATAAAACAATAAAATCACCTCCGACACCTAGTCACCAAACACGAAAATAGCGGCCCAGTGACACACATGCATAATGACATCTGGTACCACTAACAAGAATATATTCATCCCACGCCTACAATAACATAAGATTTGGGGACCCGAACGTATTTAGTCGAAGGTTCTTTTCCATTACGGAAAGCCATGCTCACAACAAGACAGCGAGCAATCAAGCTCCCACACACACACGTGCTGGCAAGCATACACACATTGGCCTGGCACTTGGGCCAGACAGCTAGCCGGCAAAACACTTCCTTGTAATACTGTAATCCAATACTATCGCCGGGTCAGCGATAACACATACATAGTCACGCGACCTTCACCAGGCGCAAACCAACTACCAGCTCCCAGCTCTGGATGTAGTACACACGATCATTTACGCTAGTTTCAAAACCCAAATTTTTCACGCCAAAGCGTATTTTCACCTGCGTGTCTCAAACTCACGATACACGTGCCATGGGACATACAGTACTAAAAATTGTAACACCAGGACCTTAAACCAAGGCGGGTGCGAACCCACGATCACACAACACAGTCGTGCCAAAAACAAACTAACCAATGGTATTTTTGACGCGAAAAACACAATCATAAACCACACTAGGAAGGCAAAAATCCCAACAGACAACACAGACATGAAACACGAGGAATTACCTGGGATCGCGGGTCCGAATGCCCAGTAAAATCGGACGCCAGGGAAAACAAAAATTCAGAATCCCATTCAGACGGAAGTTGGCCCCATACAAGTACATAAACAGGTAATACCACATTTTCTCCGGCCAAAAACCATGCAAAATTTCGATTACACCAAACATAGGAAATAGATTTCCCAAACACAAGTATAGCAATTTCACAAGGCAAAGGTCTTATGGAATAAGTGTCCACACAACGTTGCTAGCAAAAACAGGACGGATTGACACATTGGCCCACCCGGAATCCCAAACAGTGACAACACTCGGACATTGGCAAAAGTCACGTTCCGGCAGCCGACATACGTAACATCAAAGACTTCACGTATACAAGCATATGGAAACATAAACACAGCAAAACACTGACTTGCGAATTCCAGAAGCATTGCAACACTGCTGTCGGCAGACACTATTGTTATAACGGAAGTGACCATGAAATGCAGACATGACCACAAAAACAAACCAATAATAATGGTATACATTGACACGGAATTCAGCAATGTTACAATAGGCCTGGCATTTAGCAATATGCAGATACTGTGGACCATATTATCTTAGGACCATAGGAGCATGTTTATAAAGATGTTGACAAGCCACACGCCCCACCTGACACTCAGCCACGCGACACACGATAGGACTTAGGCGATAACAGCCCATCCGCCCGCATGCTGTAGCGCAGCATAGCCACACACACGCAGCTGCGCTAATCACAATTACGACCACGTCCTTCCCACACGCGACCACTAATCAGGGGCGAACAACCCCCCCCCCAATAACTACTTCTCTTTTTACTTTTTAATCCCAAAACCATCATAGGCGATCAGGACATGACCAGTTACATTACAAATTCACTTGCTACTTTAACATTACAAATGAGAGGCCAGATTAGGCCGTGACGTCACCGCATTTAACCATCCCAAAGAGCGGATAGAAGGCGGATATTGACCAAGTGAAGATGACAGGAGCAGAGATGGATGGTGCCAGCAAGATGGCCAAGGCACCACCTACAGGCTACCATTATACCACCTTCCTCCTTCCATAACCTTGTCACTCACAACATTAGCCAACACAAACACATAAACACATAAAAACAGCTAAACTACATGCCAAAATATACATCGGGGTTGATAGACTTCATGCGTTTAAAGAGAGGGCTCACTACGCCCTGGCTCTCAATGCTAACACCCGAGTATTAGGGGTGTGTCAGAAAGAATAGCAAGCGTAATGCACATCTCAAAATAAAGAGATGCGGCCAAACTTAAACTAACAAATATTTTCTTATTAGATAATCCCGCATGCAAGGGACACAGTATTATTATACCTCGACCTATACCTATCCTTAAATGAGAGCGGATACGCCTCATATCCATCCGCACGCATGAAATATCCTACCCACACACCTGGGTTATTATTATTGAACCTGCATGGCACTTTTCTGAAAATTTTTACACACTTGGGAAATACCTACCCCCGTCCACTAACTGTAAAGACATCCTGATAGCATCACCGGCTCCAGGCCACCATTAACATGGAGTCCAAAGATGCGCAACCCTCTCCTACCATGCTTTAAGCCTATTCAACAAATAACACCCCCCGGATCCCAATAACAAGGTACCCAACGACATGGAAACCTACTAACGCCTCCAGGAAACTCCACAAGGCATCAACGCTAGACATCTGACATGGCGACTACAGACCTAAAGTAGTCCATGCATTTAGAAGATTCTACAACCCCAGAACACTTAAAAAATTTACAGTATTTACACAGTACACTATTTTTTTATTAACACAAGAGGAATCTGATGACACGCTGAATGGTGATGACAGCGTGAGCAGAATGACAGACGCATCACACAAGAGCAGAGCTGGGGAAGGCAATGATGAGCCCTACCCCAGTTGGCTTAATGACCCAGACCAAAAAGACGAATTACGTAAGGTCGAAGCGCCGATGACCTAGCACGGGCAAACTTCGGAATCCTAGGTGTACCTAGCCTGTCCCCGGGACGAAGAGATGTTACACCCACTATGTGCTACGGTCGTCGAAGCCAAGACCTGCTGGGGAGACTTTGACGAACGGGGGGAGAAATAGCCAACTCCGCACCGGACTCAGGAGAGGAACCAAGGGACAACCAAATTACGACTAGACTACTAGTTTAGCATGTAAGCAAGTAGAACTTCCATGGCGGGAAGTTAGTCTCCTACTCGCAGGAGTGAAGCAGGGTCTCAGGATTCAGCGGGATCAATCCTAGATCCGACAAGTCCTTGCCCCGCGTAGCATAGGTGAAGACAACCAAAACAAATGAAGAATGAATTAACAAATAATCAATAATATATATGGAATGAAGGCGGTCATTCGAACCCGCGCCCACATAAATGGCTGACAACGGGTCACCAGAGATATTAAATGGTGACGCAGCGGGCAGCCAGAGATACTAAATAGGCATGCAGAGAGCTGTCTAAAGGGGTTCTAGTGGGCAAAACCCAACAATGCCAATTTAGGCGAAGAGGAGCCCGGACGCTAAAATTCCCGGATGTTATTATTACTGCCAATATAGGCGAAGAGGATCCCGGACGCTAAAATTCCCGGATGACACTATTTTTTCGGACGATTTTTCCCGAACGATGTCCAGTGCCCACATAAATGGTGACGCAGTGGGCAGCCAGAGATATTAAATGAGGTGCATAGCGAGCCCTTACAGGGGTTCTAGTGGGCAAGCCCAACAATGATGAATACATCAATAAAATGAACAGGATGGCTGGGCGAGGCGTTTGCTCTTTTGGCACCGCAGTCGCCCGGGACCTTATTAATTACTAGTTATTAAGTAATAATATAAATGTCGACAACTAATATTAAGGGAGCGGAATCCGGCGGTTCTAGAGACAACCGGTGTTTCTAGAATACGTGCGGGTGGTGATCTGGGGAGGTAAAACTGCCCCGGGCGATCGCTCTGGTCAAAATTTTAGCATGTAAGACAGTTGCATTTGACACGCAACTTAGAATTAAGCAAATTTTATAAGCGCTGTTGCTAAATAATAGCACAGCATAGTTCTGCAATAGACTAAGGCAAAACCATTCGGCTTATAAATATCATTTTTTTTCATTTATCATAATTTTGACTAAATATCTCGGCACCTGGCGACTCAAATCCGTTGCCAGGGTAAGCCCGATAACACAATAGGATATAATACATTAAGATAAGTAAGATTAAGGCAAAATATCTCGGCACCCGGCGGCTAGACGTTGCCAGGATAAGTCCGATAAATCGATAAATTACCGATAAAAACATAACAGGACGGAGGCACTAAAGCCGTCCGACCCACCAGCGAGGTAAACGGTACAGCCACTGGAGCTGACCGACCTCGATAATACACGAGACGCCGAAGAAGTCTCAGGGGCGGTAGCACCGCAACCCAACCCTTAAACGGCGCTGCGCGATAGGTGCGCAATATATATATATTTGGCCAAGGGTATTGCTAACATATTTTATATTTCAGCAAAGAACTCCAACACTGCACCAAGGAGTGGAACCCAAAAATGATCATGGTATAAGGTAAGGTGGACCACCGAACAATACACACAAAGTCATAGCCGGCATAAGAAGGTATAGAGTAAGGTAAGATAAGAAGGCGCCAGACAAAGAGCAAGACGGACGACACGAGTGTATTGACAGACTATAATACCTGTAATTTTGATTTCAGAAAGTATACACGCCGACGCAAGAGGCGATATGGAGATTACGCTAATGATTACATGTTTTTATTTTTTTACTTCTCCACTTTACAGACGGCGACACCAGATACATGACACTGGTGACGATGATTTCACTGCCATACAGCAGCGACATGTTTTTGTGCCATGCTATTATTATGCACCAGTTTTTCTCACTAATTTATACACATTCTAACATAATGCAACGCACTCACTACCATTCTTTCACAGCCACACTCCAGAACACAGAAATCTGAACAGCAGGGTTGATACCTGTGGGGTATCAGGCTTACTGACAGATAAAGAAAATAGCGTCAAAGATGTGACGTAACATACGACACTAAGGGCGCAACCGATTTGTGGCGGCGACTCTTACTGTCAAGTGTGGAGGCATTCGCCCACAGAGAATGATGAATGTAACATAAAGAACAATCAAAATAAAATAAATAAATTACAAGCACGAGGAAATGTGTGAAGTTTCGACTGCAGTAAAAGTTGAGGTACTGTACGTTATTTAACAAGAAGTTCCGTGACGAACTAAAGAGCCTACTTTTCTATTCATGCCAATGATTAATCTATATGGATCTATCTAGAATAATGACGAAATTAAGTTGGTAATATCGAAATTTCTAATTAGTTCGAAATACTGTATACCTGGCATAATGTAGCCTAATAAAGCACTACCGTTGGCAGCCCTGGTGACTGAATATATTCTTAGATCCATTTCTTAGGGTACAGAATACAAAATTTGGTTGAAGTCCAATGGATAGCATGGACATTACATGCAGTTAAACATTGGATCTAACAGCGCGGGTAAAATCATGTTGGCAACAATGCCAAGCATGTATTGGTCGGAAATAATCTGAAATAATATGATCTATTGTTGTGCCAATTTTAAATGAAATCCATTAGTTAGTATAGTTACATGTATTTAAAGTTGGACCTCTCAGCAGGCTTAGAATCATGTTGGAAGCACTGACGTATATAAGTTACTCCAAATTAATATAGAATGTCAAGTACTATACGTGTGCATAGTTTAAAGCTGTCGGCTTGTATACTTTCTGAGATATGGGTATTTGGATTTTTAAAAAATGAGAGCATTTATTAACAATTGGCAGCCCTGGTGGTCCTTAAGAATACGATCAGTCATATTTGTCTATGTACAGATAGCACATACGAAATTTGGTTGAAATCCAGTTGATAGTGTAGAAGTTATATGCATTTAAAATTCGGACCTATCAGCAGGCTTATAATCATTTTGGCAACACTGCCATGTATGGCCTCCTGGAAATTAAACTGCAATATTATTATCTATACGTGTGCCAATTTTGAAATAGTTCCCATTCATACCTTCCAAGATATCCAACATGGAGCTCAAATTTCAATTGCGATTTTTCAGCAGTTGGTAGCACTGACATCATTTTCAAATATGGCCATGAGATATTCAGGTATAGATCTTTACTCCTACCAAATTTTGTTTTGATTGCTGCAGCTGTTGATAGGGACACACACACACACACACACACACACAGCCAGCCAGCCAGCCAGACAGACAGACAGAAGGACAAACGGACAGACAGACAAACAGACAGACAGAAGGACAGACAGACACACATTTGCCCGATCTCATAGGTGTACTTTTTCCTCATTTTTTCAAAATGCGAAAAGTAGGCTAAAAGTACTCCTCATTAGCTTACCTGTCTTGATGACAGCAGACAGGCATCCCGTTCGTCATCACAGTCAGTTGATTCAGTATCTGATGAAGACCTGTCACCCAGATTCATGAGTGGAGGTTCAATGTCATCCTGAATTTCTCGGCTTTCCACATGTCAGACTCGATATTTTTACTTGCCCGACACAGTCTTTCCAGTTTTCGGTTGTAACATTATTAATCCCTTCCTGTATCAACTGCTCCAAACGTTTTACATTGAAGTTTAAATTGTTGATGTTTGACTTGACTCCATACTAATTCAATTGGATTTAGTTCGCAGTGATAAGGTGGAAGGCGTATAACTAAAGTACCCATTTCCTTAGCCATATCATACATTTTGTATTTATCGTATTTATATTTCACACGTTTAATAATTTCCATTAAATGTCCCTTCAACATATTATATTCTTCATACGGCTCCCCATGTGACGAAAGCCATTCCTGCATTTTTCCTTTTTTCCACGCCAAAGTCGCAATAGCCTCAACTTTACGACTGTGATATGACGCATTGTCAATAACAATCACAGATTTGGCGGCAGGTTAGGTAGCACTTCGTGTTTGAAATAATTTTCGTACGTTTCACCATCCATTCCATCATGCACGTCTGCGGTGTTCTTTCTGCAAAGAAATACTAACTGTACGCCGGGTACAACTCCATTTTCATTTTCTGTGCGGACTATTGCAAACCGCGGACCTCGTTCAGTAGGAGCCTTTAAGCCTGTCGAAAGTCCCACCAGAAACGCTTGCTTTGGTGTTGTTATTGTCTTGTCTTGCAATATCTTCTCAATTGTAGTCTCAGTGTAATATGCCAGCCTCTCAATATTTCTATATGTACGGGGTGCGTGGGGGTTAAACACTGTACGATATATCCAACAGCAATAGACATTCACACCTAACTACTCCTAAGTGACCTAATAAATTAAACCCTTCAGCTTCTGGTAAAATCGATAATATATTGTTATACCAGACATAAAACACACATTTCGCAGGATCCTCCTCGTACAGAATAATAACACTCCCTATCGTATTTACACAGATACACATATGACATGATATAGATGACCCTCAGGAAGAAAGTTGACCGGTACTTACAGATGTTGGCTTCAGCAGTGGTGACCTATCTCTACTAATTCTGGGGTAATTGCTCCCGAAAGAATTAGTCCTATTACTTGAAGGATAATTAATTTTTATTCACACGCCATTTCTACTTTTATGATCACTATTACGTTTGTTACTGTTGCAACCAGCATCCAACGATTTAATTTACGTCGTGCATCTAGTATCATACCAATGCTTGGAATCCGTTTTGGATCGTCACATTAACTCCGCTCGTGAATTTAATAATGCATAGCATATTTGACCAGCATTCCTGTACGAATAATTTGCCGCTATAGTTGAAATACAGATTTACAGATATCAGACTACAATAATTAGTGCTGTTCGAATTAAGCGATCTTGGCCATATACTTAAGACTAGGCTCATCATTCAATCAAGAACTTATAGCCAGCAACTTCGTTATTGTATCAACACGATTAGTGTATTACTGTAACGTCTCTTCCTCAACACACAAAACCGAAAGACAAGTCATACTGACTAATACTTTCCGCTCACACGCGGTCTCCAGAATACGAAACTACACCGCCCCGTGGTCTGAAAGTTGAGACCACTCCACACGGAGTTCAAAATAAGAGTGTCTCCACTAGCTTCCACAAAATCTAAGTACCGTCACCATCCCCCACCAATACATCGGTTTACCTGGGTTGATCCACGGACTCCCACCAATCCCAACGCCTGATTCTCAACATCACCAAATATGGAACACAGTCCATCGTCCTCGCTCATACATAGATGCCAAGTCTCGCCCCCTGACTCATCCTTACTGGCGCTCGGGTTTTACCCAGTCTTAGAGCACCAACTCGTATTTCCTCGTACATGTACATTTTCCAGTTACAAAACTCTTAGATTATTCCAATGTTAAAATAATCCAACTTCCCTAGATTTGGATCCCGCTAAAATACAATACTTAAAAGCTAAACAAATTACTTGTAAATCAAGCATTCATAATATACATTCTGATAGATAATTATAAGACATAAAAAGACCTCAAATAAAAATATACTCATCACATTAATAAAATCCGTAACTCCCCACAACACGGGTTCAGTTCCTTTGTAACCGGAGCGGTTACAATTCCCCTCCATGGAGTTCCCACGAATAAGGGAATGGGGACTCCATCACCAAAACACAAAAATTGCACAAATGACCCTAAAACAAAATGTACATTATAAGCACCATACACAAATTACCCTTCAAATATAAAATAACCCTCAATACATTTCATTTTCTTGATGTCATGATTCTACATATATTTTTCTCAAAAGTCTATGCATATTCTTAAAATCTACCTCACACCGATTCCTCAAGTGTCCTAAAACTAGCTCACACGGAAATTCCTCGCGTGTCCTTTACTTTGCCATGTCAAACATGATCGATATTGCACAAAACCATGTTGCACACGCCGAAATACATGCTACAATGCATTTACTTAATTGCTCTGCTTTGTTTCACTTGGCTAATGGTGGCCTCTTCGTCATTACTTGCAGTGTACCTGTGTAATACACCACAATGTCGGCTAAATCTGCCTCAGAGGATCTGCCCTACCATTACATGCTAATATATTTCTCAAGGTTATAGACATTGTATGACCCTACAATGGTACCTTGGTGGTCTGTTAGGCTATATGCACACTCGCCAATACGCTTAGTAACTACGAAGGGTCCCTTATATAATTCAAAAAACTTGGACATCTCCTTGTCAACAGCGGAAGAAGGACATGGCACTCTGAGCAAGACCTGGTCACCAACATTTAAAAAAAATCAAACTTCTCTTTCTTTTTCTGGCGCCTACGTTTATTTCCTGCTTTCTCTAAGTTAAACCTAGCCAGCCGGATGCTGATATCCCTTTCTATCTCCTCTCCCGTTTCCAAACCTAACATTCTTGCGATCACGTTGGTAGGCTTCCTACCAAATTGCAGCTCATTAGTGGTGCATTTCGTGCTCTCATGCAGCGTATTATTGAACCATTGTTCAATATCTCCTAGTTTAGAGAACCATGCATTATGGCAATCGCTTACATAAGTACGGAATACTCTCCCAAGATCTCTCATAATTCTTTCGGACATATTTCCTTGCGGGTATCTTATGGAAGAGAAAATATGCTCGACACCCACTTCACCTAACTTGATCTTCCAGATTTTCGAGGTGAACGGGCTGCCGTGGTCAGTCAATGTATTTGTCGGCCGTTTGTAGGGCGCAACCCTTCCAAGTCGCTTTCCTCAGGTGATACAGTTTGACAAACTTACTAAAAGAGTCAAAAATCTTAAATATATACTGATATCCGTACCGAGATTTGACTAATGGCCCATACAAATCACAACATAGTAAATCCCGCGGTTTTTCAGTGATTACCGCCTGACGAGGTCACTGCAAATATCTCGTCGGGGCTTTACAACGTTGACAAGAATCACAACTCGCAAGAACTTTCCTGATATTCCTCCCCATGTTACGCCAAAAAATGCTGCTGAACAGCGAAAAGAACTTAAGCTGCTCCAAAGAGCCCCAAAGCTTTATGGTGATACCAAATCATAGCCTCCTGCAGAGACTTAGGTACGCATACCTTCCACTCACCTAGGTGACATAACCTCGCCAATAAGCTGCACTCTAGCTTATAGGTGAACTTACCCACCTGAAGTCTAGCTCCAGCCTCCTTCTCTCTCAACTCCCCCAAGATTTGAGCCATGCTTTCGTCTTTCTCCTGCTCTGCCATCATATTCCGGAGCTTACCAATCTCCTCCACACAATCTCTCGTCCTTGTGACACATAAAACCACACCCTGTTGAATGTTCACCACCCGGTGATCATCATCACCTATGTTCCTGCTTAGGAAGTCAGCCACGATATTTTCCTTACCCTTGATGTGTGTAACCTCTAAATCGTACTCACTAATCGCCAAGATCCATCTCGACATCCTGTTTGAGGTTAACTTACACGATCCCATAAATACCAAAGCATTATGGTCCGTGAGCATCTTCAGCTTGCTCCCCTAAACATAGCTTCGAAACTTACCAAGCGATTACAGAATAGCTAACAACTCTATCTCCGTGATAGTATAACGCTTCTAAGCCGAACTCAAACCCCTACTAGCTAATGAGACTATTCCTAGATTTCCTTCGTCATCATACTGGCACAGCACCCCTGAAATCCCTAACATACTGGCATCAGTCATAAGGACGTAAGGACAATCTAATCTAGGGTATTTCAGTATAACTGAATCCACGAAACCTCTCTTCAACTCAGCGAAAGCTGCCTCGTGCTCATGGTTCCACAACCATCTTGCACCCTGCTTCAACAGTTCCCTAAAAGGTTCAACCAGATTGGAATACCTAACGACAAATCTCCTAAAATAGTTAAAAACCCCTAATATGCTTCGAAGTTGCTTGGCGTTACGTGGTGTAGCGGTGTTGTTTTCTCTAAACGTGATTGTTCAGGAAAAATCCCTTGAGTAGTGATTGTGTGCCCCAGAAAAGTAATCTGTTGTGTTGCAAACGAAGACTTACTAAGTTTCACTGTAAAACCCCCCTCCCTTAACTTTCTCAAAACTATGTCCACGTGTCTTATGTGATCCTCTTTAGTGTGAGATGCAATAATAAGATCGTCAATGTGCATTGTAACAAAATCATGTGTGTCCCTCCCTAATACTAAATGTAAAGCCCTGATCAACGCTGAACTACTAGTTTTGCATCCAAATGGCACCACACAATGCTGAAAAAGACCACTCTTATAACTGAAAGCCGTTAACTTCCTATCTTCCATTCTTAAAGGGACTTGCCAAAAGCTGGCGCTCAGATCCATGGTTGAAAACCACTTCCTACCAGTAAATTTCTGAACTAGGTCTTCAATACACTCAGGCCTCTGGGTGTCTCCTGCCAATCTGAAATTTAATTGACGAGCGTCAATACATAGTCTAACTGAACCATCACTCTTACCAACAACAACAAGTTGGTTAGAATACATACTAGTCGAAGGCTCTATAATACCCTGGTCTAACATACGATTAATCCCGTCCTCCACAGCGGCAGCATACCTGAAAGGAATGGCATATCTGGGTCCAGAAAAAGATGAACTATCAACTAGTTCGAATTGATGGGTGTACACGTGCGTCAATCCCGGCTTATCACTAAATACCTCTTTGTTGCCCAGCAACACTTCCAATAAATCTTCCTTACTCTCATCACACAACTTACTTTTGTCCACGGCTTCCCAAAGTTGATCAACTCGATGTTCCTCTACCGAAATATGGCACACAGCATCCAGCTGTACCTCCTCGTTAGATACTCCTACTGACATCCCCTCCAACCCCTTAGTGATACTCGCACCATCCATCTCCTCAACTAACCCACACCTCATCTTAATTCCCTGACCACTAATGCCTTTCTCCAGACATAAAACTACGCTATCGAAATCCATAACAACCTTATGCTTATTTAACCAGTCATTACCAAGCACCACCTCATAAATTAAATTTGGTATGACCAAACAACACTGATTACTGACTTTGCCTTCTAACTGAATAGGCAACAATATCTGCTTACTGACCTTCTGGCTTTTACTTCCTACAGCAGTGATAACATGTAAGGTCTTAACAGGTATCTCTTCCAACTCCTGACCATCTCTAATAATTTCTTCATAAGCCACCTTGCTCATGCATGACCTTTCACTTCCAGAGTTTACCAGAGCCCTCATTTCTCTCCCTAAAATATCTACTTCAATGACCGATGAAAATCCCTCGCTCTTACCTTGTACTTTTAACTCCTCTTGGTCAGATAATAAATCCTCCTTCGTCATAGGCGTGAAACTCATCTTCTCCTCCTGAATCACACACTGCCTAACATATCTACCTTCGGGCTGTCTACCTGACCTACTTACACAACCCGCTGTGAGTTTAAGTCACTCGTGCTCGCTACGTGAAGTGTCTCCTGCCCCCTCCTAGATTCATTCGTTCCCTAAACTGTCCCCTCCTGTTGGCCCCTCTGAACATTTTCCCGCCTTTGGAAATTATCTCTCCTCTGATAATTATCCACTTGTCTATTATTATCTTCCCTCCAGTTATTGTTCTCCTCCCTCCTTCTATTTAAATTGTCACCTCTGCCAGCCTGATTAAACCTATTCCTATTCTGATTAGGTTGATGCTCATTCTGCCTATTCTCATTCTTCACTTCCGTCCTGTTCATTTGCTGAAGGCCTAGATTGTCGAAACTAGTTAATAACTCTTCAAATTCCTCAATACTTTTCACTTTCTGCATGCAGCTAGCCTGCTGTATCCTGCTCGGAAAATGTTTAAGCATCAGCCTAACTATGTCTATATATGAGGTGACCCCATCTAAGTTTTTCCACACTAATACATGAGCTAGAAAATATTCTGTGAGGGATAACCCGTCGCGCTCCCTAAATTTTCCAAACATGAGGTTTTCCCTTTCCCTGGCTTGAATTGCTTCTCCCCAAAATTTGGCCTTAAATTTCCCTTCAAAATCTTCAAAATTCCTCGTATTTGGCCTATAGATCTCGAACCAAGATTTTGCATACCCCTTGAACGAGTGTGACAGGATTTCCATTACCGTTTCCCAATCTATTAATTCATCATCTAAATCATTTTTAAACTTCTTTTCTACGGACTTTAAATATTCCATTGGATTGAATTGCCGCGAATTAAATTGTGGCAGACCCAGATCCCTATTGGAACAACCAAGTGACATTGCTCCTCTGTGACTCATCGGTCGGTCTCTCACCTCTCTTCTCACTTTTATTAACTCTTCCTCAAGTTTTTCATTATTTTCCGCCAATGTGACCTGTTCTCCCTTAAGTCTCTCGATCTCCCCCAATTTATTTTCTATGGCTCCTACTCTATGTAAGTATTCCTTTGACTCATCCCTTACTGTATTGGAAACCTCTGTACATGCTCCGCTCACTCGCTTCTCTATAAGTTCCCCGTTAACAATAATTTCTTTTCTGACTTCCCCCAGATCCCGCTTCTGATTTTCCTGATGGCCTTCCATCCCTGCTAACCTACTTTCCACGCTATCCTGTTTTCTGTCTATTTCCTTTCTAAGAACATCTTCTCTCTCCTCTATTTTACTACTAAGATCCTTCTCTAAGTTTTCTAACCTATTGCTCATGACTGATTTATGCTCCTGCACTTCCTTACTTAATTCTTCTATTTTAGTATTCGTTGCCTCTGCCTGTTTCTTCACTGCCTCATCTACAATATGATTTCACCGATTCCACCTGCTTACCTACAGATTCTATTTGTTTGCCTAATTCTTGCTTCTGCTGTCCCATAGACTCTTTAACCTCACCTATCTCCTTACTTACAACTTCTATTTTCTGACCCATAGACTCTTCCTGCTGCTCCAAACACTCCTTAACTTCACCCATCTCCTTACTCATAGATTTACTTAAATATTCTATTTTCGACTCTATTTTCTGGTTTACTGACTCTCCTTGCTGTTCAATCCCTTTTATAGACTCTTTCATACCTCCTATTTCTCTGCTTAAGGACTCATTAGACTTTTCCTGCTGTTTCATAGACTCCTTCACACCTCCTATTTATTTCTTAATATATTCTCCTTGCTGTTCCATAGACTCCTTCATAGCCGCAAGCATTTGGAGCATCCTATCGTTCACATCCCCCCCCCCCATTATCGTTACTTTTAGAACCCTCCAGTATAGCGACCTGGCTTTGCACGGAATTAATAGATTCCCCGGATGGTGACTCTATTAAGCCTTCACCCTCCCCGCTCTTGTCCACGTCCATACCCAAGTTCTTTCCTGCCATCTTAACGTTAACTTTACTAATAGCTCTATTTCTTAATTCCAAACTCTCCTCTGATGACATCTAATCTGTATGAAAATTTCTCTACGTTTATTGGCATATGCGTACACGTGAATGTTATCGTTGTTGCTATATCGTTCTTCGAGCTCCACAGTTGGGCGTCAATTGTAATATGCCAGCCTCTCAATATTTCTATATGTACGGGGTGCGTGGGGGTTAAACACCTGTACGATATATCCATCAGCAGTAGACATTCACACCTAACTACTCCTAAGTGACCTAATAAATAAAACCCTTCAGCTTCTGGTAAAATCGATAATATATTATTATACCAGATATAAAACACGCATTTCGCAGGATCCTCCTCGTACAGAATAATAACACTCCCTATCGTATTTACACAGATACACATATGACATGATATAGATGACCCTCAGGAAGAAAGTTGACCGGTACTTACAGATGTTGGCTTCAGCAGTGGTGACCTATCTCTACTAATTCTGGGGTAATTGCTCCCAAAAGAATTAGTCCTATTACTTGCAGGATATTTAATTTTTATTCACACGCCATTTCTACTTTTATGATCACTATTACGTTTGTTACTGTTGCAACCAGCATCCAACGATTTAATTTACGTCGTGGATCTAGTATCATACCAATGCTTGGAATCCGTTTTGGATCGTCACATTAACTCCGCTCGTGAATTTAATAATGCATAGCATATTTGACCAGCATTCCTGTACGAATAATTTGCCGCTATAGATGAAATACAGATTTACAGATATCAGACTACAATAATTAGTGCTGTTCGAATTAAGCGATCTTGGCCATATACTTAAGACTAGGCTCATCATTCAATCAAGAACTTATAGCCAGCAACTTCGTTATTGTATCAACACGATTAGTGTAATACTGTAACGTCTCTTCCTCAACACACAAAACCAAAAGACAAGTCCTACTGACTAATACTTTCCGCTCGCACGCGGTCTCCAGAATACGAAACTACACCGCCCCGCGGTCTGAAAGTTGAGACCACTCTACACGGAGTTCAAAATGAGTGTCTCCACTAGCTTCCACAAAATCTAAGTACCGTCATCGTCCCTTACCAATACATCGGTTTACCTGGGTTGATCCACGGACTCCCACCAATCCCAACGCCTGATTCTCAACATCACCAAATATGGAACACAGTCCATCGTCCTCGCTCATACATAGATGCCAAGTCTCGCCCCCTGACTCATCCTTACTGGCGCTCGGGTTTTACCCAGTCTTAGAGCACCAACTCGTATTTCCTCGTACATGTACATTTTCCAGTTACAAAACTCTTAGATTATTCCAATGTTAAAATAATCCAACTTCCCTAGATTTGGATCCCGCTAAAATACAATACTTAAAAGCTAAACAAATTACTTGTAAATCAAGCACGTCATAATATACATTCTGATAGATAATTATAAGACATAAAAAGACCTCAAATAAAAATATACACATCACATTAATAAAATCCGTAACTCCCCACAACACGGGTTCTGTTCCTTTGTAACCGGAGCGGTTACAATCCATATCTTCTCAATTGTAGTCAGAGTATTGACCCACGATTCATCCCTATACACAACATTCCACCCTTCATCTCAGTACTTTTTTATTGCCCCAAGATAATCATGACGCCATATCACTAAATCACTTCTCTCCGCCATTATGGCTATTTCTTCTCCTCGCGTCTCAAATCCCATGTCATCAAGCAGCGAATGGAAAGAAGATTTTTTTTTAAATCTGGAAGGTCGGAATCGGAGTTTACTGCAGCCAGGATTGAATGTAAAGTTGGTGGTTGCTTTCGAAAGTAAAATTGGTGGATTTTGCGACGGAGGCTGCTGCTTGCAAAATCATTGTATTCAACATCCCTGCTATTCTTGCGAAGTGTATTACTTAGCCTCTTTTTGCGTGGCGACAGCACTGGACCATATCCACCCTCACTGCGTATTTTAAAAACGGTATTCTTTGATACTCCTGTGGCCAGAGCAGTTTCATTGACTAAATTATACTTTCGTTATGTTTAACATTCTTAAATTAACTGAACACATTAATTAAGACCTGGTTTTCCCTCCTTCTGAGCACTTGACCACGCTTTCTTTTCATAAAACTATCCATTGTTGTACGCGAAATACGTAAAATACAACACACACACTCAAGATAGAGGCAGCTGAACTACTGAAATACAAGCTCGGAGGGCACACACAGTAATAATGCTGTGAGTAGCAAGCTGCACCCTGGGCTGTCCTTCGAAACTTCATTCTTATAATGCGCGGTCGATGAACTGCCCGGCCTGTGTAAACAATTAAACCTACACTCTGGGTATGCAGGCAGAAAACTTCTTCCAACTTTCCTTTACCAAACTGACATGACATGGCTATCTTGTAAAATAGGAAAGTTGGCAGCATACGAACTTTTTCAATGCTGCTATGCGGTTATGAGAAAATATTCAGAAGTTGTACCTACATGAAAATGTTAATATTGCCAGTATAAAATATTTCAATAATTCATCATCAAGACGGCACATTTAGCTACACGTGTGTGGATAATAGGCGCTACAAAGTCAATGCAACATGATATAAGATCGATTTTACTAAAAAGGGGACACAGTTTATCGTTTAAAGGGAAAAAATGGATATGTAATTTTTCTAACATTTCTATTAAGTTTACATAGTTCTAATACCGGACAAAAAAATCGGCAAAACATATTTCTACCCGAATATGCTGTTTTATGGTTTAAAAAAATCGACTGATATGGCAACAGTGGATTGCTAGAAAATAACAGCGTCACACATGTTTCACGTGCAACAGAAAATGAGAAGATTATCCCTATCTAACCAGTGCTTCGTTTTAAACGTTGGATGCCCTAAGGAAAACCACAAGGAAAAAATCCCTCTTTAGACCAAAGTTGAGACAGCAGAATGGAGTCAGGAAAGACCTGAAGGCCCTGGGAGCCAACGAGAATATGGCCGGAGACAGAAAGCAATGGAAGAGGCTAAAGAGTGAGGCAATGACCTGACTTCGGTTCGTGTGGCCAACCAAGTAAGGAGTTATATTTTTAAAGTTGTCCATGATTTATCGATGCGGCCAATGTCAAACATTTGCTAACATGGTAAATGTCATTGCCTTGGTATGCCAAATGAGAAATACAGGATCAGATTAGATTAGATTAGATTAGATCAATTTGATCAATTATATGTATACAATACATTTCTGATATAGGACACGTCAGAAATTCATCTATAAAATAAAAGAACTTACAAGAATATATTACAAATACAATAACTATTTATAACATATTATAATAATAGGCCTAGAACTTAAGAGATACAATCTTATTGGACAACTATTTACACCTTACTCTATTATCACAATATTGTACAGGCCCGGGGGGCTGTACCCCCTGAAAGCCACGCCCCATCTTCTACTAAAACCACCCCAACTGGCAACATCATAAGACCAGAACATCACCTTTACACGGCAAGAGGCGACCACCCAGCTCGGGAGGTTAGCCAACCACTTGCAACACATTCCTAAACATTAACACTACAACTAACTGGGGCAGCTACGTCAACGGAATGCTGACTAAGCAACGGCAGGAACTATAAGAAGAGAGGCCTTTTTGGAGCATTATCTGTCATACAGTGTGCGCCGCCGAAGGCCCTAGCCGACAACTGTGCCAGCTGCCATCATCAGGTGAGACTCAGCAAGTGTTCAGATATCCTTTACTTTGTAAACACCCATCCACAATCTTGTACACTCAACTTGTATCATTACTTACATTCCCCTAAGAGGGACTTACAATTTCACACCCACTGACCAATAAACACATGGTCAGTAAATTACACTTGTCTTGATAATTACACGCCTCTTTACATCCTCATACCCTTCCTGACTCTCGTCACGATTGACCGTGACCATAGTAGCCAGTAATTGCTTGCTCAGGTTTCATTGTACTTCCCGCAGGCGACTCGACTACATAACGTCGAGCCGCTGACGTAAGCACGCCCATTGTATCACTCATTCCGTCCAGCTGGCAGGCCGGTGTATTAGCCTGCATTTATAGGTCCATCCCCTAAACGACACTTGCGTCTTTGCAGGAACACCCCTTAGCGTTTAAGTGCTAAACAACACACTACACTGGTAAGCTCACCCAGCTACGGGAAGCTACCCTCTCCTAGAAACCACCTTCCAAATTAGTACAATAACATAAGTGTTTTAGCCCTAACTACCCCCCCAACTAAGGGATCTAAAACATATTGGTGGAGGCGCCGCTACCACGCACAGTAAGGGTAGGACTCACACAACGAGCCCTCGTGGTAGAAACGACCCCTACCGCACACAGCCAAGCGAAAAAGTTGAATTTTTTTTCTGACAGAAAGCATTATTTTTCCTTCAAACTAGCTACACAAGGGATTTTTTTTTCAAACCAACCCCCCCCCCCCCCCGAAAGAATCAGAGATATAATACATTGCCGAGCATACACAGTTTTTTTGTTTGTTATATACATACACTTGATTCAGCATGGCCCCTCTATACCGCCTATCTGTGCTGAGGAGCATTGGGGAGTACCAGGAGTTAATTGCCTGGCACAAGGTCTTTGAGACAAGACAGGACTACCTCACAAGGTTCCAACAGCTCCAGCACGCCCAGTATATGTGGATTATAAGGGCACTTGTCCGGCCACTCCGCAGCGCCAAGAATCGGAAGATTAGAGCAAAAATCCCCACCCTCCGTACACAAATCATTACAGCACACGGGAAATTACACTGCCGACACGAATTCATGTTCCAGCAATGGGAAGTACTCATAACAGAACATCAAAGGATAGGGACTAATGGCACCAAAGTTGCCGAACAGGCTATGAGCCTCAATAGGCAGTACGCCCAAATTTGGGAGGAATATAAGGAACTCCAAAAAGCCTCCGTGGCTTAGGCGGCAGCACGCCGGCCTCTCACCGCTGGGTCCGTGGTTCAAATCCCGGTCACTTCATGTGAGATCTGTGCTGGACAAAACGGAGGTAGATAGGTTTTTAACCGGGTACTCCGGTTTTCCCTGTCAAAATTTCATTCCAGCAACACTCTCCATTATCATTTCATTTCATCTGTCATTCATTTAATCATTGCCCCAGAGGAGTGCGTCAGGCCTCGGCAGCCGGCACAGTTCATATCCTCGCCGCTAGATATGGGCTCCATTCATTCCATTCCTGACCCGTTCGGAGACTGGAAGCAGGCTGTGGATTTTCATTTTCATAAGGAACTCCAGGCTAACAAGGCCATTTTTGAGTTCATGGCAGGGCCGCCAGCCCAGCCGAGAGAGGACATAAGCGTAGATACGCTAACTCGGCAATTTGCGAGGATGTCCCTCTCGACACGTACTGCCACACAAGGGAAGGAGTCCGCCGTGGCCACAGTCCAGAAGACGGCCAGGTTAGGCTCCAACACACTGCAGGGCCAAGGTCACATCAACACACGTCCCTCAGCTCCGGCTCGGAAGGCAATTTTGCCAAACCGAGGAGCAGAACCTAGGCCAACCCCCTCAAAACGGACGAACGAGAGGGAGTTGACGCCAGGACTCTCGGGCACACATAATAACACAGGGGGAAAACGGGAGGTAACCATGTCATGGGCTGAGGACATAGAGCCCGCCCTACAGCACATTAAGCCCACACAGACCTACACACATAGGCAAACACAAGGGCAGGAGTCTACCGTGGCCATAGGCCAGAAATCGGTTAGACTACACTCCAATACGTCGCCAGGGCAATCACAGGCAATTACACGGCCTTTACCGCTAGTTCAAAGGGCAAGTTTGCCACAATGGAAGTGGGCACCAGCATGTGTACCCCAGGTGCGAATGCATAAGGGGGTGTTGCCTTCAGCACATCAGGGTGCAAAACGCACGCCTGTGCACACTGACCAGCCGCAAACACACAGTACACGGGGTATAAGAAAGGTCTTATTACCTACCCCACAAGGCCGGGCAGTCAGGAATACACACACCCCTATAAACACTGATAGGGTAGCGCAGAGCGCAATTAATCCCTCATACAATTTCACACTCACTGACCAATAAACACATGGTCAGTAAATTACACTTGTCTTGATAATTACATGCCTTCCTGACTCTCGTCACGATTGACCGTGACCATAGTAGCCAGTAATTGCTTGCTCAGGTTTCATTGTGCTTCCCGCAGGCGACTCGACTACATAACGTCGAGCCGCTGACGTAAGCACGCCCATTGTATCACTCATTCCGTCCAGCTGGCAGGCCGGTGTATTAGCCTGCATTTATAGGTCCATCCCCTAACCGACACTTGCGTCTTTGCAGGAACACCCCTTAGCGTTTAAGTGCTAAACAACACACTACACTGGTAAGCTCACCCAGCTACGGGAAGCTACCCTCTCCTAGAAACCACTTTCCAAATTAGTACAATAACATAAGTGTTTTAGCCCTAACTACCCCCCCCCAACTAAGGGATCTAAAACTTAATTCTACAAATACAACTTAAATCAAGGTATTACAATTAAAATAGAAAAGTAAAATATAAGTATAGATTTCATCACTCCTATACACTAGGATATTCAACTACAGAGTAAAAGCAATGGCACTGCAGATAAGCTTTCAACATTCTTTCAAAGGTTTTTATTTTTGGGGCCAATTTTATATATACTGGGCCAGTTTATTGTATAATTTAACTCCTGTGTGAAAAGTTCCTTTTTGATATGCTTGTGTGTGTGTGTGTGTGTGAAATTTGAATGTTTTGATTTGGCTTGTTTTGCCTATGGACATCATTGTTTGTTTTAAGAAAAACGTCTTTATTTATTAAATTCTTTTAAAAACCTAAAACTTTCAAAGATATGAATGCAGAGCAGTGGGAGGATGTTTAAATCTCTAAACAGAGGTCTACATGATTTTCTAGTGCTTAGTTAATCTGGTGACATACCCCAAAATATGGCCCCATATCTTAAGTATGAATGGAAATAAGCAAAATATGTATGTCTTAACCTGTTGAGTGCTTTACCCGTCTATAAACGGTGCACAAGAACTTTTTTAAAAATCATATTCCCCTTTCGCTTTTGGGTGCCGAGTGGATCCGTGGTGTGTTTTGCCATCTATTTGGCATCATGTAGTACTGCTTGAGTTTGAAATTTTGATTCCAGAAGTAATTAACAGACCATTTTGTAGACGTCTGTCCTCTACAGCTGGAGTTCATATGAGATGAAAAAAGGAATAACAAGCACATTCTTCACACCACGTTGTGATTTTGGACTAAAGAATATCATTTTTCGTTCTAGTAAGGAGTAACAAGAATTGCTTACTGATTTTAGGAAATACTATTATTTTGGGCCCATTATGAGGTATGGAGATGATGCCCACACAACAATATTAGTTTTAATTCCTCTCCAAATAAATATGTATATAACCGTAGGATTTTGAATTTACATTTAGATTAATAAAGACCCAAAACCTACAGACATTTTGGGCCCATTGTACAATATTTTTAAAATTCGAATAAAAAACCTCAGCACTTAAAAGGTTAATGTGTGCATGCTTGTGAAAGTTTTCAACATACCTAACGCAAAGCACAGTTGATGATTCAGGGGAAGATCTCAGGAAAGCCCGAAGGAGAATCTCTTGGTTGAGGAACCTCAGGGCCTGGTTTGAGATGAGCACAACGACCCCTTTCCTTGTGACAGACTCGAGAAATATAATAGCCATCCTTCCATAGAAGACTCGGCAAGACGAGAATAATACTTTTACTTTACAATGGATGAAATTGACATTCAATAATATAATTTATTTCTTTCTGTTTAAGGTAATGATAATCCAGTTCCCAGACTCCATCAGATACACGTCCAAATATAAACATTATGACAAGAAACAAGGGCAGGAGATGGGGGAGTATTTTGGTTACAGCATCGCCGTTGTTGACATCACCGGGGACGGCTATGATGATCTGGTGGTTGGTGCTCCTCTCTACTCAAACAAGGGCAA
Source organism: Meconema thalassinum (assembly GCA_946902985.2). NCBI lineage: Eukaryota > Metazoa > Arthropoda > Insecta > Orthoptera > Tettigoniidae > Meconema > Meconema thalassinum. Next base: position 12,325 of record CAMPQE020000068.1, on the reverse strand, counting down.
GCAGAGGGAGATCGGCAGGATCCACGTGTTCCTCGGCAGCGGGAGTGGCTCTGTAAGTTTTAAAGTTGAGGTTTAAAACTGTTGGATGTTTGAGGAAAATGAGCCTTGGCATCAAGGACATCATTGGATCTTTATTGGAACCAGGGTTGATGACAAACTGTCCGATGTTAGGCATGGAGTTCCACAAGGATCTGTAGGCTACTTTCCCCTCTACTTTTCAACTTTTACTCACAAGCTTGATCGAATGAATCATTAGTCACAACTGAAGCAGTAGGCATATCAATCAATGGACACCATATTAATAATATTCGATAAGCAGACGATACCTCACAAAAGCTGCTGCGAAACTGAGAACAAGATACAATATCATACAAAAGCTTTGTGGAACCACATGGGGATCATCCGCCACAACCCTATGGACGTCTGCGTTGAGCCTGATATACTCTGCGGCGGAGTAATGTGCACCAGTATGGTTGAACAGCGCCCACATAAATAAAGTTGATGTCCAGTTTTATAGTACTATGCGAATTATTTCGGGAACAATCAGATCTACACCATCTGGCTGCCTGTCCTAAATGACATACCCCCCTCCCCCGACGTAATCTGCGAAGGAAAGTAGCTTTGATCAGAGAATACAACAAGATTTTAGCGAGCCCTGTACTAGCGGTACACTCTGACATCTCAGACCTCAGGATCAACAGACACCGTTCGAAACATCCACCTCTTACACTTGCCTCTCCTGGAGGAGAGAATGGATCCAAAGTGCTCCAGCTACATGCCAGGCAATGCCATGCATCAGTGAGACAGTTCCTGGGTTCGATCAACCTCGCAAGGTATGGTCAATGCTCAACCACCTTAGGACGGGACATGGAAGATGCGGGGATTCACTTTTTAAATGGCGAATCTTGTCCTCACCAGTATGCGACTGTGGTGCGTCGCGACATACTGTTGAGCACATCAGGGAGGTGTGCAGCATCAGAGCTTACGGAGGGCGATTTGTTGGCAACCCCAAAATGTAGTTTAGTTCATTGATAATTATTGTTCATTTGTGATAATGTATGTATTTGTATGCCATACTGAAGCCTCCGTGGCTTAGGCGGCAGCACGCTGGCCTCTCACCGCTGGGTCCGTGGTTCAAATCCCGGTCACGCCATGTGAGATCTGTGCTGGACAAAACGGAGGCAGACAGGTTTTTCTCCGGGTACTCCGGTTTTCCCTGTCAAAATTTCATTCCAGCAACACTCTCCACTATCATTTCATTTCATCTGTCATTCATTTAATCATTGCCCCAGAGGAGTGCGTCAGGCCTCGGCAGCCGGCACAGTTCATATCCTCGCCGCTAGATGGGGGCTTCATTCATTCCATTCCTGACCCAGTCGGAGACTGGAAGCAGGCTGTGGATTTTCATTCATTGTATGCCATACTCTAAATAAATAGCAGATGATACATTGCTATTGGCTGAAAGTGCAGATGATCTGGAACCCTGCTTGTGGTAATTGGGGTCTCCGAATGAACATTAAAAAAAGATCAAGCTTATGATCATCAGCAACTGGCTCATACAGGAGAATGTAGAAATTAAATGTGTTCAGCATTAGAAATACCTTGGAGAGTTCCTGAACCGAAATTGGTTGGACAGCCAAGAGATCAAGATCATGATTGAGCATGCGAGAAAGCACATTGGTTAAAATGAAGAATTTGGTCTCTAACCGCAACCTAAACATGGATTTTAGGCAGAGAACGGTTTGAGGATGTGTGTTTGCTACACTGTTATACGGTATGGAAGGGTGGACTTAAACCGAGGCCCTGTACAAGAAACTGGAAGCCTATAAATGTGGGTCCATACTGTTCCCGCCAAAAGCCACCACACTGTTATTCTGACTCTAATCCCCATATTCATGATCCATGATCCATGAATTAATAAATATCTGCATCTTCCCGTTCCTCCTTGGAACATCTACTTGCGAGCCACCGTGTACTGGTTGTTCCCGCCGATTCAGAACATTCGAGGACAATTTGAAAATATATCATTCCTTTGTGGGTAATGCCACCCCTTCCCGGCCAAATCCCCTGGCCTGATATGGGCGGGTCAATGCCCGGTGAACTGTGTAAGGTTGGCATTGGTGCGCGCATGCGCAGAGCATCGCCTGTTTCGAAGAAGAAAACATTTCACGTTTAGCGAGGGAAAGAATCTACTTCCAGCTATGTAGTTGTATGGACGTGTGGGGCGGAGGGCTTCGGCTCCAGGTCTGAGAATTAAGGTACTGTGTTCGAATATTAAACTTGAATCGCAGTGTTTCACAAATTTACACTCGAACTGTCTTTATATTACAGGGTGTTTGAAAAAGAACTCCCTAGTTTTAATGTGTCCTAGAATCTGTATAAAGTGGCATACACTATTCGAGTTTGTGGTGTGTGATTCATCAACTCTCCAAGTTTTGATTGTAACAGTAGATTTTATTTCACGTAACAGTTGCAATTTGTAGGGATGCAACTTAAGTCTTTTACGTACAGCATCAAACACAGTACCTTTAGGCACTCCTAATTGTAGACTACGTCTAACCAATGACTTCTTCGGGCTCTGAACACACGAAACACGGATCTGTTCAACAACATTTTCAGAAGTTCTCGGTCTACCTGGTGATTTTGCTTTTATAACCCTACCGGTTACCTTGAAAGACTTTAGCCAATGACGAATAGTTTTTGCTATAGGTGGTTCATCACCATTCTGAGGTCTAAAATTATGTTGAACTGTTATAACTGACTCAGTCTTCACAAGCCAAATAGCACACTGCGCTTTCTGTTGCGGAGTACACTTGGCTACTGAGTTGCACTGCACTGAGGGAGCAGAGGAAACAAACAGCACTGGGGCTGTCTCAAGGTCAAGCAGACCTGCCAATTGCAGGGGAGCCAAACTTGAAGAGTTGATGAATCACACACCACAAACTCGAATAATGTATGTCACTTTGCACAGATTATAGGACACATTAAAACTAGGGAGTTCTTTTTCAAACACCCTGTACATTAATTTAGCCTAATGGCCTCAGTGCGCATATTGTAAGAGGTCGCGCCACAACTTTCTGTCTTACACATGTGACTTCTCGGTAATTGCTTTTGTTAGAACCAATTTGGTTTTATTTGAAAAAGTATTTGTTCCATCCTGTCCGATATTTAACCCGGGCTTATGGCCATGTCGCCAGTCTGGCTTTGTTCAATTTACGTTATTGTATATTTGATGATGGCAGTGTGTCCAACTGTCCATTCATTGCTCACAAAGAATTAATAATTCTGTCTTGTTTCAGAATTTATTGCAAGTGCCAAAGATAGGAGACCTCATTGAAGGTATGAGCATCGATGGGCGGTTTGGTTCTGCAGTGGCCTCACTGGGAGACATCGATCAGGATGGCTATGGTGGTAAGTTTTGTTGTATTGAACATTTACTACGATAAGCTTAGCCTTGAGCTGGAACATCACATCCACACCACGATCCTAGTGATGGTGTGTCACTAGCGGAAGGGGGGGGGGGGGGGGGTGGGGAGGTGGGAGGGTTAGATGGATATAAAGAAACATAAACACTTCCCTTTTTCTTTTGGACATCCTCATTCTTCGAGGAGTCTGTATATTTTCACCCCGCCCCCTTTACCTTCTCGTTACTTACTACTCTGTCCGCCGTTCTACCATGGCAGCTGCTCTCTGGTGACGAACAGAGGAATTTATCTATATTTTTTGTATTTGTTTTGTAATCTCATTGATATACTTTCTTTGGCCACATTGTTTGATTCCATTGAAAAAGGAGGCAAGGTTCCTCCGAAACGTATGGTTCTAATTTAATTTCTCACGGCATTAGCCCAAAAAACTTGAATTATATATATAGTAATCTGGGCCATGAAAGCCTTAATCTACATATATTTTTCTGTTTCATATTTTGTCTTTTCAACTTTGTCATGCCACCCTTTATTGTTCAAGCACTGTTTGAAATGCTTTTCAAGTGCAAACTGTGCAGTGTTCCTCAGGGAATTTTCTGATTTATCCTGAAAAAAATCAAGGAATTGTGAGGGAAATCTGTTAGTTGGATAAGGTAGGCGTCCTGCTAATACAAACCTATCCCAACATCTAAATAAGAATGAAATATACTGTAGATCCAAAAGTGAATAAGACCAAACATAACTAATAATAATAGTGAAAATGACTTAAGCTTAAATTACATTAAACTCTAGCTAGCCGCGGTGGGTGAGTGGTTATTGTGTCGGACTACCAACCCCCAGCTCGCAGGTTCGTTCCTGGTCATGGTAAGTGATTTTTTAAAGGCGACAAAAATTAAGACACGCATGTCATACGTTGTTGGCATGTTAATGAAACCATTTGAATTCACTAGGCCGTGTTCATAAAGGCAAAATTAGTCTCGGGATTTTCCGCCAACACAAAAGTCCCTCCATTCTCTACTAGAAAGCGCTACAGAGTCAAGGAGCTTAGATATCAAACCCCCTTGACTTTCATAGCGCTCCAAGGAACAACAAAATTCGACATGCAAGCTGCCCTCTGGGTGTAAATAACAACGCTTACACCCAGCACCCGAGGCCATACGATATTATTATATTATTATTATCATCATTATTATTACAATAAAGTCATCAATTTTTCTAGGATTATTGCCGTGTCTTGTGCGAGGTTTCGCCTAGGATCACCAAGCTGGCTCATCAGCGTGCTCTTGGTGTCAGTACCCGGACCCCCACAGGAGTAGCGAACTGCGCACTACCTCCCTTCTTATGAAGTGCACCTGCGCATCTTAACTGCGAGAGCTAAACGCTCAAGCAGCCTTTCACCTCCCTATGAAGGCTTCCAATAAGACGGTATATTGGCTTTCCCGGTCAAGGAATTAAACGCAGCAATTTGTGTTGTGCGTGGATTCGCCTAGGAACACCCATTTCCATCACATTTTCATCCGTATCACATTTCAAAACATGTTAGTTTCAATGTTCACTGGCTTTAGGACGACACAGACTGATGAAGCGGCAATTTTTTAGATCAAATGACACGAAACATGCACCTAAATATTAAGTGTAAATAATCACCAATAAGTACACTGCTGACTAGACGGAGACAGGTGTTAAGTAATTTTAAATTTTTAGGCAGTTCATTTATTTATTTATTTATTTATTTATTTATCGTATGGCTTTTAGTGCCGGGAGTGTCCGAGGACATGTTTGGCTCGCCATAGGCTGTAGCTGCTTCAATCGGACACCCATAGGGTGAGCTACAAGTTCCGTTCAATTTCAAGTAGTTCCAACATTTGCTACTAGATATCAATGATACCTAGTGGGGAACTTTGGAACTTTGATAGAGCGTTCCAACGAAATCTAACCTAGAAATTTAGCTTCACACAAGTTTAGTCTGTGGAAGGATCTTTTACATGCCATTAATCTATGATATGGGAGCCCCGGCTTTACTTCCCCTCCGAAGGAAGGCACTCTGAAGGATTTTAATGCTCTTAAAAATCTGACGACTTTGGCCGGGTTTGAACCCGTTATCTTGGACACAGCAGTTCAGCATGCTAGCAACTACGCCACCGAAGCATTAACTTATCGCTCTCCACCCGTCACACGGCCCCGGGGAGGTTCCGTTCTATAGAGAAGGATCTCACTGTAGACAGATCGATATACTGTACCCATGTGAGTAATCTCGATGGAAAATATGCTTCCGCCTCCAGCTAGCGTCAGGACTCGAGCGTGTACCGTTTCCCCATTGAGCAGTTGCATATTTTGGATTTGAGGCTAAAAGGTATCAACTCTACAATGATAAGGCACAACTCTATTCTAAAACTTTAATTCAGTAAAAAAATCATGGCTTCAAACAAACAAAACAATCCCCATAACCATAAAACAAAAGCAAACAAAAATTACTTCCACAATCCACTAATATTAACATAATATTATCATAATAAAATCATCTCATAACACAAACCTTTACCCTTATATCAACTTCACAAAGTACTCTAGTGCGCTGATGCACATACAACTTCAGAAACAAACTGTACTTTGATTCTACTGTCATCCAATGTGACTTCTTTACTTTCACAAAATTACTTATTCCTTAAACCTCGTCTTAATTTGACAATTATGTGTACCGTGTGTGCTTGATCTTTCTCTTCCCACCAAATGCTTTACATGCATTAGCCTATTCTGGTGTTGCACAGCAGTCTACGTGCAACTCCATAATTATGTAAGCTACCCCTACACTTCCTCTGTTTATATAGTTCCACTGCATGCCGTTTGTGATTTCATCTTGAAAACGTTAGTTGTTGCTGTGTCGGATGGTACAATTAAACTATCTTGCGCGCGTAGCCTGTGGCATCGAGTAACCAACTTCTGAAAAGTTGTCAGTGACAGTACAAATGCAACATCTAACCATTCGTTAGATAGCTAAAATCATGAACCATCAGGGTGATCTATAATTATCAATGTGTTCTTAAACCACATGGCTTCATTACTCAATATAACAATATTTCATTTCATGTCATTAACAGGGTCTAAAATCTGCCCCTTTTTAAACCTTCTTTCCTTCACGGTTCGCTTGACGGCCCAACCCTCTTCAGAGCGGCCTGTACACAATATAAATGGAGTGAGGTTCCAACATTACCTCGACCCTCGTTTCCTGTCTCAAGGCTTTCTCCCCCAAGCAGTATAAGATTTTACAAGACAAATCCTGTGGTCCCAGTGACACACATATCCCAATGGATTTAAACTGAATATTATGCAAACAGGTACTGGATGAGCTTTAACATTTATTCCTACCCTGAGGATAATAATAACTGGCACCACATAGGCCCATTTCAACATGAAGGTACGAGGTTCATAAAACATTGGTCTAGTAGGTAACCGGTATCTTAAATAAATGATGCGGTCAGCCACGCATGCTGCCGTCATAAGATTCGCTTCAACGAGCCGAATCACTCAATAATAAGTTCTCGGGGAATCAGATAGAGTGCAGAGGTGTCCATCGTTTGCTTCTCACCTATCACGGGATTCGAACCCGGAACATTCCATATCCATCATCAGAGTTAGGGTCCAAACACTAATTACACTCTGGCACAAAGCATATCTCCCAGTATGCCCACGGCATACGAGATTTCATACGTCGAATAGACCACCTGGCTCCTAACCTAATGTTATGACCTTCGTCCTATAATTATTAAGAGAAATCTATCAATTACTCTATAAGCTTTTACATAAGCTGCAAATTCAAGTCACTAGAAAGCTCTTCCATTCCCTGGCATAATTATATTCCCATTAATACAATATATTCTGATATACAACTCTTTTCTTAATCCCGTAATGTAATCTTACTGTAGAATCTTACAGCTTAGATCGATAAGTCTTGCAATTTAGCGTAAATATTTCTTGCTTACAACATTTTTACCTGATGCGTTCATTCATACCTTTTATTTATTCATTATTATTATTATTATTATTATTCTCACTGACATAAATTACCAAAATCCGACACAACTAATCATCTTAAAAATCCGAACAACCGTGTTCTTAACATTACGTTTACATAATTGATTTGCCATTTTTAATTAATAGTGGTAACGATTAATCCACTCATTGATGCAAAATAACATCTCAACTCTATTAAAATCAACACAATAATGATTAAACCTGGAGGGTCTATCTCCTAATCTGATTCTTACTGGCATCTTTATAACTCTGAAATCACATTACATGCAGTGGCCTATACTTCTACTTAAACATAATTTGTGGGGTACTCACATATATCTAGGCTCCTCATGGTGGCTCCAACCACTCATATCCTTCCGGGTCGCCTGCCATATGCAGATTTAGTGCGACATTTGCATCTTGAATACACACATTTTATGATACATTTCTTCCGTTAACCACACGACACTTTGCATTTCTATAAAGAAGCTATTGCTTCCAAAACACATGACACTTTATAACACTTATTAAACCATTAATTTAAAAGACATTTCACATATGATTTATACATAACACACGTCACTCTTTACACTTTTCATTGGTTGAAATTCCCTAGCAAAGATATCAAAATTGCAGGTGTCGACGGCATCTCCCGTGCTCCTACCAACTCCTGATTGAAAGTCTGGTTCATCTGCCCCCGGAATTCACCAACAGTTTATCCATACTCCTACGGTAAGCTTCCTGCTTTGCCTAAATATGCTTACTACCGTCCTGAGCGTTACTATTTGGTATTCTTAAGTCATTACCAAATGCTTCGTAAAGTTTCTCCAAGCGCATTCCAGCGTAATAAGACATGTATGATCAGTCAATACATTCTACACTGCGCTTAACATTTTACATAATTTTTACACAGATTATTATTTACAGTAGTTCTGCAACTTATCTCACACGGTGCTTCCTAAGTGAACACAAACCATTGTTCGTACTGCTGACATCACCTGCAGCACGACTATTATTAATAAAAGCTTACTAAATGTTTCATTGCACGGCTTCCCAAGTCGAAGTCCAGGCCTCCTCCCTTGCCTTCGGTAATACACATTTCACACAATAAAGTTCGTTGATTACCGTACTTCTTATTAATTTCTGACTATACATTATTATCTTCTCACTTGGTGCATTACGATGTGCTGTGAATATAATGGTTCACTCAAATGTACAAGTCTTTGTTTGAGCGTCCTTTCATGAGCCGGACCGCCATACGTTCCGCCTCAACAACTGCTTGACAACTGTGTTCTGACTGTCTGACAAAAACTGTGTAGCGACGACTGTCCTCTGCCAAGGGTCGACTCCCTTTATATTGGTTTCACACAAAAAGTAGAGCTAAAATTTCCCGCGTTATCTCGACTCCTCTCCCAGCATGATTCTGGTCTCGAAACCATGCTCATCGGGTTCCTTTTTCTTCACTGATCCCAGAACTATCTGCGTGCTGAAGGATCGCTCGGCCAATTAATTAATATTAATTCCTTTCTCCATAGCGTGGGGACGCTGATTCACTGGGAATCCCTGGCGACCTCGTCAAACCCAGCCGCGAACAACCATAGTCTTATGTCCTTCCGCACTCCATTAAATATGCGTCAATTTCGCAGATTAAAGGCTCTAAAATTAGCCTCCTGGCTAAAGATTCACCTGTGTGCAACTCTCATGTCATTGCGTTACTCCAATCACGAGTAATCAATGATTTTCCTTGGGATCTCTCCCCACTCTTCTTCGTCCTATTCTCAGTCGGGGAAAACTGTGTCATTATTCAAGCCCCCAACCTCTTCCAGACGACTTAACTAGGTCAGCAAGATTGACGTGGCTCCAAGGGTCACCTCCCACAATTCTGGGCCTATTAGTAAAACGTCAAACTCTGCACTTTCTGTGCTCCGAGTCCAGCATAGCCTACTCCAAGTAGTCTAATAATGCTGTATTCTGCTCCTTTGCCCTGCATTATTTTAATAAATAATGTCATTATCAACTGAAATCACACCAGTGATTAAATATACACTTTTCTCTAGTTTTTTTTACAATGAAACTCCCTCCACAGACCTCGGGTTCGTTCCCTGGTGGAACCTTTATACTGAGATCACAGTCTCTGAGATCCACGTTCGATATCAGTCAGCATGACCCCCTCGGGTTCATATTCCCTTTGCAAAACTTATAGAAGTCAATTACAAGTGACTCTCTGTAAGTAATCAGCTGACTGTCTACCACTGTCTGTGTTTACATCTGGGGTCCTTCACCTCGTCTGGCTGCGAGTAGGTTAGTCCAGCTCCCCCTTCCGCACTGCGCTCTGCTCTAAGCTGTTCATTCTCTTGACGGAGGGCTTCATTTATGGCCTCGACTTCCCTCGCCACTTCGACCATTTCTTTGTAAAGTTCTCGCAGGCACTGGCATTCTTGCTGTTTGTCCCTTCCACTGGGCAAGCTGTCGGCTTCTCGTTCCGTCTCGCCGCGTGAACTTTCAGGTCTGACTGCCTGGCTGACTTCGCTATCCACGTTCAGTTGGGTGTGCGCTGTTAATACTTCTTCTTGTTCGTCAAATTCTTCTGGCGAATAATAAACTTTTAAATTGGCTGCATTCATAACGACCTCGTTTCCAGTTTCTAAATGCCTTATCCTGTATGCATTGTTTTGTAGGTCTCTAATCACCTCGAACGGGCCTGTTCTAAATCATCCCACTTGTATAGTATCTGATTATACCATACATAATCTGTTGCCAATGCCTCTGCCTCTCTGTATATCGCAGTTCCCCTTGCTAAGTGTCCCTCGAAGTAATCGATCATCATCTTCAACCACGGGTCTTCGCGTTGTAGGTTGGTAAGATTCCTCAAGTCATCCAACGTCTTGTGATCTCGATTCTCAATCTGGACAGCTAGCGCTTCCTCTTCTCTAGGGTAACGACTTAATATGTCCGGTATTACATTCTCTTTCCGTGGACAGTATTCTATTTCCACATTGAATTGCTGAATATACAGGGACCATCTTGTCAATCTCTGGCTAGACAAGTCTGTCTTTAACAAAAATGTTAAAGCTTTATGGTCTGTTCTGAGGACTATTTGAAAGCCATACACGAGTTTATGCCATGATTGCAACGCGTACAAAATTGCGAGCAACTCTATCTCTGTAATCGTGTAGTTTTTTCTCATGGGCTTTCAGCCTCCTACTTATAAAGGCAATAAAAACTTTCTTCTCAGGCTGGTCAACATTTTCCTGGAATAGCATCGTCCCAATACCAATGAGTGATGCATCCGTCTGTATGATGAACTTCTGGGTATAATCCGGGTATCCCAGTTTCACATATTCCAAAAGCATTTGTTTTGACCTCACGAATGCTTCCTGACATCGCTCCGTCCAATTCCATCTGCCGCCTTTCTTCAATAGGTCCTGCAGGGGTGCTACTGTCGTAGTATAGTTTGGGCAATGGTTCGAAAAGAATCCAATTACTCCCAAATACTGTCGGACGTGCTTTACTTTCGTGGGTCGAGGGAAATTTCGAATTACCTCCAATTTATCTGGATTAGGCTTAACTCCATTTGCATCAATAACATGCCCTAGGAATTTAACTTCCCTCTGACCAAAGTGCGATTTCTTGATATTAACCTTAAAGTTAGCTTCTCGAAGGTCATCTAGCAACTTCTTCAGGTCTCCCATGTGCTCCTCCAGAGATTCTGATGTGAGTAGAATGTCGTCTACATATCTGATGGTACTCTCTTTCACATCATCTGATAGATTGCGATCTAACGCTCTTATCAGTGCTGAACCAGCTGTTTTCAAACCAAAAGGTAGCCTTAAAAACGTGTATGTGTTGATCAAACATGAATCCTGTCAACAGACTAGTTTTCTTCTCTAATTCAAGATGGTGGAAACTGGAAGTGATATCCAAGTTTGTGAATACGGTCTTCCCTTTGAACTTCCTGAGGATCTCTTTAATAGGTGGCACTTGGTCAAACTCCGGAATAACCTTCAAATTTAAATGTCTCAGGTCCAGACATACTCTGACAGTCCCGTCTGTCTTCGGTACGATTACCAATGGACTTACATAAGGCGTAGGTGTCTTCTCAATAACACCTAAATGGTGTCCAATCACTGACTTGAAAAGCATAAGTGAAGTTCTTTATACGACCAGGTCTCGAATCAAAGACTTCCTTCTGTTCCAGTAATAATTGCTTTAAATTTTCCTTCTCTTTTAGCCCAATTTTCGATTCTTCTAGCTTTTCCGAAATATATTCTTCCAGTTCAGGTTCCAGATATTTCTCCAAGTCTGTGGCTAGTGTTTTCAGTTCTTCTTCTAACTGCTCCATAGCTAACACTTCTTCCTCAGCCACGTCTCTGTATGTATGCCATACTTGTTCACTTGACCCTGGTTCAATCTGATTGAGTGCGACCTCTAAGCCTTCGGCTTCCTCATTCACATGGAACATAACCCTGTCCTGTGCTAGGTCTATTATCACCCTGTATTCCCTTATAAATTCTGCCCCAATAAGTAGGTTATAAGGTAGTTTGTTTACTAATAGAAAACTCTGTGAGAATATAGAGCCTCCTATCTGTAAATCTGATATTTACATATCATCGTTCTGTCTGGAATTACCCCTTTTATTTTGACACTAGAGATCGGTATTTTCAAAACATTCTCTCTCTGGGCTATTTCATTATATAAAGCTTGTGTCATAAGGCACACTGTTGAACCCGTGTCTAACAGACTTCTTATTTTCAATCCTGCCACTCTTACTATTATAATAGGCAATTCTCTCTTGACCGTGACCTGTGATCCTCCTGTATCCTCGATTAGCTCTTCTGGTTTTGCTATCCAATTGATGATGTTAACAGACTTCCATCCATCAGTCTCGAACT
>CAMPQE020000066.1:600000-827486 GCA_946902985.2 Meconema thalassinum | reverse complement strand
TTTCACTTCCTCTTCATATTCTGCTTTAACAAGTGGGATTTCATTTTGGCATCAAGTATTTGCCTGTAGGAGGTCACCAGCACCGGTAGAAAGAAAATATAGAATTGAATACAGGAATACTATAATACTAATGTTTTGGATTTACGTCCCACTCACAACATTTACGGTTTTTGGAGGTGCCGAAATTGTGTCCCGTGGGAGTTCTTTTACGTGCCGACACATGACCGTTCGTATTTGAGCACCTTTACATACCCCTGCCAGGGTTGAGTGGTTCAGACGGTTAAGACGATAGCTTTCTAAGCCCAAACTGGCAGGTTCGATCTTGGCTCAGTCGGAGGTATTTGACGGACAACATTCCGGCATCTCTGATAACCGTAAAAGTAGTTAGCAAGACTTAATAACAATACCATTATCAGTACTCAACAGGTGATTTATTTACAGTTGGCCTACAAATACTGTCATGTTTTACAATAAAGACAGTATTATTTATCTTACCTTTTATATATTTGTTTATCTACCCACTCATGCCAGGGTTATCAAATTTCTCATGAGGAATATGGCTTGCACAAATGCTTTTGTTGTGTCCATTACAAATTGCTCTCGATCACTTTTCAACTTCTTTGCGATGTGTAGAGTATCGCCGATTATTTGTCACTTAGAACTATGTTCATTTGCTGCTTTCTTCTTTTTGTGTGTTTCTGAATCCCTGCAGTGTTTATCGCACGTGTCTTTTCGTTCTCACTGAATATGAACATTGCAGTATTTGCACATTAGAATCTTTCTTGCGGTGTCAAATACGAGGCACGTCCAGAAAGTGGGTTCCGTTTGGTAATGGAATTAAGTTGTGTACAGATGCCGAAAAATTGTTTATTGCAAAACATTCTACACCTCTTAAACTACTTTTCAACATAACTGCCGAACTTTTGCAGGCATTTGTCATAGCGTGGCACAAGTTTTTGGATACCTTCTTCATAGAAGTTTGCCGCCGACCGTAAGCGAGAGTGAGGACTCCCCTGTGGGATATTCTGCCGTTTGGCCACCACTGTTGTATGGAGAACTCCTAAACATACGCAGTTCTCCTGGTAAGCACGCAATTTGCCTAACAGTGGTGGCCAAACGGTGGGATGTCTTACGGGGGAGTCTTCACTCTCGTTTACGGTCGGCGGCAGGCTTCTATGAGGAAGGTATCCAAAACACTTGTTCCATGCTATGACAAATGCCTGCGGGGGTTCGGCAGTTATGTGGAGAACTAGTTTAGGAGGTGTGGAGTGTTGTGCAATAAATAGTTTTTCTGTATCTCTAAACAATTTAGTTTTGTTGCCAAGCGGAACTTACTTTCTGGACGTGCCTCGTACATAGAACCCCTCACTGTTGTATTCTCGGCCCTCGAGAAAACTGTTGTGACTTTAGTTTTCGGCATTTTTATACTTTAATGCTGGATGTTTGCCGTTAAAGTTTTATCAGTCACGAACTCGCACTGCTGTATCTACGACCACAAAGCCATTTGATGTAATCTATAGCCGATACCAATTTTCATAGATAGCCTTAGAGATTGCGGAACAGAATACACATACTTCCGGCTTTGTGGGCATTTGTGTAGAGAATATGCAGCACTATCAAATGAGAAGGAAACCACGACGGTCAATTCCTCAGAAGCATTTAAACGTTTATTCGAGAGCTTTTTCGATAATATTCAGCATTTTTCGTACCAAGTGGAGTATATTTCACGATTATTTCTGCAATTCGCACAATAAATCAGTTTTTTTTGATATTTTGCGAGTTCATTTTGCTATAATACGGTACTTTTAAGTACCTAGAAGGTCATAATATAGGCAAGAAAGAAAATATGACAAAGGTTTGCGAGTATCGCTATTACCAAAAAACACTACCCCTAATTATAAGGCAAGTTATGCGTTAATTCCTTGGCATTGGCGACCATGGATAATTTCACACTACTGTAGATAGCTTACGCTGCTAACTTTCAAGTTACATAACTATGCAGGTTTCAGTATATGAAAGTGACATAACATGGTGGCTTTGAAACTTAGGTGGCAACAGTGAATGTAACTCTGATTCAACCCAAGTGCAAAAGAGAAAACCTATGAATCACCATGTTTGTAGTTATGTGGGATAAGAGGTAAAGTTTCATCCTTGGTAACTTTTAAGTGATGTGGACTATCATAATTTTTCATTCTATTGACATTTCTGCAGCTTAAGGTCTGCCATTGACAAAGGTTCATTTCTTCGTTTCCCCTCAATATTGTTGCCCCTGTATATCATAGGTAGATACAGTTCGAGGGGTTAGACCTCTTGATTTCTTTTCATTGTATTTCATTTTCTCTTTAAGATCCCCGCACTGTTTTTTGTTAATTTGCTCCCCGTGTATCTAAATTTCCTTTAGCGAATTTTGTGCATTCATATAGCCTACAATTCATCCGATTGCGTCCAAATTTTGATGGGTTGTTTGGCACACTTCCGGGATGGTTATAGGCATAGTTAATCCAATTAACAGTACAGTAAGTATGTAGTTAGTTGTAGTTGTAAGTAGGTAGTTAGTTTGTCTATTAGATATATGTCATTGTTCTATTAGACTGTGGTGTGTGAGTGTGTCTGGTAGCAGTTGCATTGTTTATTAGTTATAGTTCATTGTTTCAGTAGACTGTGATGTGTGATTGCATGTGAGTGTGTCTGGTGACAGACTGTTTTAGTGGTAGTATTTGTTGTTGGTGGAACTTTAGTATTTTTTCGTTAGTAGAATTTTGGTATTTAATTGTTAGTACGGTAGAAGTTTAGTATTTTTGTTAGTAGAATTGCTCTTTACTTATTCTGAAAGGGAGTAGTAGCCTTTCAAAATAAATCAATTCTTTACTAGTCTTATAGACGGTTAAGATATTGATAATATAAGCCAAATAATGGCTACACTGCGTCCTGCTGCACGGCTGAAAGCAACGGGAAACTACAGCCGTATGCTATTCCCGAGGATATGCACCTCTCTATGCAAAAATACATGTGATGATGGCCTCCTCCCTTGTAAAATTTCAATCCGGAGGTAAACTAGTCCCCCGTTCGGATCTCCGGGTGGGGACTACTCGAGAGGGGGTTAACATCACAGAAGTGACAAAGAAGAAATCTGACATTCTACGGATCGGAGCGTGGAATGTTAGAAGTCTGCTAGGAAATGGAAGGTTAGAAAACTTAGAAAGGGAAATGGATAGGTTGAGGTTGGATTTGGTTGGGATTAGTGAAATGCGCTGGCAGGAAGAACAGGACTTTTGGTCAGGAGACTATAGGGTCATTAGCTCTAAATCAAACAATGGCCAAGCAGGGGTTGGTCTCATATTGAGTAGGAAACTTGGACAGCGGGTGGAATATTATGAGCAATATAGTGAAAGGATTATTGTAGCAAAAATAAATACTAAACCTACCTGCACCACAGTGGTACAAGTCTATATGCCTACCAGTCAAGCTGATGATGAGGATGTTGAAAAGGTCTACGAAGAAATAGACGAAATTCTAAGGTATATCAAGGGTGATGAAAATGTTATAGTAATGGGAGATTGGAATGCTGTGGTAGGAAAAGGGAGAGAAGGGAAGATAGTAGGAGATTTCGGATTAGGTGAAAGGAATGATCGAGGAAGCAGGCTGGTAGAATTCTGCACTGAGCATGAGTTGGTCATAGCTAACACCTTATTCAATAACCACAATAGAAGAATATACACATGGATGAGACCAGGAGATACAGGGCGTTACCAAATCGACTTCATTATGGTCAAGCAGAGGTTTCGAAACCAGATTTTGGATTGTAAAACATATCCTGGTGCTGACATAAACTCTGACCACAATCTGGTTGTAACGAAATGCAGATTAAAGTTGAAGAAACTGAAGAAAAGTCAAAAACCAAAAAGGTGGGCAATAGACAGACTGAAAGAGAAGGATGTAAACGAAAGATTCAAGAAGAGTATAAAGGAAGGACTAATGAAAAACCCTAAACAAACTTCAATTGCAGACGAATGGGCACTTTTGAAGAATGAAATAACAAAATCCGCAGAAGAAAACATTGGTAGAAAAGAGAGAATAGGTAGAAAACCGTGGATCACTCATGATATACTCGAATTGATGGATGAAAGGCAGAATCACAAGAATGTAAGAGATGAAAAGGGGAAAGCAGAATACAGACGTCTGAGAAATGAGGTTAACAAGAAGTGCAAGGAAGCGAAAGAAGAATGGTTGAAAGAGAAATGTGCTGGTATAGAAAATTGTCTGAAATTAGGAAAAGTAGACACAGCTTATCGAAGCATTAAGAATACTTTTGGGGAAAAGAAGACTAAGTGCTGCAATATTAAGGACACAAATGGAAAGCCTCTAACAGATAGGGAAGAAAAGGTTGAGAGATGGAAAGCTTACATAGAGAGTTTGTATAAGGGAAAGGAGATTGAGAATCATGTAATGGAAAGGGAGGAGGAAATTGATGAGGATGCGAAAGGAGATTTAATATTGAGATCAGAATTAGATAGAGCTTTTGAAGACTTAAGCAGGAACAAAGCACCAGGCATAGATGATATACCGATTGAGTTGCTACGCTGCATAGGAGATGAAGGTCTGATCAGGTTATTTCACTTGGTGTGTAGGATTTATGAGACAGGTGAGGTACCCCCTGATTTCAAGAAGAATGTAATCATCCCTATACCAAAGAAAGTGGGAGCTGACAGATGTGAAGATTACCGTACAATCAGCTTGATTACTCATGCTTCAAAGATCCTGTCTAGAATAATTTACAAGAGGAGAGCCAGATAGAAACGGAGTTGGGTGAAGACCAGTTTGGTTTCAGGAGAAATATAGGAACAAGGGAAGCTGTACTAAGTCTTAGGCTGATTTTGGAAGGTAGAATAAGGAAAGATAAGAGAACGTTCATGGCTTTTGTAGACTTAGAAAAGGCTTTTGATAAAGTTGATTGGACTAAATTGTTTGACATTTTGAAATCTATTGGATTAAAGTACAGGGATAGGAGGGTGATATACAATCTATACAGAAACCAGACAGCAGTCATTCGAGTTGAAGGACATGAGAGAGAAGCTGGTATTCAGAAAGGTGTAAGGTAAGAGTAGTGGGGTAGTGGGGGAGCTGCTTACCTTTTTATTGAGCCACCCTCGTATTTGCCCCGAACCTGATATCTCGCTAACCAAACATGGGATTAGAACATACAGGGTGTCCTAACACTGCTAGTAATGCCCCCTACTTTCCTATAGCCTCTTTATTTAATGAAAATACAAAAACTAAAAGATCATTCGCGAGTAGTGGGGTAGTGTTGGTTTCCTCAAGTCGAGCTCGTGCTTGAATATGTATGGCTATGTTGGGAAAGGGTTAGGTGGTGGGAAAGGAGTAGGGTCGAGTGAGGGGTCGTTTAGATGGCATTTTTTCCTCTCTAGGTGATGGTGAGGTTATTTTTTAAAATGGATGGAATTGGGAAAGGCCATTTGGGGTAAACATGTTGTTTTGACATTTTGGCGATGAATGTTTTTTTATACGCATGCGCACTTGAGGGGTTTTGTAAGAGGGCGGGCTTTTTAAATGATGATTTATAAATGAGTTTTTTAATATGTATTTAAATAAACCAAAAAAAAACTAACAGGTCATTGGCTTTTTACTATCTCGCTAACCAATAATCGGATTTAAACGTATGAGGTGTCGTAGGACTCGTGGTGAACTCTCTTTTTCTATCGAAGGGGTATATTCACATGAAAATAAAAACTACCCTTACCCGGGGGATGAAATAGTAATTTATTTTTGTATGCTTACGAACTTGGCGGTTTTTGTAAAAGAGCGGGCTTTTTAAATGATGATTTATACATGAGTGTTTTTAATATGTATTGAAATAAACCAAAAAAAAACTAATAGGTCATCGGCTTTTTACTATCTCGCTAACCAATAATCGGATTTAAACATATGAGGTGTCGTAGGACTCGTGGTGAAATCCCCTTTTCTATGGACGGGGTATATTCACTCTAAAATAAAAACTACCCTTGCCCGGGGGATGAAATAGTAATTTATTTTTTGTACGCCTGCGCATTTGGTTTTTTTTGTAAAAGAGCGGGCTTTTTAAATGATGATTTATAAATGAGTGTTTTTTTAATACGTATTTAAATAAACCATAAAAACTAATAGGTCATTGGCTTTTGACTATCTCGCTAACCAATAATCGGATTTAAACGTATGAGGTGTCGTAGGACTCGTGGTGAACTCTCTTTTTCTATCGAAGGGGTATATCCACTCCAAAATAAAAACTACCCTTACCCGGGGGTTGAAATAGTAATATTTTTTGTATGTGCGCGCACGGACGGCTTTTGTCAAAAGGACTTAACTATACGTTAGTTAATATTTTCTGAACCCCTCATGGGATTTTGCCATAGGCAGTATTATAGCCCTGGGGGGTAACGCCCCGTTTTTGAATGTAGGATTTATTTTTGTCGAAAGGGCCTAACGACACTTTTGTTCATATCTCGCGAACCAATCATGCTAGGGACTTGTATGAGGGGTCCTAGCACTTGGGGCAACATTCCCTGTTTGGGGGTGAAACTACCCCCCAAAATTGAAAAATCCCTATCTCGGAAACGAAGAATCCTAAAATTAAGTGTGATAGCTTAAAAAATAGGGGATGATATAGGCTTTTACCTCGATGGATCATTTCACCCCTAAAACAGTAAATAGTCATGTTATGGGAGAAAAACGTGTTAAACACCTAAAAATGATAAATGAACCTAAGATCTTTTATTTTTGATGAAAAATAGCAGAGGGGTGAAACTACCCCCCAAAATTGAAAAATCCCTATCTCGGAAACGAAGAATCCTAAAATTAGGTGTGATAGCTTAAAAAATAGGGGATGATATGGGCTTTTACCTCGATGGATCATTTCACCCCTAAAACAGTAAATAGTCATGTTATGGGGAAAAAACGTGTTAAACACCTAAAAATGATAAATGAACCTAAGATCTTTTGTTTTTGATGAAAAATAGCAGAGGGGTGAAACTACCCCCCAAAATTGAAAAATCCATATCTCGGAAACGAAGAAGCCTAAAATTAGGTGTGATAGCTTAAAAAATAGGGGATGATATGGGCTTTTACCTCGATTGATCATTTCACCCCTAAAACAGTAAATAGTCATGTTATGGGGAAAAAACGTGTTAAACA
Source organism: Meconema thalassinum (assembly GCA_946902985.2). Taxonomy (NCBI): domain Eukaryota; kingdom Metazoa; phylum Arthropoda; class Insecta; order Orthoptera; family Tettigoniidae; genus Meconema; species Meconema thalassinum. The sequence goes on along the minus strand of CAMPQE020000066.1, from coordinate 820,301 downwards.
CCTAAAAATGATAAATGAACCTAAAATATTTTGTTTTTGATGAAAAATAGCAGGGGGGTGAAACTACCCCCCAAAATTGAAAAATCCCTATCTCGGAAACGAAGAAGCCTAAAATTAGGTGTGATAGCTTAAAAAATAGGGGATGATATGGGCTTTTACCTCGATGGATCATTTCACCCCTAAAACAGTAAATAGTCATGTTATGGGGGAAAAACGTGTTAAACACCTAAAAAATGATAAATGAACCTAAGATCTTTTGTTTTTGATGAAAAATAGCAGGGGGGTGAAACTACCCCCCAAAATTGAAAAATCCCTATCTCGGAAACGAAAAAGCCTAAAATTAGGTGTGATAGCTTAAAAAATAGGGGATGATTAGGGCTTTTACCTGGATAGGTCATTTCACCCCTAAAACAGTAAATAGTCATGTTATGGGGAAAAAATGTGTTATACACCTAAAAAATGATAAATGAACCTAAGATCTTTTGTTTTTGATGAAAAATAGCAGGGGGGTGAAACTACCCCCCAAAATTGAAAAATCCCTATCTCGGAAACGAAGAATCAAAAAATTAGGTGTGATAGCTTAAAAAATAGGGGATGATTAGGGCTTTTACCTGGATAGGTCATTTCACCCCTAAAACAGTAAATAGTTATGTTATGGGGGAAAAATGTGTTATACACCTAAAAGCATAAGCATCTTTGTGAAACCATGCTTTAATGGACATGTGTATGGAGGATGATTGTTGTTATTATTATTATTAGGTAATTATGGATTAATGTGCGGATAGATAACTAACCTGTGGGGAGCGTGATGGCGCAGGTGCTTAGCTGCTCGTCTTTACTCGGGCAGGTGGGGTTCAAATCCCGGTGACGGCGGGGGTTGGAATTTTCACCTGAAAAAAATCACGTGGCGTCAGGAAGGGCATTCGGCCTTAAATCCCCGGCCAAAACCAAAATGAGCCTGGTTGGCTCCGGCGACTCAAAATAATTGGGAAAAGCCGAAGAAAGAAAAAAATGATAACTCACCAGTAATAGTAAACATTGGTTTGAGGTGTTGAAGAAGTCAGGATGGCCAACCCTTTACCCTGGTTCACGAATGGACCCCAAAAAGTTTTACCTGTCAAGACTCAGTCTACCCTGTTGCAGCCTTGTGAAAAAAAATCGAACCGGGGCCTCTGTAGTGACAGTGGAGCTATATTCATGATGATTTTTAAACAAACATAGGCTTGCCTACTACCGCTGTGTTGAATCTGCACAGAGACTCTGGCTTTGGTTTGCGTAGTGTGCCTTGCTGATAACAGCACAGCGACCTTGTCAGGAAGTTTCATATTACTCATTTGCTTGATAGCGGACATGCTATGCACATGACTAGATCTTTGTTAGGTTTGACAAAGGCTTAGTAAAGCTTATGGCAACCTTGAAATGAATGTCATGGTATAGTCGGGGTTGGAAGCCAAGACCTTAGGGTTGACAACCAAGTAGGTTAACCACTACACGGTGATATGGTGAAATAATAATGTAACAGAACATATAGAAACGTTTTCTATAGTTTAACGAATTGGCATACCATGAGAGGTGTAGGTAATGGAAATTGAATCCTTAGCTGATGATTATACTACTTTCCATGCCCACGTATAAGCTATCATGTTAGAAAAAGAATGGTATGGCTTGTTTTAAACGGAGAATAATCATTGTGTTTACTGTGAAACACAAATCTGAATTTAAAATTAATTTAAAATAATTAATTTAAAATTAACTAATTTAAAATTAGTTTAGTACGCTGAAGTTAAAATGAATAATGATCACGTTACCGACAGCCAGTTTCAAAGCCATGAGAACTAAGTGAACAAAGTATAAAATTCATGAGCCAGTGAGGAATTCAACATGCTGTCCTTTGGACAAGAGAGAAGCGTTCTACAGCGACCCTCAATGGTTTGGGACATCGTAAAGATGAAAATTAAATCTAAGCTACTATACGCTTATATACTAGAATAAGAAATGGAAAACAATTGGTCAAATAAAGGACAGAAGGAATAAAAAATGGCCCTCAACCCTCAAGCATAAGGATTGAGGGAGTTGGAAGGAAGGAGAGCCATGAAAGGCAGATAAAAAAGTATACTAGGAGAGGCTTTGCCCCAGAGGTAATGGAGGAAAACTGGACTCAGCTCAGAAATCCCTTGGGGTTGCCAACTTCCAAACTGATCAGCCCTTGAGGGTGTAGCCATAGGCAGAGTGCACTGCAAGTAGTGGGGCTAAATACACCCTACCTTCTTGAGGGGGGCATGAGCAAAAGACAGGAAATAACATGAAAATAAAAACAAGGCTGCCTCCTCAGGATATCAGAAAAAATAAATAAACCAGGGCCAATGAAGTTGCAAAAGGAAGAGACTCCCTAGGGCTCGGATACCCTAATCATGTTGGGGTCGGTAGAGAACAAGAGTTGAGCAAGTGTGGTCGACAGGAAATAAGACAGAGAAGAGCCTAGCACAAGTTAGTGGAAGCAATGACGGTCTCAGCTGGGACTCCGTGATCGTCAACCTACATGACACTAGATATGACGCCCAGGGGTGGAATTAAAGACCTCTTTTGTTTTTTATCACTGGCTTTTAAGAACGCTAACACATGGCATGCCTTATAATGCAATACTGGTCCTAGGGTATGCAAAATTGTATTAGAAACTCAGCTAATAATAGTGTGCTTGCCCATGATTTACCTTAAATTTTCCTAAAATCCACTACATTTTCCGCAAATTGACCAAATGACACAACATTCCAGCAAAATTCAACAAATGACTACCAGATTTATTGAAATTCCATTGATTTACCTAAGCATGGTTTAAACTACCTCAAATTCATATAAAATTAGACGAATATAGATGAAAATTCACTAAAATTTACCGAATTTAGCCAAGTGGTGTACAAACCATGAAATTTATCCAATTTTTTTAAATTAAAATTGACTACATGTACTCGAAAATTTCATAATATTCCCTTTATATGTATGCTTTTTGTTGTTGTTGTTGTTTCGTTTACCATACTCTCTGCAGACAAATACCTCAACATGACTTTCTCCTAGACTAGGAGCTTCACATTCGACATGATAGCTGAGTTTCATTTCCCATAAACTTGTCTCTGAGGTGGGTGTCAGGAAAAGGCATCCAGCTGTAAAAACCACACCCTCACGTAGACTTTCATAACCTCTTACGTTGAGGTTCCTTACACTAACGACATTAAATGATTGAACGGTTTCCTTTTCACAATTCCTGTCTATACTTTCCTCTTTAAGGTTGCAAGATGTTTGCAAGATTCCTAAAATGCAATTAAATGTAATAAATACCTTAAGATGGTTTCATTTGTTTAATGATATGGTGTTGATGATGGATATATACGTTAAGACTAATTTTTGTTAGGTCTTGACTGGCCTTGCAATTAGAAATTGACAAACCAAACATGGGTTATCTACCAGGGGAACACTTTGACCTCTATGTTGGTTATTGACCAGTAAGTACAGTTCTAGTAATGAGACAGAAATCCAACTCAAACAATGAGCGCGCAATGCGGCGGAGATTGGTACCACGATGTACTGTTGGTTATGTAGCTATGTGGAATGTACATCACATATGGTTTACTTAAAGGTTTGGATATTCCATTAAAGATATATCTACAATAAACCATTTTCAAATGGTCATTCGTTGGTGTGAAAATATTTATTAATTGGTATTTTATGAAAACAATTATGATTTATAAAAAAATTATACTTTTACTGTATTCTTATTTAATGTAAGCACTGGAGGCACTATCGACCAAAATACAGCACTATCTGGAATGTATATTGCATACTTGAAGGTTTGGTGATCCCATTAAAGATATTCCTACAATAAATGATTTTCAAGTTGTCGTTCTATGGCGTGAAAATATTTAATATATGATATTTGCTAAAAGGATTTACCACTGGAATTATTTTACAAGTAGTTATTTTAATGACCAACAGAGTTCACTGTTAAGAAGGTAGAGCCCTATGTGGAATGTAGGATAACATGATATACATGATACGTGACAACTGTAAGGCTTGTGATTTTTAAGATGCCTTTATCCCTATATTAATCACCCAGTTTGCAATACTGATAACTGCAATGTTACTGAAAAAAAAATTGAAACAAAACAAAAATCAGCATTGAAAAACCAAAAAGTGGTTGAGCATATATATAGTGGGGAAAAGAAAAGTTTTGTAAACACTAATGTCCAACAATATTAATTAAATCAGTAACTGTCAGGGTGGCCGAGTGGTTAAGGCGTTTGACTTAAGATCAAATTTCCAAATATATAAGGAAGCAAGGGTTCGAATCCCTTCCCTGACATAACTATTGCTTGAGCATGCAAGAAAACAAGAAATGTACACAAACTATGTTTATCAATTTAATCATTTTTTTTTACAAGAGATAGACACACAGAATACAGGTCTTTTGGTTTATCAGTTCTTTTAAACATAACACTTGTTGAAAATTATTTTTTAGGGGATGGGGGGTGTTGCTACGTTGACCCATTACACAATAATAGCAGCTTTACGAAGTTCATTTTCTATATTTAATAGCTCTTTCTCATAACCAATATGACCAAGCTGTTTACAGGCATGCAAGAGCTGTAGACGTTCGACTAATATATTAGGATCGTTCCATTTACTATTTTTTATGAATGGTTTCAGAATCTCGGGAAGCAGTTCATTATTATCACCATCATTATGATTATCATCCTCATTATTATAATCATTTTCATAATGATGATCATTATCATCGTTATCATTACCATTATAATTTCCACTTTTGTCCACAGACTGTTCAATGGATTGAGTTGCCTTTGATAGTGTTGAAAGCTTTTTTTTAGATGTGCTAGAATGCTTTAACATTGTTATGTTATTATTACCACTATTACCTTTCCCCACTAACTTGTTGATGGGGTATATTGTCTCTGATAGGGTTGAGGGCTTTTGAGATGTGGGTGCATGTCTGAACATGGGTTTCACAGGAGGTGTCGAAGGTTTCTCATTAAACAACTCGCTAACAGTATGAGTGCGTTGTAGTGTATTAAACTTGAGGTTAATATTATCTTGAGCAGTACTATTTTTCTCTTGGACTTGGTTTCTTGCTTTGGTTTGGGTTTTCCTTACATTTAGACTAGCGTGATTATTAAGTTTACATTCATGATTGTTTGAAGAAAGTACGTCGAATTCTTTTGTTTTAAGCATTCCTCGACACTGTTTCGATCGTTGCTTTGAACAGCGCCAAATAATAGTTCCATTTTTATTGCTTCGTTTCACAATATATGAATATCCTTTATAGTATGCATAAGGCTTACCATACCTAGTCACTGATACTTCCATATCAACTGTCAAGCACAAACTAATCTCTAGTAAAGACAACTCGGTAATAACAACAATAGTTTAATGTGGGAGCATATATACATGCAAAAAGTGGGAGCAAAGGTGGGGGGTAAAAAGTGGGAGCAAAAGTGGTAGCAAATGTGGGAGAAAAAAATAACTGTGAGCAAAAAGTGGGAGCAAATATGGGATCAAATGTGGGAGCAAAGCAAATATAAAAAGTGGGAGCAAATATGCTAAGAAATATGTCAACAAATATACCAGCAAAAGTAAATACACAAGTCAAGATAGATTAAAGTGCAAAGAAAATATGGAAGCAAATATGAGAGCAAAAATTGTGTTTTTCTAAAACAACTAGACATAACAAACTTAGTCATAACCTAACCTAACCTAACCCAACCTAACCAAACCTAACCTCACCTAACCTAACCTAACCTCACCTAACCTAACCTCACCTCACCTAACCTCACCTCACCTAACCTAACCTAACCTAACTTTACCTAACCTAACTTGACTGAACTTTACCTAACCTAACCCATCATAACTTCACCTAACCTAACTTTACCTAATCTAACTTCACCTAACCTAACGTTCAACTCTCAGATCAAAATTAAATTCTAGGCATAGTTGAGTTGGAACCCAAGACTTCAGGGATAACACACAAGTATACTAGCCACTACACCGCAAAATGGGCAAATTATCATGCAACACAACATAAAGTAAAAGTTTCCTGTAGTGTAACTCATTGGCTGTCAACCATAGTTTGGGAATTCAAACCCAAGACCTCAAGACTTTTGTTTTGAACATTATCAGAAATATTATTCCATTTACATTTTGCTGCTGCTTATAGTTATAAGAGTTGGCATTAATATGGGAAGCAAAAAAAAGTGGGAGCAAATGTGGGAGCCAATATGGGAGCAAATATAGGAGCCAAGATGGGGGCAAAAGTGGGAGCAAATGTGGGAGCCAATATGGGAGTCAATATGGAGGCAAATATGGGAGCAAATGTGTGAACTAATCATCTCACCTCGGATATCGCCAGTGAGTACTCATATCCACCGCAAGGTAGCGGAAACATACTTTGTGTGTTGTATGTATCTATCTTACAAAGTTTGACTGCATGCAAAACGTCCTTGTATAAGCTGTGCATATAATTTTCATATACAATTAAGACCAAGTGTTCAGTACTAACATGTATAGCCTTGTCTAGGGTATATAGAGGATCGTTAGCAAGAAAGACTGACTAACCCAGGAGTGTAAAGCCTTGCCATATGCAGTAAGCATCTGTTGGCAGAAATGGTTCCTAATAATAACGGACTTAATGAATATGAAACGTGTTTTGAGTGTCGTCTTAAATCCTATTTTATACGTTGTGATACGTGTAAGGATTTAAGACGACACACAAAAGACAACACCCAAAATACGTTTGTGTCGTCTTAAATCCTTACACGTATCACAACGTATAAAATAGGATTTAAGACGACACTCAAAACACGTTTCATATTCATTAAGTCCGTTATTATTAGGAACCATTTCTGCCAACAGATGCTTACTGCATATGGCAAGGCTTTACACTCCTGGGTTAGTCAGTCTTTCTTGCTAACGATCCTCTATATACCCTAGACAAGGCTATACATGTTAGTACTGAACACTTGGTCTTAATTGTATATGAAAATTATATGCACAGCTTATACAAGGACGTTTTGCATGCAGTCAAACTTTGTAAGATAGATACATACAACACACAAAGTATGTTTCCGCTACCTTGCGGTGGATATGAGTACTCACTGGCGATATCCGAGGTGAGATGATTAGTTCACACATTTGCTCCCATATTTGCCTCCATATTGACTCCCATATTGGCTCCCACATTTGCTCCCACTTTTGCCCCCATCTTGGCTCCTATATTTGCTCCCATATTGGCTCCCACATTTGCTCCCACTTTTTTTTGCTTCCCATATTAATGCCAACTCTTATAACTATAAGCAGCAGCAAAATGTAAATGGAATAATATTTCTGATAATGTTCAAAACAAAAGTCTTGAGGTCTTGGGTTTGAATTCCCAAACTATGGTTGACAGCCAATGAGTTACACTACAGGAAACTTTTACTTTATGTTGTGTTGCATGATAATTTGCCCATTTTGCGGTGTAGTGGCTAGTATACTTGTGTGTTATCCCTGAAGTCTTGGGTTCCAACTCAACTATGCCTAGAATTTAATTTTGATCTGAGAGTTGAACGTTAGGTTAGGTGAAGTTAGATTAGGTAAAGTTAGGTTAGGTGAAGTTATGATGGGTTAGGTTAGGTAAAGTTCAGTCAAGTTAGGTTAGGTAAAGTTAGGTTAGGTTAGGTTAGGTGAGGTGAGGTTAGGTGAGGTGAGGTTAGGTTAGGTGAGGTTAGGTTAGGTTAGGTGAGGTTAGGTTTGGTTAGGTTGGGTTAGGTTAGGTTAGGTTATGACTAAGTTTGTTATGTCTAGTTGTTTTAGAAAAACACAATTTTTGCTCTCATATTTGCTTCCATATTTTCTTTGCACTTTAATCTATCTTGACTTGTGTATTTACTTTTGCTGGTATATTTGTTGACATATTTCTTAGCATATTTGCTCCCACTTTTTATATTTGCTTTGCTCCCACATTTGATCCCATATTTGCTCCCACTTTTTGCTCACAGTTATTTTTTTCTCCCACATTTGCTACCACTTTTGCTCCCACTTTTTACCCCCCACCTTTGCTCCCACTTTTTGCATGTATATATGCTCCCACATTAAACTATTGTTGTTATTACCGAGTTGTCTTTACTAGAGATTAGTTTGTGCTTGACAGTTGATATGGAAGTATCAGTGACTAGGTATGGTAAGCCTTATGCATACTATAAAGGATATTCATATATTGTGAAACGAAGCAATAAAAATGGAACTATTATTTGGCGCTGTTCAAAGCAACGATCGAAACAGTGTCGAGGAATGCTTAAAACAAAAGAATTCGACGTACTTTCTTCAAACAATCATGAATGTAAACTTAATAATCACGCTAGTCTAAATGTAAGGAAAACCCAAACCAAAGCAAGAAACCAAGTCCAAGAGAAAAATAGTACTGCTCAAGATAATATTAACCTCAAGTTTAATACACTACAACGCACTCATACTGTTAGCGAGTTGTTTAATGAGAAACCTTCGACACCTCCTGTGAAACCCATGTTCAGACATGCACCCACATCTCAAAAGCCCTCAACCCTATCAGAGACAATATACCCCATCAACAAGTTAGTGGGGAAAGGTAATAGTGGTAATAATAACATAACAATGTTAAAGCATTCTAGCACATCTAAAAAAAAGCTTTCAACACTATCAAAGGCAACTCAATCCATTGAACAGTCTGTGGACAAAAGTGGAAATTATAATGGTAATGATAACGATGATAATGATCATCATTATGAAAATGATTATAATAATGAGGATGATAATCATAATGATGGTGATAATAATGAACTGCTTCCCGAGATTCTGAAACCATTCATAAAAAATAGTAAATGGAACGATCCTAATATATTAGTCGAACGTCTACAGCTCTTGCATGCCTGTAAACAGCTTGGTCATATTGGTTATGAGAAAGAGCTATTAAATATAGAAAATGAACTTCGTAAAGCTGCTATTATTGTGTAATGGGTCAACGTAGCAACACCCCCCATCCCCTAAAAAATAATTTTCAACAAGTGTTATGTTTAAAAGAACTGATAAACCAAAAGACCTGTATTCTGTGTGTCTATCTCTTGTAAAAAAAAATGATTAAATTGATAAACATAGTTTGTGTACATTTCTTGTTTTCTTGCATGCTCAAGCAATAGTTATGTCAGGGAAGGGATTCGAACCCTTGCTTCCTTATATATTTGGAAATTTGATCTTAAGTCAAACGCCTTAACCACTCGGCCACCCTGACAGTTACTGATTTAATTAATATTGTTGGACATTAGTGTTTACAAAACTTTTCTTTTCCCCACTATATATATGCTCAACCACTTTTTGGTTTTTCAATGCTGATTTTTGTTTTGTTTCAATTTTTTTTTCAGTAACATTGCAGTTATCAGTATTGCAAACTGGGTGATTAATATAGGGATAAAGGCATCTTAAAAATCACAAGCCTTACAGTTGTCACGTATCATGTATATCATGTTATCCTACATTCCACATAGGGCTCTACCTTCTTAACAGTGAACTCTGTTGGTCATTAAAATAACTACTTGTAAAATAATTCCAGTGGTAAATCCTTTTAGCAAATATCATATATTAAATATTTTCACGCCATAGAACGACAACTTGAAAATCATTTATTGTAGGAATATCTTTAATGGGATCACCAAACCTTCAAGTATGCAATATACATTCCAGATAGTGCTGTATTTTGGTCGATAGTGCCTCCAGTGCTTACATTAAATAAGAATACAGTAAAAGTATAATTTTTTTATAAATCATAATTGTTTTCATAAAATACCAATTAATAAATATTTTCACACCAACGAATGACCATTTGAAAATGGTTTATTGTAGATATATCTTTAATGGAATATCCAAACCTTTAAGTAAACCATATGTGATGTACATTCCACATAGCTACATAACCAACAGTACATCGTGGTACCAATCTCCGCCGCATTGCGCGCTCATTGTTTGAGTTGGATTTCTGTCTCATTACTAGAACTGTACTTACTGGTCAATAACCAACATAGAGGTCAAAGTGTTCCCCTGGTAGATAACCCATGTTTGGTTTGTCAATTTCTAATTGCAAGGCCAGTCAAGACCTAACAAAAATTAGTCTTAACGTATATATCCATCATCAACACCATATCATTAAACAAATGAAACCATCTTAAGGTATTTATTACATTTAATTGCATTTTAGGAATCTTGCAAACATCTTGCAACCTTAAAGAGGAAAGTATAGACAGGAATTGTGAAAAGGAAACCGTTCAATCATTTAATGTCGTTAGTGTAAGGAACCTCAACGTAAGAGGTTATGAAAGTCTACGTGAGGGTGTGGTTTTTACAGCTGGATGCCTTTTCCTGACACCCACCTCAGAGACAAGTTTATGGGAAATGAAACTCAGCTATCATGTCGAATGTGAAGCTCCTAGTCTAGGAGAAAGTCATGTTGAGGTATTTGTCTGCAGAGAGTATGGTAAACGAAACAACAACAACAACAAAAAGCATACATATAAAGGGAATATTATGAAATTTTCGAGTACATGTAGTCAATTTTAATTTAAAAAAATTGGATAAATTTCATGGTTTGTACACCACTTGGCTAAATTCGGTAAATTTTAGTGAATTTTCATCTATATTCGTCTAATTTTATATGAATTTGAGGTAGTTTAAACCATGCTTAGGTAAATCAATGGAATTTCAATAAATCTGGTAGTCATTTGTTGAATTTTGCTGGAATGTTGTGTCATTTGGTCAATTTGCGGAAAATGTAGTGGATTTTAGGAAAATTTAAGGTAAATCATGGGCAAGCACACTATTATTAGCTGAGTTTCTAATACAATTTTGCATACCCTAGGACCAGTATTGCATTATAAGGCATGCCATGTGTTAGCGTTCTTAAAAGCCAGTGATAAAAAACAAAAGAGGTCTTTAATTCCACCCCTGGGCGTCATATCTAGTGTCATGTAGGTTGACGATCACGGAGTCCCAGCTGAGACCGTCATTGCTTCCACTAACTTGTGCTAGGCTCTTCTCTGTCTTATTTCCTGTCGACCACACTTGCTCAACTCTTGTTCTCTACCGACCCCAACATGATTAGGGTATCCGAGCCCTAGGGAGTCTCTTCCTTTTGCAACTTCATTGGCCCTGGTTTATTTATTTTTTCTGATATCCTGAGGAGGCAGCCTTGTTTTTATTTTCATGTTATTTCCTGTCTTTTGCTCATGCCCCCCTCAAGAAGGTAGGGTGTATTTAGCCCCACTACTTGCAGTGCACTCTGCCTATGGCTACACCCTCAAGGGCTGATCAGTTTGGAAGTTGGCAACCCCAAGGGATTTCTGAGCTGAGTCCAGTTTTCCTCCATTACCTCTGGGGCAAAGCCTCTCCTAGTATACTTTTTTATCTGCCTTTCATGGCTCTCCTTCCTTCCAACTCCCTCAATCCACATGCTTGAGGGTTGAGGGCCATTTTTTATTCCTTCTGTTCTTTATTTGACCTATTGTTTTCCATTTCTTCTTCTAGTATATAAGCGTGTAGTAGCTTAGAATTAATTTTCATCTTTACGATGACCCAAACCATTGAGGGTCGCTGTAGAACGCTTCTCTCTTGTCCAAAGGACAGCATGTTGAATTCCTCACTGGCTCATGAATTTTATACTTTGTTCACTTAGTTCTCATGGCTTTGAAACTGGCTGTCTGTAACGTGATCATTATTCATTTTAACTTCAGCGTACTAAACTAATTTTAAATTAGTTAATTTTAAATTAATTATTTTAAATTCAGATTTGTGTTTCACAGTAAACACAATGATTATTCTCCGTTTAAAACAAGCCATACCATTCTTTTTCTAACATGATAGCTTATACGTGGGCATGGAAAGTAGTATAATCATCAGCTAAGGATTCAATTTCCATTACCTACACCTCTCATGGTATGCCAATTCGTTAAACTATAGAAAACGTTTCTATATGTTCTGTTACATTATTATTTCACCATCTCACCGTGTAGTGGTTAACCTACTTGGTTGTCAACCCTAAGGTCTTGGCTTCCAAGCCCGACTATACCATGACATTCATTTCAAGCTTGCCATAAGCTTCACTAAGCCTTTGTCAAACCTAACAACGATCTAGTCATGTGCATAGCATGTCCGCTATCAAGCAAATGAGTAATATGAAACTTACTGACAAGGTCGCTGTGCTGTTATCAGCAAGGCACACTACGCAAACCAAAGCCAGAGTCTCTGTGCAGATTCAACACAGCGGTAGTAGGCAAGCCTAGGTTTGTTTAAAAATCATCATGAAAATAAGTCCACTGTCACCACAGAGGCCCCGGTTCGATTTTTTTTCTAAAGGCTGCAACAGGGTAGACTGTGTCTTGACAGGTAAAACTTTTTGGAGTGCATTCGTGAACCATGGCAAAGGGTTGCCCATCCTGACTTCTTCAACACCTCCAACCAATGTTTACTATTACTGGTGAGTTACCTTTCTTTCTTCGGCTTTTCCCTATTAGTTTGAGTCGCCGGAGCCAACCAGGCTCATTTTGGTTTTGGCCTGGGATTTAAGGCCGAATGCCACGTGATTTTTTCAGGTGAAAATTCCAACCCCCCGCTGTCACCGGGATTTGAACCCCAGCCGTCCGGGTAAAGACGAGCTGCTAAGCACCTGCGCCATCACGCTCCCCACAGGTTAGTTATCTATACACACATTAATCCATAATTACCTAATAATAATAATAACAACCATCCTCCATACACATGTCCATTAATGCATGGTTTCACAAAGATGCTTATGCTTTTAGGTGTATAACACATTTTTTCCCCATAACATGACTATTTACTGTTTTAGGGGTGAAATGATCCATCGAGGTAAAAGCCCTAATCATCCCCTATTTTTTAAGCTATCACACCTAATTTTATGATTCTTCGTTTCCGAGATAGGGATTTTTCAATTTTGGGGGGTAGTTTCACCCCTCTGCTATTTTTCATCAAAAACAAAAGATCTTAGGTTCATTTATCATTTTTAGGTGTTTAACACGTTTTTTCGCCATAACATGACTATTTACTGTTTTAGGGGTGAAATGATCCATCGAGGTAAAAGCCCATATCATCCCCTATTTTTTAAGCTATCACACCTAATTTTAGGATTCTTCGTTTCCGAGATAGGGATTTTTCAATTTTGGGGGGTAGTTTCACCCCCCTGCTATTTTTCATCAAAAACAAAAGATCTTAGGTTCATTTATCATTTTTTAGGTGTTTAACACGTTTTTCCCCCATAACATGACTATTTACTGTTTTAGGGGTGAAATGATCCATCGAGGTAAAAGCCCATATCATCCCCTATTTTTTAAGCTATCACACCTAATTTTAGGCTTCTTCGTTTCCGAGATAGGGATTTTTCAATTTTGGGGGGTAGTTTCACCCCCTGCTATTTTTCATCAAAAACAAAATATCTTAGGTTCATTTATCATTTTTAGGTGTTTAACACGTTTTTTCCCCCATATCATGACTATTTACTGTTTTAGGGGTGAAATGATCCATCGAGGTAAAAGCCCATATCATACCCTATTTTTTAAGCTATCACACCTAATTTTAGGCTTCTTCATTTCCAAGATAGGGATTTTTCAATTTTGGGGGGTAGTTTCACCCCCCTGCTATTTTTCATCAAAAACAAAATATTTTAGGTTCATTTATCATTTTTAGGTGTTTAACACGTTTTTTCCCCATAACATGACTATTTACTGTTTTAGGGGTGAAATGATCAATCGAGGTAAAAGCCCATATCATCCCCTATTTTTTAAGCTATCACACCTAATTTTAGGCTTCTTCGTTTCCGAGATATGGATTTTTCAATTTTGGGGGGTAGTTTCACCCCTCTGCTATTTTTCATCAAAAACAAAAGATCTTAGGTTCATTTATCATTTTTAGGTGTTTAACACGTTTTTTCCCCATAACATGACTATTTACTGTTTTAGGGGTGAAATGATCCATCGAGGTAAAAGCCCATATCATCCCCTATTTTTTAAGCTATCACACCTAATTTTAGGATTCTTCGTTTCCGAGATAGGGATTTTTCAATTTTGGGGGGTAGTTTCACCCCTCTGCTATTTTTCATCAAAAACAAAAGATCTTAGGTTCATTTATCATTTTTAGGTGTTTAACACGTTTTTCTCCCATAACATGACTATTTACTGTTTTAGGGGTGAAATGATCCATCGAGGTAAAAGCCTATATCATCCCCTATTTTTTAAGCTATCACACTTAATTTTAGGATTCTTCGTTTCCGAGATAGGGATTTTTCAATTTTGGGGGGTAGTTTCACCCCCAAACAGGGAATGTTGCCCCAAGTGCTAGGACCCCTCATACAAGTCCCTAGCATGATTGGTTCGCGAGATATGAACAAAAGTGTCGTTAGGCCCTTTCGACAAAAATAAATCCTACATTCAAAAACGGGGCGTTACCCCCCAGGGCTATAATACTGCCTATGGCAAAATCCCATGAGGGGTTCAGAAAATATTAACTAACGTATAGTTAAGTCCTTTTGACAAAAGCCGTCCGTGCGCGCACATACAAAAAATATTACTATTTCAACCCCCGGGTAAGGGTAGTTTTTATTTTGGAGTGGATATACCCCTTCGATAGAAAAAGAGAGTTCACCACGAGTCCTACGACACCTCATACGTTTAAATCCGATTATTGGTTAGCGAGATAGTAAAAAGCCGATGACCTATTAGTTTTTTTTGTTTATTTAAATACATATTAAAAAACACTCATTTATAAATCATCATTTAAAAAGCCCGCTCTTTTACAAAAACCGCCAAGTTCGTAGGTATACAAAAATAAATTACTATTTGATCCCCCGGGTAAGGGTAGTTTTTATTTTGGGGTGGATATACCCCTTCGATAGAAAAAGAGAGTTCACCACGAGTCCTACGACACCTCATAGGTTTAAATCCGATTATTGGTTAGCGAGATAGTAAAAAGCCGATGACCTATTAGTTTTTTGGGGTTTATTTCAATACATATTAAAAAAACTCATTTATAAATCATCATTTAAAAAGCCCGCCCTCTTACAAAACCCGTCAAGTGCGCATGCGTATAAAAAAACATTCATCGCCAAAATGTCAAAAAACAACATGTTTACCCCAAATGGCCTTTCCCAATTCCATCCATTTTTAAAAAATAACCTCACCATCATCTAGAGCGGAAGGAATACCATCTAAACGACCCCTCACTCGACCCCTACTCCTCCCCCACCACCTAACCCTTTCCCAACATAGCCATACATATTCAAGCACGAGCTCGACTTGAGGAAACCAACACTACCCCACTACTCGCGAATGATCTTTTAGTTTTTGTATTTTCATTAAATAAAGAGGCTATAGGAAAGTAGGGGGCATTACTAGCAGTGCTAGGACACCCTGTATGTTCTAATCCCATGTTTGGTTAGCGAGATATCAGGTTCGGGGCAAATACGAGGGTGGCTCAATAAAAAGGTAAGCAGCTCCCCCACTACCCCACTACTAACGAGCAATCCAGCTCCTTCTGCAAAGCTCGCAGATCAAGAGGAACTTAGAAAAGATTACTTCTCTATTCTGGGCCTCCTTTTGAATGAAGCGGAAGAAAGCTTTGACCAGAAAGGTTTTGACACTTTGGCGAGTATTGAAAATATTCTGATTCAGGCATACCAGGGCATCATTCCATCTGAGCAGGTTCTGAAGGAAACGCTGGGTCCACATAAGGACGATTTTGATCTCGATCAGCTTCGTACACAGCTAAAATTGTTGAAAAGTCTGCCAGGGAAGCCACCGAAGTGCATTGCAGATGTAGTTAAGCAGATGAATGAGTTGGCTACATCGACTAAAGATCTTTTCAACGAAGTAGTTTTGCTTGTTCTGGTACTCATCTGCTGCTTCTTCAGAAAGATCTTTCAGTGCACTTCGGAGGTTAAAAACTTATTTTCGCAGTACCATGACCCAACAGCGCCTGACTCACGCTTTGCTTCTGAATGTGCATAAGGACTATACAAGAGCCATAGATCTGCAGGGTATCTTGCGCGAGTTTATTTCGCGTAAGACTGAACGAGGGCAAGTGTTTGGGAATGTTTAGCGTTAGCTAGCCACAAAGCAAACTTATGTAAATATTATCATTTTTTTGTGCTGTGTGTTTAAAGTTTAATTTGTATGACTTTGTAGTTGTTGGTCGTTTCGTTACAAAGTCGCTTGTTCAGGCCACTGTTCATTTTTGTTTTATTCAAGGGAGGTCTATTAGTCTTGATTCAACTTGACTGAGTTGTAGGCTATAATGTATTGTGTAAAAGTGTTCGTACTTTTTTTCTATTGGCCGAATGGACAATACGTCATACGTCTCGAGTTAACAAATAAACTGAATTTTTGTTTGTTCATAGCATATTTTAGTGAAATAGTTCATAACCAAAATATTTACGAAATCAAATTTGTTCTTTCGTTATAATCTTTCAAACCATTTGTCGTCACCAACTTCGTTAAAAAAGAGAAAGAAAAGAAACAAACAAAAACAGACTGGATTTTGCTGGCTTATAGCTCGCGTATTATCAACTTTTCTCCTTTCGTGGATTACAAATGCGAAGTCGCATAAAGGAAATGAAGCTGTGCCTCCGAGGTTAGGCAACCCGCTAATGCCGAGTAATCCTTGCACCCCCAATGAAAATTTCGCTCCGACGCCACTGCTCTGCTCCAAAATATGTGCCACTCACGTTTGAAGTAGAGTACACTATATACTGCTTCGTGACTGAGGCTTCCACAGCGCAGAATATTAGGCATGATTTTTGTTTGCCGGCTCTTTCTCTTAATCGGACTAATAATGTAGGCATAGCAGTACCGTACATGATTCTGTGCATTATGCCCTGATTGCAGGTTCTAATTAAATTAAGAAGAAATGAGCGGTGATTTAAAAGTAAATGTAATTTGAATTACATATATTTAAATGGGGGCTTCATTCATTCCATTCCTGACCCGGTCGGAGACTGGAAGCAGGCTGTGGATTTTCATTTTTTTTTTCATATTTAAAAAATCACAGTAACAAGCATTGTATTCTACCAACAAATTATGGCAATTTTCAATTTGACCTTGAAACTGTATCCTAGGCATCTTTTCTATCTTGGATTTTAAAAAAGATATAAGAAAATTGTTAAACCATGCAAGGAATTAGTCAAGATTTTTACAAAAATTGTAGCAATATTAACAGAACTTACTTTTTTCACAATAACAACAATTATTATGATTCCTCGCAATGATTTTAAAATTTGGTAATGTACATCAAAGAAAATATAAATTAGCATTGAAACAATGGCAAGACTATAATTAATTCATTTGTACAAAAAAACTTCAAATGAAGCACTGAACCTTACACAGTGGGCAAAAATGAGTCCAAAATCTACTTTAAAAAAATTTATAAAATGACGCCAATCTGGCTGTTCGGTTTGAATAGCCATATAGTACGGTGCAATTAGTCCTAAAAAGGGCCTAACTTCAACATCCAAGGTTTAAGTTTCCCTCCAAGCCCAAATTGTTCTATACAGTCCACATGTTGTTAGGTAAAAAGTCTCACAATTTTGAGCGTCGGGTTTGGGGGGGGGGGGGGGGGGGGTGCAGAAGTTGGTAAATTAGTAATTATTATAAGTTTTTCTCAAATATTTTGAAGTATATGTGGTTTAGCGCAAACTGTGACATATACAAACATAATCTACATTAAATTGCGAACAAAAATGGTCCCACGCATAATCTTGCTGCTGTGAACGGTTCCAGAGTTACGGAGGGTGCGAACGTAGCAATTCTTCGTATTTTGTTAGATTTTTGGGAAAAATTAAATTATAACTACTATGTAAACAAAAATAACTAAACAATTTTATTAAAAAGTAATATTGTACAAACATATTGTAGTCCTAAAGAGGCTGAGGCACCACAAAGGGTTAGAAGCGTAAAAATACTGAGAACAAAAAACGGTTTATTACAAGCGCGGCCACCAGTGCAAAGCCGTGCCGTTCGACCACCTCAACCCTGCACCGGCGGCCTGCCTCTCCCACGCACACACTCACTCATCTACTGTCTTTCCCTCATTCGTATTGGAAGACCCGTTGAATGCATTTGTTATTTCTAGTGAAGTTCTGCGGTCATTTTGTATTGTTCGTCTTTAGAATACTGTGCCAACTATGTGGTTATACTGTGACAGATCTTGGATCTGCACGGACACTCCTCATCATTAATCATTATATTAATTGAATCATCCCATTTTGATATCAAAAATTCACAGTATTACTTATTGGAGTGGCTGCATGGAAATGTTGTATGCGACGAGAGAGATCCAAACTTCTGCTGTAAACCCTCTTCCATTCATCAACTTGGCTCCTTCAAATCCGTCAACAATTTATACGGCTCTTCTTCAAGCTGCCACAAAAGGGACCAGCAATGGACAAAGCAAAAGAATTGTGACTTTTGATCAGTCTTTGTACGCTAAAGCTCGTGAAATAGTAGCAGCAGAATCTGATGACAGCCCATTGAAGTCACTCTTCATTCGACTAGGAGGTTTTCACCTGTTAATGTCCTTTTTGTCAGAGATTGGATTCATCATGGCAGGAAGTGACTTGGAGGAGTTGTACTGTACTGTCTATGCCAAAAACAGTGTCCAACAAATGATGAACGGGAAAGCTTACTCCAGGGTCATTCGTGCCCTCTTACTAGTCGAAGAAGCACTCAAAACTAGTGAAACTTTCATTAGTGAGGATAAAGATGAGCTTAATTTTGTCTATTCAACTTTCAAGCGTGGTAATGCACCTTCTGAAGAGATTACGCAGTCAGCTGCAGTGAAGAGCTTTGTAGGAATTTTGGAAAACGAGCTTCATCGTTCACAAGAATCAGAACGAACACAAAAACTGAAGATTCAGTTCATAGAAATGGTTCAGCTTGATCGAATGTTTATTAGAGCTGAGAGGAGCGGGGACTTTCTCCTTCACCTTCACTGTGTCCTTCAAATGCTCCGCATTTTCCATGCGCCTGGTCAATTAAACTACGCTAAATCAGCACATGTTTACCTACAAGACTCACTGTGACTTCTCAACTCAATGAGCCCAGAAAACGATTTGTTCGTTAATTGTGGTTATTCCACCATTCAACGTACTGAAAAGTTTTAACCTGGGGTGTGGAGTGACATGAACAGGTTTTGAGTAGCATTGGTGGTCTGACCGGAGGCAGAGGACTATTGCAACTTGGATCAACTCCATGCCAGCTTGTTCTCGGCTATGTGAAGCAATGTAAGAATTTACAGGTGTGTGCAGCGTCTCTTCAGAGCAGCACGTGGAGCTACGTGAGGCAAGGCAGAAAATAAATTGCAAGGACTTGCAAACTTTTATATCTTGGCTTGAAGAACATAATCCGTTATCTAAAACACCTGAACTCTCTTCCTTATCAACAGGGGTTGTAGCAGATGAAAACTTGAACTGTGATAAAGCGTTTGAAATTGGAACACTAGCATTGAAAGAGATTGGAAACACAACATTCAATGAGATACACTTGAAAAGAAAGTTAGCTGTTAAGTCTCTAGCCTCTATAACCAAGTCTATGACAATTAACAACAACACTGTATGTGTGAACCCTAACACTCTATTACATCGGATGGTGTGCACAGTAAGGAGTGACGAGAGACTTAAAGAAATATTTCAATTTGAATTATGTGCTTATCCTCCATCCCTCTTCGACGAATCTGGCTTGATGAGGAAGGGAAGCAAATCTTCAATGGTGACTGTTTTGGTTCCAGATTTAAATAAATCATCAATCACCCCTGTTTCAGAGAAGGTGCCCTACATAATTCATGGAGGTCACCTCCTTCGTCGTGTTGCGTGGCGACGCCCAGCTACCTTCAGACAGATTTGCGAGCAATACACCGATTACATAATTACTCATTATGGGCCAGCAACTGATGTTTTGGATGGATACGAGCAAGGAAACACAAAAGATGAAGAACACTTACGCAGATCACGTTCTACCACTACCATTGAATTTGAATGTATTCATAGTGAACTGCCACTGAGCCCCATTATGTAGCATATACAATGGTCTGGATTGAAGTTATGGTTAACAACTATTAAAACAAAATATAACTGAACAAGACAATTAGTAAACATATTATACAGGATGAATAATACAAATTAGAATATAATAATTAAATAAATAAATATCCTGCCTAATGTATTGTTAAATCTATTGAAAAACACAAACAAACAATCTATAATACTGTACGGTAAAAAAGGGCTACTATTTTTATATGAATTATGATATGATCTATTATTAAAACAAGATTGCTCGAACTACTATCAATTCCACGGAAGATGTATCTTGGATACTAAAAATGTTATAAAAGGCTGTACGGCACGGATATATTTCAAAACTTTTGTATGAACTATTTATATTTTTGATTTGTATTCCTTGAGGAATCTTGATATTATGTATTTATTGAGTTGTGTAGTGTTAACAGAGTTTGTAAATGTCAGAAGGTGGAATTAATTAAAGAGCCGTGAAGCTGTGCAAAGGAATGATTTATTGTATTTAGTTGTACGGTGGACAGGTATCTGTAGAGTAGAATCACTAAATCTATTTTCTCTGTTGTGGACGGAGTTCATTGGCTTAAACTCATCGAAGAGCGGCCGTACGGCCCCAAAAGGGCATGTGCAGGTTATCTCCCAAATGCGTCAGACGCAGAGTTTCTTCGTGGATGGAACCATCAATGGTATGGAACGTGGCTTGCTCCTGGACACTGGGGCTACTATCACGATCGTGAGGAAAAGCACTATTAAAGGGCATGTGCAGGTTATCTCCCAAATGCGTCAGACGCAGAGTTTCTTCGTGGATGGAACCATCAATGGTATGGAACGTGACTTGCTCCTGGACACTGGGGCTACTACCACGATCGTGAGGAAAGGCACTATTAAAGGGCATGTGCAGGTTATCTCCCTAATGCGTCAGACATTGAGTTTCTTCGTGGATGGAACCATCAATGGTATGGAACGTGACTTGCGCCTGGGTACTGGGGCTACTGCCACGATCGTGAGGAAAGGCACTATTAAAGGGCATGTGCAGGTTATCTCCCAAATGCGTCAGACGCAGAGTTTCTTCGTGGATGGAACCTACAATGGTATGGAACGTGGCTTGCTCCTGGACACTGGGGCTACTACCACGATCGTGAGGAAAGGCACTATTAAAGGAGCTCTCCAGTCGACGAGAATTGTACAGAAGACAGCGACGGGTGAGCCGGCAAACACCTACGGCGAAATCAACGTCAACATCTGACTGGGCAGCAAGAAGATCAACCACCGAGTGATAGTGGGCGATATCGTTGAAGATGTCATCCTTGGTA
The DNA here is from genome assembly GCA_946902985.2 of Meconema thalassinum. Taxonomy (NCBI): domain Eukaryota; kingdom Metazoa; phylum Arthropoda; class Insecta; order Orthoptera; family Tettigoniidae; genus Meconema; species Meconema thalassinum. The sequence continues at coordinate 798,857 of CAMPQE020000066.1, read as the reverse complement.
TGGACCTGATGATTAAATTAGGACTAAACCTGGATTTAATACATAGAAGCCTCAGATTCGCCGATGAAGAAATCATCCTTCATGGACGAGGCGATGGAGCAATGCGAATGGTCCTGAACACGTATGAATTTCTTCCTCCCAGAAGCGAAAACATGACCCTGGTTCGACCGGACAGCGATAACCCGGAGGCTACTGGGATCATCGAAGCTGTAACAGGAGAAGAGATTTGTCGAGGGGTTTACTGAGAAGAGCTTCTGTCATCGCCACAGGTCCGGTGCCGGTTCGAATGATGAACCTGAATGAGTGCCCAGTCACCCTGAAGAAAGGCACTCAGTTCGCTTGGTGTAGCCTGGTTTCAACGATTGTGCATGGGAAAATTCCGAATGACGTCCGACGAGACATCGGAGGCGTCGGGAAGCTGACGGAAGCTCTGCAACTTGAACGAGCAAGCCTAACCAAGGATCAAAGAACCAGGATCTAAACACTTCCGACGAAATATCTGGATGTCTTCGCCATCGAAAAGAACCAGCTCGGCAGGACGAATGCGGTGAAGCATCGGATTAACAACGGAGATGGTCAGCCCATCTGACAGCGCCGTCGACATTTGCCACAGCCCAAGAGGAAAGAAGCCGAGAAGATCATCTCCGACATAAGCCAACAAGGTGTCCTGGAGCCTTCAACTAGCCCTTGGACTTCACCAGTTGAGCTCGTAAAGAAAAAGGACGGTTCAACAAGGTTCTGTGTGGACTACCTACAGCTGAACAGCATGACCGTCAAGGACAGCTATCCACTCCACAGGATTGATGACACTTTGGATACCTTATCTGGGTCCCAAGTGTTCTCCACTTTGGACCTGAAGAGTGGATACTGGCAGGATCAAATGGAACCCCAGGATAAAGAGTAGACGGCTTTCTCCATTGGGTCGGGGATCTGGCACTTCTCGGTGATGACCTTTGGAATAAGTAATGCGCCAGCTACGTTCGCTAGACGGTGCTACGAGATCTTTCATGGATGACTTGCCTTATCTACATGGACGACGTCATAGTTATTTAGATGACCTTCGACGAACACCTGTCGAACCTGGAGGCGGTTTTTAAGAGACTGCAGGGCGCCCACTTTAAGTTGAACCCGAAAAAATGGCAGCTCTTTCAGTAGGACGTCAAATACTTGGGACACGCCGTATCTAGGAATAGTGTAGCCGTAGATCCTGAGAAGGTCAGTGCGGTGAGAGAATGGCCAATCCCCAAGGACGTACATGAACTACAGAACTTCTTGGGGTTATGCCCCTACTACAGGCGTTTCGTACCCGGATTCGCCAGCATAGCCAAGCCTTTGACGACGCTCAATGAGGAAGGACGAGACTGCTGCTGGAAGAAAACTGCCAATCATCCTTCGAACAGCTGAAGGCGTTCCTGGTTACTGCACCTATCCTTGATTATCCGTGCACCGTTGGCATGTTTATACTTGACACTGATGCTAGCATTGGTGGAGTTCTGTCACTGGATGGCCAGGAGAAGTAATCGCCTACTTCAGCAAGGTACTCTCCAAGCCCGAGAGGAACTACTGCGTCACTCGACGGTAGTTACTGGCTGTGGTTGAGTCTGTGTAACACTTCAATAAGAACCTGTATGGACGACGCTTTCTACTGCGGTTCAAGAACTCCGAGGGACAGATTGCTCGATGGATTGAACGCATAGAGGAGTACGTCTTTCACATGGAGAATCGAGCCGGGACCAGCCACAAGAACGCGGACTCACTCTCAAGAAGACCATGCCCTGCGGACTGCAGCCACTGTGCCCGGCAAGAATTGAAGGCTGGTCTGGACAGACAACTGGCAGTTGTTAGCGACTCATGGCAACCTACGGAACTTCAGAAGGCTCAGAGTGAGGACGCAGATCTTGGCCACATCATCCAGTGGCTCAAGAGAAGACTACGTGGGAAGAAGTCGCTCCGCGTAGCCCGAAGACTAAATCTGATTGGGCCCAATGGGACTAGTTAAGTCTGGAAAATGGAGTACTGAAGCGCATCGTCGAAGACTCGAATGAGACTACAACCAGGACACAGATCGTCGTTCCACAGAAGAAGACTTCAGATGTACTGCATCATCTGCACAACGAGAGTTCTGGATGACATCTTGGCAAGAACAGGACCCTTGCGAAAGTCAGAGAAAGATTCTACCGGGTCGGTTGCAAGGAAGGCGTCAAAAATTTGTGTAGGACAGTTGAGGTGTGTGCTGCTGGAAATGGTCCAAGAGGAAGGAAGAAGGCACCCATACGCCAGTACAATGTTGGAAGCCCAATCGAACGGATTGCGATCGACGTGGCAGTACTATTCCCCGGCACAGACGCCGGGAACAGGTACATTTTGGTGACCATGGACTACTTTTCAAAATAGGCGGAAGTTTACGCAATCCCCAACCAGGAATCGGTCACCGTCACCAAGATCCTAGTGAATGAGTTGTTCTCACAGTTTGGTGCTCTTTTGGAATTACACCCGGACCAAGAGAGGAATTTCGAGTCGGCAGTGTTCCAGCAAGTCTGTCAAATCACGGGAATTCGGAAGACCAGAACGACGCCACTACACCCACTGTCGGATGGAATGGTCGAGCTGATGAATCGGACAATCCGGAAGCATCTCTCTAAGGTGGTGGCAGAGAACCAACGCGATTGGGACGAACATCTCCCCTGTTCTTGATGGCATATCGATCATCGGTCCGCGAGACAACGAGGCAGACATCGGCTTGAGTAGTTTTCGGGAGGGAACTGCGATTACCCTGTGATTTGGCATTCGGCTGTATGCCCGGCGAAGAAGTAGGAGACGATTACATCATCTGCCTGAAGAAGAAGATGAACCAGATCCACAACCTCGTCCGAAAGAAACTGTGAAATGCTAGCGACCGGAGGAAGCACGCCTATGATGCATGGGCACGAGGAGATGGCTTTAACGTTAAGGATCTGGTATGGCTGTTCAACCCACAACGGTTACGCGGTCTCTTACCTAATCTGCAGCGATCCTGGGATGGACCGTACGAGGTGATAAAGAGGATCAAGGACGTCATCTTCCGGATACGAAGACTTTCATACGGGAAGCCTAAGGTGGTCCATTTCAACCGACTAGCACCTTATGAGGGAGCTAATCCGATGGTTGACAACGGCTCTGTAATGACCATGGACTGTTCCGAAACGGAACGTGTCAATACAGGCATTAAGCGGCACTTTATGCGGTGGGGTGAGAAAGCTGTTTATTAAATCACCAAAGACGAGATTGTCAAGGCAGTGGAAGTAGAAGGAAAAGAGACGGGTCGAGTCGGCTGTAGTGGTTTTGTGATTGTAGATACTCTGTGAAGACAGGAATGTAGCGATTGTATTAGACGTTTTGGTGTATAAATATCAGAATTAGGAAGAGATAACATTTATTTATAATTTTACTCACGGAACGTAACAATATTGTGGAAAAGCTGGGAATATTGTAGGAAGTAGGAACAGCATCCTTTTTTAACAGTAAACGCTGCATGCTCGTATTTCTCACATCTTCTCTCAAGTGAGCTGAACATAATATCCTGCTATAAACATTCGGTGACCAATTAACCCTTCGAACTGCAGTTTTCCTGAGCTCTTCATTCACTGGAAAACTGAAACTAAAGATAGGACTTTAATAAAAACAGTAGGTTTGATATTAACAATAAAGCATCAAAAGGAACAAGTTTAAAATACAGAATGTTACAGTAGCAATGGTAAGCCTGTAGTCAAGGCAACATAAACCAGAGCAATAGCCTACACCGATCTAAAATATAGTACTGTACAGCACCTGGAAAATGAATGTATTATACCAGTATGCAGTTTGTCCCTAACTTGTAATTAATGTGGGATTTTAGGAAACCAGGTGTATAAATTTAAAAAAAAAACAGCCCTACAGTAGTCGCATATGATGTGTAACATCTTGCATAGAAGAAACCTCACGTGAAATTGTTGATACACCGGTATTTTATACTACTGGTATTATTGGCACAAATATTAAACTATTGTAAAAGGGAGTGTTTTACAGATATTGTAGTTTATAATACGGAACTCATTTTATTAGATGATTTGTAGCTTCCACCAGCACTAGCCTAAATAAAGAATACGATACGGATCAACTAGATTAATAGATGCGACACCGCTCATAACCTTAAATTCCTTATAAACAGGTCCTCTTGATTCACAGACCAACACGTAATTTCATATGGATTCTGTTAAAATGAGTCATAATGATATGATAAATATCGATTAAAATGATAATCTGGCAGCAAAAATATCTACCCCGTCCGGGGTTCGAACATGAGTTCTCTAGATTCACAGTCATAGGCACTAACCCCACGGCTATTTCGACTACGCAAATATCGTGCACAAGATGGTGACTTATTTCCACGTTCCAATAATACGGCATTACGGAATTAAATTTCAATTCTATTTTGCTTGTTGCGATAATGTTCCTGCGTGATATTGAGTTTAAAATGTCTTATGAATAGGCCCTCTTGTGAGTAAAGAGAATGTATTCAGCAATAGTTCATGAAGGCTTGCTCAAATCTCGTATAACCACAACGATTATATTATATTGATGACTGCATTACCGTTATATGGGTTAATATTTGAATAGTGATCATGCAGAAGTCGCCTCCGTAGCGTAGCGGTCAGCCTGGTTAGCTGCCGCCCTGGAGGTCCTGGGTTCGATTCCCGGCTCTGCCACGAAATTTGAAAAGTGGTACGAGAACTGGAACGGGGTCTACTCAGCCTCGGGTGGTCCAAATGAGTAGAGGGGGTTCGATTCCCACCTCAGCCATCCTCGAAGTGGTTTTCCGTGGTTTCCCACTTCGTCTTCGGGCAAATGCCGGGATGGTACTGCCCCCGTAATTGAATTATATAGAGACCACGGTGGCTATTTTGGAAATTATAGCGAAAGTTATGGCTGTCATAGTTATGACGTGGATAGTCATGACGTAAGCACGGATGACGCAGACGTTATGCCAGCAGGCTACTTGAGCTGAGATTCTCAGTGACGTCAGCATTTATTCGAGAAAGATCCGAGATGTACGACGCAGTCGCAGGAAACGTGGAATTCTGCTGAGGAAGAAATTATGCTATTGGAGGGGAGGCTTGAACCAATGAACGATAGTCTGAAGGAAGACGGAGATTGCTGAAACTATGGTATTTTTATTACTTTTTGGAATGCAGAATTGTGGAAATCGATTTGCAGTAGAGGCATTGTTCTGGAATTTTGGTGAAATTTATTTTCAGTTTTTGAATTTTGAAAATCCGTCATGTATTGACGAAGTTGGAACTTCTAGCGATGACGCAGTAACGCGCAATGGAAGGGATGGATACGCCCCTCATGAAGTTCATAAAAGGCCTTGCGCAGAAGAGAGGAGCCTCATTCCTCATTCTCAGATTATAAATCGTCTGATATTCAATCGTCAGATCTCAAATAGTTATTTCAGTGAAACGTCGAGTGAGATTAGTAGTGAAAGAGTCGTCTTTATAACGCGTGGTAAAGCCACTGCAGTAAACGAGAGTCGAACATACAAGCAGTGCAGGTTTACTGTATGTAAATCTAGGTGAAGTTGAAACGCACATTATAACGCTTCTACGAGATTAGCTGTGAACAGTTAGCGGTCGCCTATAAGTTAATTCTATTGTGCATTGCTACAGTAAGGAGTATAGAAAAGTTGAGCAATTTCGAGGAAGTATTTTGGAAGTTATTGACAATTTTAGACGACTGACAAAAGTGATTTTCTCGCCACAGGAGAAGCACTTTGTATAGCCAGAATCTACGCTACGGCTGACACAGCTAGTGAAATAGGGAGACTTCAGATTGCTTTTGTGACACAACGCTACAGTATTATGGAACAGTTTAATACGGCAGTTTGTTCTTCTATTACCATAACTGAAGAGAAGATGGAAGGCTAAAGGACTTAATGCAATTGGGACATATTTCAACGGAGTAAGATAGCAGCATGGAACTTCGCTAATTGCTATTCCACACAAGCGAACATGTGGTAAATAACCATCTACACCCATGTTTCGTGATTAAAGGCTGAATACTATCAAACAGCAATGGAAATGATTTCATACGTTCTGAATATGAATATTTCTTCGGAAATTTCTACAAAAACTTCATGGCGATTTTCAACTGGAACTTCAGGGATTTTTCAAGAGAGGTCAGGGTTGCCCGACTCACAAAGAAGATTATTGCCGGAAGGATGTCGTTCGTCTTCGTGAAGCAGTTCGATTCTCCGAGGGTGCTGTTTCTTGTTTCGAGGATGGAGCTCAGCTTTAACTTGGTGAAATGGATCCATCAACAGTCTTCTTTGAGGAATTTTCCTCTGGAACGTCAATCGGCAGATAAGGTAGTCGTGAACGTTTATTGTATTTGAGTTTATTAGCAATATTTGAGCAACCATTTTTCCCATATTTTTGTCCTCATGTATTTTGCCCATATTCTTGTTTGAGATTCCAATTCTCAGTACACCTTGATGAGTTATGCCTTTTTCGACGATTTATTAAGACATTGTTATGTCATGGGCATAGTTAAATGATTTTTGGATCAGTTGAGACTGATATTTAGATTTTTCAGTAATTTATTTTTTTGTAGTCTCGACTTGACTGTAAGTTAATGATTTTTATGGCAGATTTAAATTCAGACAGCGTGTCACTTTATTAAAGTAATTCTACCCCAGTTTAATTACTTTGACCAATTTTCTGTCATCATCAAGAAGGAAGAACATTTAAATGATTTTAGAGCGTTAAAATCCAGTACATTGTCGACGATCTTGGAAATACTAGTCGTTATTTGAATTGATTGCAACACAGACATTTATCGTCAGTCATGAACGATCATTGCATCATAGACAATTTTGTGAAAGATGAACTTTAATTATGAATTATTGAATGCATTAAATTCGTGAAACTTGTGTTAGGTTTTTTCTCATTTAGAGATTTTTATAACGATGTTTGCATTCCCCAGTCTAATTGGATTCTATTAGACTATTTTACAGTTAGTCGCACTTTATTTTGATGATAGTATTTTTATACTACAATTCTTTGAAGATGTTAATCTTAAATTTTGATAGACCAGACAGGCGTATATAAGCGTATTCACTATTAAATTTGTTTGTGATTGGCAATTTTTTTTTTTCATTTCGATTCATGAATGAAATCCACGAAGGTTAAATGACAACAGTTTTGAAACAATTAATGATTATAAGATTTTTTAAGTGGAACTATGAATGTATAATCGATAGTGCAGCGGACATGTTGAAAGTCGCTGATGTATAATGGCCTTAAATAAATGAAGGATATTCCCACAGTAATGATGATAAAGATTGTGTTAGTGGAAGTTTTTTGTAAATTCTGTGGAAGATTTTGTTGCCGTATATTTTAATATATGATGAATTTTGGGCCTATTTTTAATGCAGTTTGTGCATTATTTTGTAAGCGAAGTATTTTCCGCTAGAGTGTATTGTCATAGTTCGTTGAAAATTAATCAAGTGAATTTACTGTTATAATTAACAAGAGTTTTGAAAGAATTTGAGATAAGATTTTGAATGAAGATTACCGTCACAAATAATTATAATTATTACAACCTTTATTAAACCAGATTGTGACATTAACATGTATAACTAACCTTCATTGGTCGATTATATTAAACACGATTATGAAATTACCAACCGGATAAAACATGTGGTTCAATGTATTTCTTAAATTAATAATTTAAATAATTTAAATGTTGATATTGTAAATAATAAATGTAAATATCTTTGACAATAATGTGGAACGAAAGTAATGTTAAAGGCGTGTTTAAAATTTTTGTAATTATCTTCGACAATATTATAAACAATTTCTAATTGTTATAAATAATTTATGTGATTTTGTTATAAACATTTAAGAGTGTGTTTTATACTCTAAACTATGCTGATTAAACATTTGGATGATAACTTAACAAGTTTAAGGATTGTCAGAATAATCCAGTGGTATGTGAGTTAAGCATTTGAAAGATTTGCGTCAATATATATGAATTGTCTTGTAGACATTTAAAGCTTTGAAAGGAAGCGGAATTCTTACGCAGTGTGGCGAGACGAGTGAGCCCCATTTGACAGGTGTGAGCCAGGTTGAAGGGTAGACCAGCTGGCTCGACATCTGGTTATCAGCGGGCGAGGTCGATACTCTGGCCTTGTGCCTATTAATACAAGTGTCATGTTTAATAAAAGAAACCAAATGCTCTATATATGTCGCATCCTGACTTCCTCATCCAATCCAAATGTGTTTTAAAATGTTACGTTATTTTGAGCTCATGGGAGCTAACATATTGTTTGATAACTTTGCAAGTCCTTTAGGACGACATAGTCAGATTGACATGGGCTACTGATAGCCACATTTATTTTGTTGAGTTTGTTAAAGTCATACCCTTTATTTGAAATAAAGCTTTTGTACAGTTCAAAGTTCTCGTCTTCGGTTTGGTTCATTTTTAAATGTCATAGTGAAGGTTATTGTGGGAGCATACTTTAGTGATCCTGTTGTCAACCCAATCCCCGAGATTATTTTTAAGAGGTAAGTAAAAGTAAGTATGAAACCCCGTCTATTTTGGTGTGTTCCACAATAATTTTCTTGGTAACTTCTGTGTTCAAACCTCGGTAGTATCTGTCAGTGCCATTTTCATTGATGTAGCTGAGCCGGTGCGATTGATTGTTGGCAATCCGATCGAGGGGGCGGATATCTGACAGCCTACTATCCGGGTAAACGGGGACAGAAGTTTTGGCGACCCAAGAACGTGGGGCTGATTGAACATAACTGGATCACCAGGTTGAACGCCAGAAGGATTGGCACACCTAGAACGTGGGGCTGAGTCAACAGTAGGATTGGCAAACCTAAAACGTGTGGTTCGATTAGACTCAAATAAAGAGGTTGATTCTTTGTTAGATGTCTAGGCCAATTGTAGAATTTAAGAGTGTGATTATATAGGAATTAAATGTTGTATTGTATTAGGAAAATTACACTCAGAAAAGATCAGATCTTATACAACTTGAGAAAGGTTAAATGGGCTGGAAACTTAGAAAAATCGCCTATGATCTGGAATCTTATTTTATTTGACCGGCTTATGACATTTTAGTCATATTAAAGATAAAATTAAATTATTTGGATTGTAAATGTAAATTATTTGTGTTAGGATATTTTAAAATGAGCCAGGGAAATTTGAGCATGTGCTTGAGTTTGTTTCAACATGAAGTGTCTTCGAAAGTTAATTATAAGGTAGTTATAAGTTAGATTTAAGACAGAAAATTGATCAAATTTATATATGGTGAAAAGTGTTGCTCAAATGTTGTTATTTTGCTCTTTTGATGTATGTCCCTACAGCAGTCTATTTTTGAATAATATTGTAATGGCAGATGAAATTTTGAAGATGATGTTAGCGGAGATGTCTGCTAACATGAATAGTAATATGAAGCAGATGATGGAGGAGAATGCTAGTAATTTGAAAGCTAGCATGGATGAAAGTTTGAAAGCTATTCAGACTAGTGCTGCTAACTTAGAGGATAATATGTCGCGTTTACAGATTAATACCCAAGGAATTGAGAATGCTGTAACTGACATCCGCTCAGACATGTCCAATGTTAAAATAGATGTTGCTAATGTGCATAAAGATCTTACAATGTTGAATCTAGATGTAGCTAATGTCCGAAGTGATATTTCTTGTGCTAGGGCTGAGGTAGTTGTTGTCAAAAATGATGTTGCGACTGTCCAAGACAAGGTTGAGGAAGTCCAAAGAGGAATCCAAAATGTTAGAACTGATGTATCCAATGTTCAGGTTGATATTAATAACATTCATTCGGATGTAAACGAAATGCAAAGTGACATAAATAAAATTCAAGTAGAGGTCAACACAGTTTTCGTAGATGTTGCTCAAGTGCAAACTGATGTAAATAAAGTCAGGGAAGAGATAGAAAATTCGAAAACCCTTTGTACACGTAATATAAGTGCATTAACGACTAGGCTAGTTGATGAGTCAGTTAGAACGACAGCGTCTTTAGAAGGTTTAAAGTTTGATGTAGAGGTCATGAGAACCCAAGTATTAGACCATAATAAAGTATTGAAAGAGGATATCGAAATAGACATAGCAGAAATGTTAACGGCAAATGTAGCAATATGTAAAGACGAGTGGAATAGGTCAAGTGGGGAACATGTAACCCAAATTCAGGATCGTATTGAAAGGAAACTTGCCAGTACTCAAATTGATATTAACAATGAAGTAGTACAGATTAGGAAAGATTTAAGCGTCAGGATGGATTCGCTATCCGAAAGACAAGTTGAAGATAGAACACAATTAGATCGGGATGTGCAAACATTAAAATCTGCATTGGAGGAACAGATTCATAAAGTGGTCTCTGACGTGAATGAAACGTCAAGCAAACTGCAGAATTTGAAGTTAGGAGAGGCTAGTTTAATGGAGACCTACAAAGAAGAGTTAATCAAGAAAGTCTTAACGGAGATTTCTGACAAGGATACAGTAGGCATGGCTTGCGAAAACAATAGGAATTATGCCAGAAGATACAACCTAGATCCAGAAGAGAGAGACGTGACTCCTGAAGAACGTATATCCAGATTCAGGGAGGAAGATGACGAGAGGAATATGGAACCTGAGTGGAACTATCGAGATAGTGGGAAAAACTACCCGGATTCATATCCGAGGAACGTGACGGTCATCAGGAATTTTGAAGATAAACCGCAAAAATTCAGTAACACTGATAGTTTGACACCCATAGAATATGTAAGGAACCTCAAAGATTATTTCATCGAAGCTCACATTCCCAGAGAGAGAGAGATGAAGATAGTGGAGAGATATTTGATTGGAAGACCCCTCGAATGGTTTTTGCGCATTTAGATACACATTCAGTAACTTTGACGAGTTTGCAGAGGCATTAATCAAACGATTTTGGTCCATAGAAGCGCAGAATTCGTTAAGAGCGGAGGTGTATTCAAGAAAATACTCAGGTACTCTACCAACGCGGTACGCTGATTTCTTTACGAGTCAATTATCCCGCTTGAGATTTTTGCAACCCCCATTGTCAACGGAGCAACTTATTGATGCGATTTCTCGTATGCTACCTGTGGAGGTGAGGAGACTAATAATTTCATCAAACATCAGGGATTTAACCAGCATGGATGAATTACTGAGGAGATTAGACTACACAAGTCCAATGCCTAACGTGGTACAGAAAGGTCAAAGGCATGACTTCAAAGAAATAAATACTGTATATATGGACCAAGTCCAACAAACTGACAAGCCAGATGAGGAGAAAACTGACAATGTAGGTCCTCACAGGAATAATCAGTTTCGAAATAACAGATCGCAAGGTTACCGACCGTATCAACAGAGAAGAGGCTGGAACTATAGTCGAGGAAATTACAATGGAAGAGGCAGATATTACAACAATAAGGGTTATAACAGGAATTATAATAGGAATAACCAGAGCCAAAACAGAAATCAGAATCCTCAAGGTCAGGTTATGACACCCGATCAGTATCAGGAAAGAGAGAAGGAAAGCCAGCAATACCTGAAAGAATTACGGGAAAAAGAAGCCAACAACCAAAAGAAAAGGCAGGATGCTGTTATCGATCCTGGGCCTTCTACGAGCCAGCAGAACTTCGAAAATAGAAATACTGGACAGAATAGAAAGTAGAGAGGAAAGAAATGCATTTAACCACACACAACCCAGAGAGAGGAGAGATTAATGATTAAGGAACATAGAGAAGATACTATCCTAGAGTAAGCCAGTAATAATTCAATTTCGTGTTCAAGAGAGTTGAGGTACTTGTAACACTGAGTTTAAAAACAATTTGCAACTGTTTTTAAAACGTGGTGAGAGGAGAATGCCCCCGTAATTGAATTATATAGAGACCACGGTGGCTATTTTGGAAATTATAGCGAAAGTTATGGCTGTCATAGTTATGACGTGGATAGTCATGACGTAAGCACGGATGACGCAGACGTTATGCCAGCAGGCTACTTGAGCTGAGATTCTCAGTGACGTCAGCATTTATTCGAGAAAGATCCGAGATGTACGACGCAGTCGCAGGAAACGTGGAATTCTGCTGAGGAAGAAATTATGCTATTGGAGGGGAGGCTTGAACCAATGAACGATAGTCTGAAGGAAGACGGAGATTGCTGAAACTATGGTATTTTTATTACTTTTTGGAATGCAGAATTGTGGAAATCCATTTGCAGTAGAGGCATTGTTCTGGAATTTTGGTGAAATTTATTTTCAGTTTTTGAATTTTGAAAATCCGTCATGTATTGACGAAGTTGGAACTTCTAGCGATGACGCAGTAACGCGCAATGGAAGGGATGGATACGCCCCTCATGAAGTTCATAAAAGGCCTTGCGCAGAAGAGAGGAGCCTCATTCCTCATTCTCAGATTATAAATCGTCTGATATTCAATCGTCAGATCTCAAATAGTTATTTCAGTGAAACGTCGAGTGAGATTAGTAGTGAAAGAGTCGTCTTTATAACGCGTGGTAAAGCCACTGCAGTAAACGAGAGTCGAACATACAAGCAGTGCAGGTTTACTGTATGTAAATCTAGGTGAAGTTGAAACGCACATTATAACGCTTCTACGAGATTAGCTGTGAACAGTTAGCGGTCGCCTATAAGTTAATTCTATTGTGCATTGCTACAGTAAGGAGTATAGAAAAGTTGAGCAATTTCGAGGAAGTATTTTGGAAGTTATTGACAATTTTAGACGACTGACAAAAGTGATTTTCTCGCCACAGGAGAAGCACTTTGTATAGCCAGAATCTACGCTACGGCTGACACAGCTAGTGAAATAGGGAGACTTCAGATTGCTTTTGTGACACAACGCTACAGTATTATGGAACAGTTTAATACGGCAGTTTGTTCTTCTATTACCATAACTGAAGAGAAGATGGAAGGCTAAAGGACTTAATGCAATTGGGACATATTTCAACGGAGTAAGATAGCAGCATGGAACTTCGCTAATTGCTATTCCACACAAGCGAACATGTGGTAAATAACCATCTACACCCATGTTTCGTGATTAAAGGCTGAATACTATCAAACAGCAATGGAAATGATTTCATACTTTCTGAATATGAATATTTCTTCGGAAATTTCTACAAAAACTTCATGGCGATTTTCAACTGGAACTTCAGGGATTTTTCAAGAGAGGTCAGGGTTGTCCCGACTCACAAAGAAGATTATTGCCGGAAGGATGTCGTTCGTCTTCGTGAAGCAGTTCGATTCTCCGAGGGTGCTGTTTCTTGTTTCGAGGATGGAGCTCAGCTTTAACTTGGTGAAATGGATCCATCAACAGTCTTCTTTGAGGAATTTTCCTCTGGAACGTCAATCGGCAGATAAGGTAGTCGTGAACGTTTATTGTATTTGAGTTTATTAGCAATATTTGAGCAACCATTTTTCCCATATTTTTGTCCTCATGTATTTTGCCCATATTCTTGTTTGAGATTCCTATTCTCAGTACACCTTGTTGAGTTATGCCTTTTTCGACGATTTATTAAGACATTGTTATGTCATGGGCATAGTTAAATGATTTTTGGATCAGTTGAGACTGATATTTAGATTTTTCAGTAATTTATTTTTTTGTAGTCTCGACTTGACTGTAAGTTAATGATTTTTATGGCAGATTTAAATTCAGACAGCGTGTCACTTTATTAAAGTAATTCTACCCCAGTTTAATTACTTTGACCAATTTTCTGTCATCATCAAGAAGGAAGAACATTTAAATGATTTTAGAGCGTTAAAATCCAGTACATTGTCGACGATCTTGGAAATACTAGTCGTTATTTGAATTGATTGCAACACAGACATTTATCGTCAGTCATGAACGATCATTGCATCATAGACAATTTTGTGAAAGATGAACTTTAATTATGAATTATTGAATGCATTAAATTCGTGAAACTTGTGTTAGGTTTTTTCTCATTTAGAGATTTTTATAACGATGTTTGCATTCCCCAGTCTAATTGGATTCTATTAGACTATTTTACAGTTAGTCGCACTTTATTTTGATGATAGTATTTTTATACTACAATTCTTTGAAGATGTTAATCTTAAATTTTGATAGACCAGACAGGCGTATATAAGCGTATTCACTATTAAATTTGTTTGTGATTGGCAAATTTTTTTCATTTCGATTCATGAATGAAATCCACGAAGGTTAAATGACAACAGTTTTGAAACAATTAATGATTATAAGATTTTTTAAGTGGAACTATGAATGTATAATCGATAGTGCAGCGGACATGTTGAAAGTCGCTGATGTATAATGGCCTTAAATAAATGAAGGATATTCCCACAGTAATGATGATAAAGATTGTGTTAGTGGAAGTTTTTTGTAAATTCTGTGGAAGATTTTGTTGCCGTATATTTTAATATATGATGAATTTTGGGCCTATTTTTAATGCAGTTTGTGCATTATTTTGTAAGCGAAGTATTTTCCGCTAGAGTGTATTGTCATAGTTCGTTGAAAATTAATCAAGTGAATTTACTGTTATAATTAACAAGAGTTTTGAAAGAATTTGAGATAAGATTTTGAATGAAGATTACCGTCACAAATAATTATAATTATTACAATCTTTATTAAACCAGATTGTGACATTAACATGTATAACTAACCTTCATTGGTCGATTATATTAAACACGATTATGAAATTACCAACCGGATAAAACATGTGGTTCAATGTATTTCTTAAATTAATAATTTAAATAATTTAAATGTTGATATTGTAAATAATAAATGTAAATATCTTTGACAATAATGTGGAACGAAAGTAATGTTAAAGGCGTGTTTAAAATTTTTGTAATGATCTTCGACAATATTATAAACAATTTCTAATTGTTATAAATAATTTATGTGATTTTGTTATAAACATTTAAGAGTGTGTTTTATACTCTAAACTATGCTTATTAAACATTTGGATGATAACTTAACAAGTTTAAGGATTGTCAGAATAATCCAGTGGTATGTGAGTTAAGCATTTGAAAGATTTGCGTCAATATATATGAATTGTCTTGTAGACATTTAAAGCTTTGAAAGGAAGCGGAATTCTTACGCAGTGTGGCGAGACGAGTGAGCCCCATTTGACAGGTGTGAGCCAGGTTGAAGGGTAGACCAGCTGGCTCGACATCTGGTTATCAGCGGGCGAGGTCGATACTCTGGCCTTGTGCCTATTAATACAAGTGTCATGTTTATTAAAAGAAACCAAATGCTCTATATATGTCGCATCCTGACTTCCTCATCCAATCCAAATGTGTTTTAAAATGTTACGTTATTTTGAGCTCATGGGAGCTAACATATTGTTTGATAACTTTGCAAGTCCTTTAGGAGGACATAGTCAGATTGACATGGGCTACTGATAGCCACATTTATTTTGTTGAGTTTGTTAAAGTCATACCCTTTATTTGAAATAAAGCTTTTGTACAGTTCAAAGTTCTCGTCTTCGGTTTGGTTCATTTTTAAATGTCATAGTGAAGGTTATTGTGGGAGCATACTTTAGTGATCCTGTTGTCAACCCAATCCCCGAGATTATTTTTAAGAGGTAAGTAAAAGTAAGTATGAAACCCCATCTATTTTGGTGTGTTCCACAATAATTTTCTTGGTAACTTCTGTGTTCAAACCTCGGTAGTATCTGTCAGTGCCATTTTCATTGATGTAGCTGAGCCGGTGCGATTGATTGTTGGCAATCCGATCGAGGGGGCGGATATCTGACAGCCTACTATCCGGGTAAACGGGGACAGTACCTTCTTCAAGGCCACGGCCGCCTCCTTCCCCCTTCCATGCCTATCCATCTTAACCATCCCTTACCTTCCCTCATGAGGCCCCTGTTCGCTTTGCAGGTGAGGCCGCCTGGGCGAGGTGCCAATCCCACCTCACCAGTTGTATCCACTCCGATTAGATGTTCCCAGCTCTAGGACACTGCCCGAAGAGGCGGTAGTGGTGAGTTCCCTCGCTGAGTCCGTGGGTTCTACCAACCTGGAGGGTAAACGACTAAGAAAAGAAGAAGAAGAATAAGAGAGAAGATCGTGCAGAAACATAATACCGGCAATGCCGACTACTTACAATATTTGATATTACGGCATTTTACCTTTTAAATACTGATAGGAAGACTTCGAACATGTACCATGTGCTTTGATTCAATCACTTGACACCAGTTCACATAAGCGTCTACCGTTCACTATGTCATATACATTCCACATGGCCGAGAGTACGATACGTCATGGTATCAATTTCTGACACCGCGCGCTCATTGTTTCTCTTTCCACTGCCAGCTGGATCTTACCACTGCCAGCTGGATCGATCAATCGAGTTGACAGTGCGTCTTACACTTGCGTTCGATCCACCACTGCCAGCTAGCACACTTCCGTTCGGTCGAACGGAAGTGTGCCAGTTGGTGCCACCTCGATCGTTCAGATCCACTTCCATCCCATTTTTCAAAATCACTCCCACAAAAATATCCAGCAACCGGGTGGAAAGATGTTACACATCAAAAATATTAAGGCATGTGAACAGAGTGGGTGGAGGCGTAATTCTTTCTATTGCAAGATTTTGTTTAAAATGGGCCAGTTCAGGCCTAGGCTGAGGTTTGAGATAAACAAGCTAAAATATACAAATAATGGCATATCGTATCAATCTTTTAACACCCACGAGCAATCAATCTACAACTCAAACCACGTTCACAATAAGATTGGGGTTATTAGTTTGACGGCCTCCGTGGCTTAGGCGGCAGCGCGGCAGCGCGCCAGCCTCGCACCGCTGGGTCCTTGGTTCAAATCCGGTCACTCCATGTGAGATTTGTGCTGGACAAAGCGGAGGCAGACAGGTTTTTCTCCGGGTACTCTGGTTTTCCCTGTCACAATTTCATTCCAGCAACACTCTCCAATATCATTTCATTTGTCATTCATTTAATCATAGCTCCAGGGGAGTGCGACAGGCTTCGGCAGCCGGCACAGTTCATATCCTAGCCGCTAGATGGGGGCTTCATTCATTCCATTCCCTGACCCGGTCGGTCGAATGGAAGCAGGCTGTGGATTTTAATTTTCAGGTTAATAGCGTTCATTAATTGATAAGCAGAAACTATTCCCAAACGAAGGAAAATATCCGTAATTAATTCGTATATTATTGGAGGCTAAGATGTGAAGGAATAACTGACTACTGGCTTCACTTCCTAGCCGTTAGGGCCTCTCCTTATTACTCCTTGGGGACGATAATGCATCTAGTTTGAACTGGCTGTTTAGTAACAAGAGGAAGACATTTTATTTTGTGGTATATTATTCCAATTTGCAATACCTGTGCAGTTAGCCAAGTTCAATTTCACGTGGTCTAACTAAACGTGTTCATAGGTACTTTATCGCCTGGCAATATTTAATCTGCTAGCCCCTAGTCAAGTTTGTGGAATAGACAACACCGAATGTAGGATTTTTGTTTCCCTGTTCTAAAAGCAGGTATCATTCTTCTTGTTGACGTTAGGCCAGCTATGGACCAACTGATCTCTCCCTCGAGCGTTAACATTCGCCCAGTAACGCCTCATGCTGCTTCCTGGCTTCAGTCCACGTCTTACCTGTTGTTAGTTGGCTTTTCCTGGAAACTCGGGTGTTCTTTTAGGTTCATCTTAATGGGCGTACGCATCAGACGGTCCGGTATGTAATACCCTTTCTACCTTTGTAAACCATTCTCCCTTGGTTTTCATACGCAGGTACCATTAGCTATAGCCTATCTATTCAATCGAAATGACAAATAGCGATGACTTATTTGAACTTAACGGTCAACTTGCAAATATATGACAACAGAACTACCATTCTGTTCAACATGTAAATGTTTGCAAGTTGAGCACCAAGGTTGTAGGTCTACATGTTTTACTGTTGTTGACAAATAATATATAACCGCTCGTTATTACTGTGGACGTCGAGGGGTCTGAGATTACCTCATTTCATTTAATAAATATGAGACTGATTTATCGTTCTGGTATAAGTAGGCTAAGGTCAATTAAATCTTCCTCTGTTCTAGTTTCGTGATCATAATGGATAAACATCTATTCGTCAAGAGTGAGCCAGAATGGTTGACTCATGAATTCCCTGACATCGTAAGTTGCATTTAATTTCGTCTATGGTGTAACATTGCTATCTTGGTGATGCGCATGACGAGCAAGGTTTAGTGACATAATGCAGTACTTAATAGTAAATGGTGCTCTATCCAGGATCTGTTAACTTTTACTTTTTATGACACACATTACTCAGCACTCATATTGTGTCTATATATTTAACATTGGGTAATACTTGACAGGATTCAAATGAGCTGTTGCCCTCTGATAACCTGCAGAATGAGCCTGGCGATATATTTGACGTTGATAGGATAGCTGTGAAAGAGGAACTTGGACTACAGGTAATTATATATTCTGCATTACTTCTCTTATCATAATACGAGTGACTTTTAGAATATTATTTGGATGATTGGATAAATTAGTCTTGTTTTTTATGAGAACACCTAACAATAGCAGATGTAATGGTATTGCTACTAAAGTTCCACTCTGCTGGCACCCTGGATACTGTTTATTATTAATATTATTATTAATCTTGATTGGTCACATTGGACCACTTGAGTCGTTCCACAATCACTTCTTTGAAGGTAGTAAGTAATGCTTGGTTCTTGCGCTCATTCCAGTACTTTTTCATTCTTTCAGATCGGGATTTTCTCAACTCATCTGAAATCTCCATAGGCTTTCTATGTGTCATTTCTGCAGAAAATTTGTGAGTTTTAAAAATGGTGTTTATTTTATTTTTCTCCTCGGCATCTGTTATCTTGAGTCCAACTGCTTTGAGATCTTGTTGGATTTCTTGGATCCATTTTCCTCCAGTTTTCTTTTCTAGATTTCGCATCACTAGTTGGCGTACAATTCTGTTTTCTGGAGGCCGTAAGATGGGAAAAAATATGAAATTCTTTTTTCTTCATTGTGCTGGTGATTGGATCAATCTCACGATAGACAGTTTCATTTGGGAGAATCCTCCAGACTCCCTCAACCTGGTGCTTTTTATTTATGCACGTTCTAATGATTCTTCTTTCCGTTTTGAGGAGCTGATCAGTTCTTTGTTCATTTTTAATTTGTAACAGAGTTTCACAAGCATAAATGGCTTCAGGGTGAGTTACAGTTTTATAACGTTGGATCTTAGTAGTTATTGATAGGCATTTTTTATTATATATTGACCAGGTTAGAGATTGTGCCTTTTAGATTTTATTTGTTCTATTTATCCAGGTTACTTTTTCGTTTAAGTTATGTGTTATAATTTCTCCAAGAAATTATAGGTTAAGTCTACACAATGTGCCATGTCAAAACTCAATCATTATTATTATTGAGATATAATTGCCCGTAAGCGAGTGCGCTGCTGCTTATGTATCCAATGCATATAGGCTAGACTGCCACAGCAAAACAAGCTCGCTACCGACATAAAACAATGTTAAGATTGTAACTTGGCCGTCAGCAATCATATTTCAAATGAGTAATCATCACCATATCTCTCTTCTTCAATTTGTTGAAAATGTGAACGCCAACGGAACAAACAGAATACGGTACCTTACATTCCAAGCAGTTGTGCTGGGCAATTTAACACCCAATGGTCTTTGGCTGTGGTAGTTCATTTGTCATCCCTTGATGTAGAGGATAAGTTGGTACAGTGCCACGCTCTCTAGAATAATTTGTATAAACACATGTTTTAGGTAGCTTAAGTGAATACACAGAATCTAAATACTAACTTGCCACAATTACAGTAGTTTTAAGTTGCTTGAGACACACATGACCTGAGTAAAGACGAACATTGCTTCTGGTTACTTGTCCATCTTTTTATTTTACCACACTTGGTCAACTTTCCTTTAATTCATATCCTGATAGTTGTAGTTAACCATCCATTTTCTCCTCTTATTGACAGTTTTCTTTTCTTCCTGAAAACTTGTTCATATTTTTTTGCGTGGCCATACCTCATTCCTTCTCTTCTTGATATGATGGTGTATAACATCTTGTGGTGATCCAGCATACTTCCTCAGTGGACATTCTTGAACAATATGTTCTACGGGTTGAAGAGGAGCTCCGCAGTCACAGGCAGGAGAATCATGAAGTCCCCATTTATGTAGCATGGTGTTACATCTCGCGTATCCTGTTCTTAAACGATTTAACTCTACCCACTGGTTTCTCTTCAGGTCAAATCCATAAAGTCTAATAGTAGATTCTGGAATACCTTGCAGGAGCAGACTTCCAGTTTTGGCGACATTTTCCCGTGGCATGTTATGCCATATTGGGTCCCTTGATAAAAGACGAGTGAAGGGAATATCGTTAAGAACTTCATGAATTGGGAGATCCTGTGGGTGATTTTGTTGATGTAGCTTCTCCACTAACACATTGTAGCTTCCTGTCGTCTTACCTCTGGAAGTGTGGGGTGGGTCTCAGTGTATCTGTTATGACCCTCATACTTTCAGTCAGATGAACATCGATCTTTTTAGTTTGAGCACTACGGTGCCACACTGGGACACAATACTGTGCTACAGGATATACCATTGAGCGGGCAGTCGTGCGTAGTGAAGTTGCATCAGCATCCCATGATCTGCCAGCATATTTCTTCATGATATTGTTCCGTAATTTGAGTTCTTATCCTGTGTTTCCCAAGCGTCTATTGAAGGTTAAGAAACGGTCCAAGGTGATTCCAAGGTACTTAGGGCTAAAATTGTGAATAACTCCTTGCTGGCAGAAGTTCACTTTCAGCTGTTGGTGGGGAATGTGGTTGCACAGATGAAATGCACACACTTCTTACTTATTTGGATTGGGACAAAGTCTCCATTTTGTATAGTATACATACATTAATTGCAAATCACAGGAGTGAATGCTTTCTACTTCCTCAAGTGTGATGGATTTTTACAGCAATAGCTAAGTCGTCAGCATAGTAGAATTGTTGCTGATGGTGTTTGGCATGTCACTGGTGTATAAGTTAAAACGCAATGGAGTTAATACTGATCCTTGAGGAAAAAGACTTGCTTGTCCTTTGTCCAATGGTGACCTTAAAATACCGACTTGTCAGCATATTCTTCAGAAGTGATGTTAGTTTTCGGCAAGGTATAAGTTATGTCTTTTAAGAATAAGCAATAATCCGTCCAGCCAGACCGTATCCTATGTCGCTGTTAGGTCGACAAAAGCGAATGGTGTTTTTAACTTCTTCGGGAATCCTGCCTCGATGTAAGATGTTAATGTCTTTACGCGTCCAACACAGATTCGTTGAGTTCGGAAACCTGCCTTGTATGATGGAGTTATACTATTTATAATTCCCAGGATTCAATTTAGGGTTATACGCTCTCAGAGTTTGTAGCAAACACTGAGTAGGCCAGTGGGTCGGTAGCTTGAAGGGACATCAACTGGCTTTCCAGGTTTGAGGATTGCCAAGCTGTGAGCCACTTTGGATTCTGGGGGAGTGAACCCGTTTTCCAGGATATTACTGAAGAAGTTCTTGAGCCATGTTCTTGCAAGTTTTCCGAGTTATCTTTTGAACTCTGGGAAAATGCCCTCTAAGCCTGATGCCTTCCTCAATTTTAGCATTTTAATAGCTGACTCTATTTCTTTGTCTGTGAATTAATTAGAGAGAGAGGTTGGTGTTTATATTATTAAGCTCTCTTTTTGTTTGATACTTCATAGCAAGGTCTATTGGAATTTTATCTGCTCTCGATTTGAAGTGTAGTGCCATATCGGCTGCTGTGATACCAGGTTCCTCTTTACATATATTTCATGGATCTCTAAGTTTGCTCAGAAGTGACGATGCTTTTCTACTGGAGTGAGTGAAGCTCATTTGAGAAGTTAGGTCTTTCCTCGTCTTCTTCCTACTTTCATTCAGTTTTTCCAATATCTTTTTCCCCATTTCAGGATCAACAGTTTTTGATAATTCATATATAAATTTTGAGTGGATTTGTCCCAGCATGGAATATATTGTTTCCTCAATTCTCGGAGGATGTTCCGCTTAGTAGCGCCGATGACAACGCCTACAAGTATCTTGTAGTTCTCTGCCCTTGGTGATATCTATCGTGAATTACAGTCCACCTCCAAGCTGTATTTGTCCCGATTGGCCTTTCAAACATTCCATCTTGGTTTATGACTTGACCTGATAACTGCAATTTCTAGGCCAATATTGAAGGGTGTGGGTGTATGTTGGCTTCTAGGGAATTTCTGACGGACTTTCCTTATATGGTCTGGCGGGAGTTTCCTTTCATCTGTGGAGACGAAGACCAGATCAGAATTGGTGTCAGATTACCATCTAGCAGAGTGAAATGAGTTGGTTTCTTCTGCATCAAAGCTGAGATAAAGATCTTGGCTATCACAGCAAGTAGCAAGTTTTTCTCCATTTTCATCATTGAATAACCCCAAGTTGCATGACGACTTTTGAAGTCGCCTAAGTAAATACATTGTGCAGTTAGTGGAGGTAGTGTTGGGGTTGTCCATTTGGAAGGAGGTGATTTGTAAACTGACATGATGGTTAGATTATTTAGTTTGGCTGTAATTATTTCTATGTCATTGATTTTTTGACAGTTAACAACTGAAAGGTTGCAAAGGTTCTGGCATACATAGCTGATCCGTGGACTGGGGAGAAGAGTCTCGCTATCAATCTGTACCGTGCAATCTCACCCCTCCTTTCCAAATCTTCTGTGATGTGAGTTTCTTGAACTGTTAAAATGTCGATTTTGAGGTCTGTAGCTAGTTTGCTAAGGTATTCACATTTATCCTTTGACAGGCTTTCTACGTTAATTTGGAGATTGCGAGCGCTGGTTCCGAACGTTTCCTATACTAAAAGTTATATATACAGCTTGTTACTTCTCGAAGTAATGGTTTTGGAAGAGACAAGTCCTGCGCTTAGTACATCTCATGGAATATCTTTTTTATGGTTGGGAGTTTTCAATGGAAAAGTTCAGTGGGATATATGAAAATAGGCTAATTATTTCTACTTGTTCAGAGTTGCCTTTGTAATATTGCTCATTATGTTCATTTCGGTGCATTCACTGAGCAGTTGTGCTGCATTAAGGCAAGGATCGTCTTTTTCTCTTTCCCTCAATGTGCTGTTTTGTACATTCCCATTGCCAATAAAATTACTCCTTTCATTATCGTTTTGATTCAGCCTTCATGGTTTATTCTTATAGGAGAATTATTGATATATTGCCCCTATTTCTGAAGTTACTACAGGGCCGAACGCCAGAATCAACCCTCGTGAAATCCCATCACAATGAAACTCATACCTCCACAGACATAGTCTTGAGCTACTTACAACAGGATAATGTTACTCTCAGGGCATCAGGTAAGGATTGGGTGGAGCTCAAAATGCACGTTAATTAATGAAATGGAAAGTTTCAATGTATTGCAAATCATCAACCATTTCAGATAAAAGCGTGTCCTAATATAATGAAATCATGAAAGATCCCAGGCAAAAACTTTATTAAGGGTAAATTTATTTATTTTAAAGTAATTATGAGGATTAAAAGTATATTTAGCTGCTAATAACTGCCACTACAATATACAGTATGTTTCATTTAAGAAGTGACATACGTTAACCTGAATTGTCTTCATAATAAGAAAGAAATATTTACACACCATTGAACCTACGAGTACTTACCTTCTCTCTGGCATTCCAACGTTGCATTTCAAAACAGTATAAAAGAAACTCTTAACACCTGCACCTCAAACAAGTTTTCACGGTCACTGGAGCACCGTCTCTTTGATTATACTCATCATCTGTTATATCTGAATTCAGCATTTACATTTCCAGAAGGGGGTCCTTCGCATGTTGGTTGAACTCATCTTCCAGGCTTGAATTGGATTTGCCATAATGACCACCTTCCCCTCATGTTGAATTGAGTGGCTCATGGTGTTGGCTGGAATCAGCTTCTCTATGGTTTTAAATGTCATAGTAATTGTATCACAACTTGTACACTTGTAGTACAATCCTCCTGACTCAGTGAGGAAAGCAATGCAAACTACCTCACTCCTCTTCTTGCTTAGAACGCCTCAATATAGCGCTGCCTTGGGTTTTTGTGTGTATCTACTCACATAACGTAACGGCGGTGCTTTTGAGGATCCAACCTGCCTTCGGGCTGACTACCTAACAGACAGTAAATATAAGCTCTGCTTTCAGATTTATCACAGATTCTAGCATTCCAGCACTTAGAATGTTTTATCTCGTTCACTTGTATCGCGTGCCCAACTCCATGTTTAATACTCTGTCACTTATATCTGATTTTATTTGAGTAATTGTGCTTCCAAAGCGTCCTTCAATTGATTTACGGAGTACAGCAAATAATTCTGAACAATAAACAGTAGATTACCACGGGGTTCGATGCTCGAATTTACATATCCACCCTCTCAGGCGTTCAACAAGTTCTGTTTTGTGCGTAGAATAGCATTTCCGGCTTCTCCGTTCTGTTGCCAATCAGCTTCTTCCTCTTCCTATTTTCTTCGGCTTTGCTCCATACAATGTACGGTGAATGTCTAATTCAATTTACTGTATTGTCCGTTTCTACAATCTTTATAATATTAATTTTGATATCATGTTACCAATGAATTACACGGCTTGCTCGATCCTTTCACAGCCTTCACAAGTACTTTTCCGTGCCCTGTCTTCATAATTGTACTCAGTTTGTTATCTCGGAGAACGACAAAGTGTTGTCACGTGGTCTGACATGGAATTCAGATCGTGGCGTGCTTTATGAACAAGTGAACGGGGACAATAAATATCAATGGAGAACAACTGATGAAGTTACCCAAGTCCGGGATGTTAACTCTGAAAACAGAACTACCATTCTGTTCAAAATTTTTGATCCAGGTCTTGTATGTCGCATTATGTTTGGAAGGAATTCTGAGTAATGGAAACCTGTGTACGATTTAATTTCACCTATGCAATGGAACATGTTTGTGAAACAAGTAATTTCTCTTCAGGATGAAACTGATCTCACTGAGGATATTAAGAAAGAAGACTTCTCCATGCCAGAGTTTGTTTCATGCATCAAAACAGAAACTCCATCTTTAGCGAGTGGTGGAGCTTTCAAAGAGGTAAGAACCTTATTTGGTTCCTAGTAGTTGCATTTTATGATGGTCATTACCTGATCGCCATCTTCTTCTCATGCTGGGGTTGGTAGTCCGGCTCGATAACCACTCACCCACCGTGGCAAGTTACCGAATTCTGGGATGTTAACTCTAACCACAGAACTACCATTCTGTTCAACATTTTTGATCTAGGTCTTGTAGATCGCATTATGTTTGGAAGGTATTCAATGTAATGGAAACCTCTGTAAGATTCAATTCCACCTAAGCAAAGGAACATGTTAGTGAAACAAGTAATTTCTCTGCAGGATGATACTGATCTCATCGAGGATATTAAGATAGAAGAATTCTCCATGCCAGAGTTTCTTCCATGCATCAAAACAGAAACTTCATCTTTAGCGAGTGGTGGAGATTCCAATGAGGTAAGTACCTTGTTGAATCTTAAATAGGTCATGTTCAGATTGCCATGTTCTTCTCACCAATGCTATTTAGGGTTTACCGAATTGTGTATTCAGACAGTAGTGATGACAAAACGAAGCTGTCTGCTGTACGGAAATTACAAGACGTCTAGATGGATGGTAAAGAATAATATTGTCCGATAAGTGCTGGAGTCGAACCCGTGACCTCCCTGTGTGTATGCCGTTGGTCTATTCACTGATTAAACATCAAAGGCTTATCAACGTGTAAAGAAGAGCTTTGTACTCTGTATCTACATAGATGCATTCACCAGCACCGTCCCAAGGTCCACCTCATGCCCAGTGCTTCAATCACAGAGAAAACTGTCAAAATTGGTAACCTTGTGATCTCCTCTATCTATAAGCCTCCAAATGGGGTATTCTAATTTAACCCGCCAGCCAATTTCGATAGGCAGAAAACTTCTGTTATTATTGGTGATTTCAACAGCCGTAGCACTGTTGGGACTATTCTCAGGACTATCCAAATGGAGATGCTGTTTTAAAATAGGCAGATCTACATCAACTGACATTGATCCATAACAACAAACTTCCTTCACTTTGTTATTAATAGCGGCAGATGGCAACGCGGATACAGTCCGGACCTCATGTTTGTGAGTAGAAAATTAACCCAACCATGTATTAAATCAGTTCGCTCACCAAACCCTCATACACAACACCGCCCAATTATATGTCAGTCAGTCTGCCCACACACTGTACACTTCAAGCGAAGAATGCGGCTTCGGTGGCGTAGTTGGTAGCATGCTCAACTGCTGTGCCAAAGATAACGGGTTCGAACCCGGCTGAAGTCGTCGGATTTTTTATGAGCGTTAAAATCCTTCAGTATGCCTTCCTTCGGAAGGGAAGTAAAGCCGTCGGTCCCATGTCATAGATTTATGGCATGTAAAAGATCCTTCCAGAGACTAAACTTGTGTGAAGCTAAATTTCTAGGTTTAATTTCGTTGGAACGCTCTATCGAAGTTCCAACGTTCACCACTAGGTCCAGTGACATCTGGTACTGAAAGTTGGCACTACTTGCAATTGAACAGAACTTGTAGCTCACCCTATGGGTGTCCGCCTAAAGCAGCTACAGCCTCAGGTGAGCCAAACATGGCCTCGGGCACTCCCAGCACTAAAAGCCATACCATAAATAAATAAATACAAATTCAAGCGAAGATATAATTTCAAGCAGGAAAATTGGGCAAAAATCACCACAATGCCTGATGAGAAGATTATAACACTCCATCCTGTTTCAGAGGCATACTAGAAGTTAGTGGAAGTTGTCAAGTACTGTTCACAAAACTCAATTCCTAGAGGTTGTAGAACCACTTACTTTGAAGACCTTGCCCCTGAAATAACCATTCTGTTGAATGATTACGAAGAAATTTTCCAAAAGAACCCTTTTAGTGACGATACCATATCAAGTGCACACCGCGTCATTTCCTCCATTTCTGAATCCAAACATAATCAATGAATTAAATTAATGGAAGAGCTAGATACAGGAATATATACAGCACATTATTTCTCAAATTAATGGCGTTGGTGGAGACAGGTCGTGTAGTAAAAGCAATTTGGTACATGACATGGGATATGGTTTGTGTTGACAAGAGAGCTTTCAATGGAAAAGATCAGTGGGATAATAGAAAATAGGCCAATTATTTGTACATGCTCAGAGTTTCCTAAGTAATCTTGATCAATATATTAATTTCGGTGCATTGTCTAAGCAGTTGCGCTGCATCAGTTCAAGGGTCTTTTTTTTCTTTTCCCCTCAATGTGTTGATTTTGCCAATTCCCTTTGACCATTAAAATCTCCCTCTCATTTCAATTTTCATTCAACCTTCATGGCTTATTCTTATAGGAGAATTATTGATATTGTGCTCGTATTTCTCCGAGACACCGCAGGGCGGAAGGCCAAAATCAACCCTCGTGAAATTTCATCACAACAAACACACACCACCACAGACATAGACTTGAGCTAGTCACAGCTTGAGAATGTTACTCTCAAGGCATCAGGCAAGGATTGGGTGGAGGTAGCTCAAGATACACGTTAATTAATGAAAAGGAATGTTCTAATGTACTGCAAATAACGAACGATTTCAGATATAAACGTGTCCTCAAATAACGTACTCATCAAAGATCCCTAGCCTACACTTTATTTGGGAAAAATTAAATTTATTTCAAGTTGCTTGCAGGTAGGATTAAACCGCCCCCTTTAGCTACTTTAATACACGTGTCCTTTAGGAATTGACGTAAATTACTCTAAATACTAAGGAAGAAATATTTTCAACCCATTTAACCGACTTATTGGATCTCCCTTGCCTTTACAAGGTTGCGTTTCAAAACAGTATTAAAATACTCTAAACACCTGCACCTCAATCAATGGGGCACCGCCTCCTGGATTATACTCGACATCTGTAACATCAGCATTTCCATCTCCTGAAGCCGGTCTTTCGAATTTTGCCAAGCTTAAATAGGATTTGCTAGAATTTCCAAGAAATCTCCTTCTCTCTTCCTCTCATGTTGAATATAGTTGCTCATAATGTTGGTTGTAATTATCTTCTCTATACCGGGTGAGTTAGCCGTGGTCGTTACGGCATGACTGCTGGCAGTCGCTCCCATCCGGGAGGTGAGGAGGTTCGAATCCCCCCCGCCGGCAACCTTGAAGATGGTCTTCTGTGGTTTCCCTTCTTCCTTCCAGGCAAATGCCGGGGTTGGTCCCTAACTATAGGCCACAGCCGCTACCTTCCAACTCCTCGTCCTTCCATTCCAACTTCCCTCCCGACCGGTACTTGTAGCTCACCCATTGGGTGTCCGTCTCGAAGCAGCTACAAAACTGGCGAGCCGAAGATGTCCTCGGACACTCCCGGCACTAAGAGCCATACGCTAAAAAATCTTCTCTATGATGTGAAATTTCATAATAATTGTAACGCAGCTTCTTCACTTGCATCAATTGTAGTAAATAAATGCCCTACGTTCAGATTTAGCACAGATTCTAGTAATTTAGTACTCCGAATATTTTTTCTCGTGCACTTCAAACACGTGCTCATCGTTATGTTTAAATCACTGTTACTAATAACTTTATTTAAACAAATGAGTATTACATTGTGCAATAATTAATAATGGAGCATGGCTGTTAGATGCATTGTAGAACATGGTACCGGTGACACAGCTGACAAACACAATCGGCAGAAGGCTCATGATAGGACTTGAGCTTGCAAACTCTATGATGATAGCCATGCACGGCTATGGTGTTAACGAAGTGTTGAAGGTCCTGGTTTGCATCTGACCATGTCCTGTTCATCATGGCTTCAGTCGAGTAGAACTGTAGCCAGATGTCCTTTCGTTTTATTTCCCTTTCTTTCAATAATTTCTTCCAGCCATTCTTAGAAGGGAGAGCAAACCTGAACCTCAAATTATCTATGAGAGAGGTTCCCAGCAAGCTCATAGACTAGCAGTGATCGTGTATATCGCGATACGCCAGTGGTGACCTTTAAAAGTCTCGCCCATGTAATTTCTATTCCGTAAGCAAGAATAGGTGTTAATTTTGCATGAAATAATGCCATGGCAGACTTGAGGGATATTCTATTTAAGTACTTGATGTCGTATATAGCTTTCGTAGCTGCTGTTGCTCTGAATCTTGTGTGTAGTCGGAAAGATTTAGTCGTTGTCTGAAGCATAAGGCCAAGGTATTTGAGGCTATTTACGATGTGTAGTGCCTTGTTTTTGAAAAGTACTCTATCATGTGGGGATAGTCGTCCACCCTTCCTAATTATCAAGTTTTTTCGGCATTCACTTCTAGTTCAATAGAATTGCCCCATTTTTCCAGTGCAGTTACTCCCACTTGTAATTCATTGTTGTTATGCGACCCAAGAACCATGTCATCAGCGTATAAATATATCCTTACTTCCTTTGATTCTTCTCTAATTAATCCGAATAACATCATTAGTTGCAACATTAAATAATAATGGGGTGAGAGGGACACCTTCCAATAGTCAAACCTGATTTTATCGGAGTGATCGTGTTTTCAAAGCCTCCTACAATTAATGTTTGCAGTACAACAAATAATTTTCAATAATAATTGAGCTCTCTCGTGTCCGTGTAGCACTTTCCACTTTAAATGAAATGTGCTCAAACTATCGCACAAACTGCACAGTTCGCAAAATTCAATAAATACACATATTTTCGTACTAATTCATCCGACGGGTAAATTTAGCTTTTTCCACTCTCAATGAGAAATAATCTCTACTTTATTTTACAATTCTATACACTGCAGATTACCCTGGGGTTCGTTGCTTGAATATCTGTACTGGCCCGCTGAGCTCATGCCCAGTGCAACGCATTTTGTTAATGGGATGCATCATCCTACAACCCACCCAAAGACCAGCCACGCTGCTGTCATGCTCGGAGATAATTATGGTTGCACTTTTGACTTTGAAGAAATCTACTATATTTTTATCTGAGTCCGTATTAAAATGTCTCAACTTTCTACAAGGCTCAGATCATCGCATTTCGTCATTCTGCATAATCTAAACATTCTGGTGAACGTATTTTTATTTTACGATAAGGTATTATCATCCCAGACATTCGAACCGGAAGGAATTAGTCGCTGAACGACTCATGTATTTGCTAGATCCCGCAACAAGGAACAACGCTCCACGCACTCGAGTATGGTTTACCGTCCATATAGGACGTGTGGTATAGTCCGTCTTGCTAAGACGAGGGAACAGTCCGCCAGTAGGCGAGGAAAATAATCAACGTGCATCGAATATTAATGAGCACTTTTTTGTGTGCCAATCGAGTGGAAATTGAAGCCTACGTGTGCTTTAGCGATAATTATTGCGAATTTATTAAAAACAGTGAATATTTTTGTGCCGTGGAACACCACATTTTACCACGTGCTTGATGAAAATTCAATGTCCACGAGGGACGCGAAATATGTTATCATCTGTGAATTAATAATTGTTCAAGTGCATTATTTCGACGCTACAAGTTGTGAAAATTATTACGGCCGCAAATGCGAGCAAATTCAACCGTGGATTACATAGATGCCACGAGATTCAGTGATTGTAAAATCTGTGAAGTGAAAAGCAGATAGTGCATGGGGAATTTTGATAACATCTGCGCTGTGTAGCAGCTGTGAATTAATTTCTACCAATAATACCAGCTTCAGTGAAAAGCTGTGTCACGAATATATATATTTTCAAGTGAATATTTATCTTCAACTATGCATCATTCTATTGACCACGTGTTCGACATGTTTAACTACTTATCTTCGATGGGGATGATGATGTAAAGGACCCCCTTGATGTGAAGGAGCCGTTCTAAGGAACTACAACATGACGGAAGATCCAGGATTACCGCACGAGAGGGAGATGAACGTGTCGGACCAAGAAGAATGACCACTACCACTATGGGAGAGAAGCAGACGACATCACTACGTCAACGACGAAGACGCATCAAGACCCTGATCATGGATAAGGCCTATGATGGAGGCCTAGTTTGGAAAACCCTTGTCCGGAAGCCAGAGGATAAATTGTACCCCTCAGTTCGTTGGAAGGAACGAGGTGTAGATGCCCTAATCTTGTGAGTCAGTCAACACTCTTCTTGTACGATTCTTTTTGTGGTAGAATAGAGTAGTTTAGTAGAATCAACCGAACTTTCGTGACAGCCATTAGGTAGGATTTAGTATTTTTAGCACTCATTTTTGTCTTTCACTTACAGTGATTGTGAGACACCCTGTGATTGAACTCAGTTCAATCAGGTGCATTCTATTGGACGTCAAAAGATGTCAAGTCTTTTCGCTTACTAATCGTGACTGTAGCCTTTGTACTACTTTGTTTAACCCTGGTATGGGTGATTTTTGTGTATAGTTTTATTTGACATGACGATTGCCCGTCATTGTCAGTTTTATTTTCATGACACCGTTTTATTTTAACTGTATGTCACGCCACTGATTTCTTTAGATTAGACCGTATCAGTAGATGGTCGAATGTAACCATCAATTTTGTAACTAAGCTAAAATATTTCATTCAGATGAGCTTTGAGGCCATCCAGTTCTCAGTGAAGAACACAGTCAGGGAATATTAACTTCTATGCAGTAGAGCATTGAACCCTGTACTCAACGTGTCATTAAAAAACTCAGCGGATGTGCGATTTTGCGCCTTTTTCTATGTTTGTTTGTGTCAAGTGATCAGACACGTGTTTTTGTTGGTTATTAAATACTAGGCATTTATGAAGTAACATATCTGTCAATGTCAAAGACATTCAGATTGAGTAACATTGTTATCCTTTACTATTCTTTGTTTGGAAAGACATGCTACGTCTTATTGTGTATATGTTTATGGCATGCTTTTACGCATTACAATTTTGTGATTTAAATGTTATACTGGGATAATTTACAAGGCCAGTTTCTCATGGGACTTTCGTTTAAGAGGGCTGCTGCCTTCAGTGAAATCTAGTGTTTTTGTTATAGCCGTCCGATGTGATTTTCCAGCATGCACAGAGCGCACTCAGATGTGAGACAGACTTACTCAGACCTTTGACAAATGCTTATAGCATTTTTTACTGTTAGTTTTTGTATTTCATTTATAGGTAGCCATTTTGTGTTGATCAGATGTTTTATGTTATGATGAATTATTGGAAAACGCCACACGCTTGATCGCTGTTAGAGCGACTACTTTTTGACACCGTTAGAGAGTGTACATTTATATTCTGTTAAGGTTTATTCTTTATTGTGAGGCTAGTGATAGACACCCTTGTTAGAGGCTATTTATGTATTCAGTGCTGGTAATGCACGTATGTCCAGACTTCGTTCTGTAGACTTGTTATTTACGGGAGGTGAATGATGTGTTTCCCAGGCCTACCCGAGGATATCCAGGTGAGCCGCGCGCCAGTGGTAACTTGTGTTATTGTTTGTCCGAGCGATGGGAGCTCGAGGAAGGTATTTCCGACTTTTATGTCGATGTGATAGCAGATAATTGATCTCAAACCAGACGCTTCTGCTGAGCCCAAGTGTCTAAGAATGTCAGCAATATCGCCACAAACCGACAATAAATTCAACCTACGAAAATAATAATCAAGCGCATAATTATCCTAAACAAGCTGATAACTAATTGTTTATTGCTATTAAACTTGAAACACATGCATTTTGGACCTGCTGACCGACACCTTGTTGATGCTTTACATTTCCTGATGGAAATGACCTAGGAGAGATGACACTATTTTTGATCGACGGAGTGTTGCTTAACCGTTTGTTCGTAGCTGGTGGACACTCATGTGATGTAAGTCGTAGTTATAACTACGCCATTGCCAACCTAAATAACACTCACTTAGATGACATTGGTTACAAAGAGTATTCCATGGTGCAGGCAGGAATATTATATGAATTTGGTCTTGTGTTTTATTTATTACAATGTGTGTAAATCCCAATGTTTACCTTGTTTGTGCTGATGAGCACATAGTTGATAAGAGTGAATTTAACATTTGTTTATGGCTTGTCATGTAGCTTTTGATGTAATTGTTTTTGCTTTACGTACGTCATCGCCGTAATTTTTTGTATTAATTGTCAGGACTTAGCTAAATTGATTAACGTTAAATGTAAGTAAGGAAATGGTATTATCGTAACTTAGATTTGTTTTTGCCACCCTGTTAAATGTAAATTCTGCTAATAACTTAAACTTTGTAACTTGAATTAGGGTTTCTTTTCGTACCATTTTCCTAGCGTTGCTGCTGTTGCTTATCTTTGTAAATTAAATATTTCGCGAGGGTTTACATTAGTTTACAGGTAGAGCCCTGTTCTTTATTTTTCTTTGTTTATTATTTTGCGGATTAGCCGATATAAACCCTCCGAACTGGGATAGGTGCTTGCATATTTTATAATAAATGTTTTCACAAGTTTTACATAAGTCTGGATGTTTCCTTTCTCAGTCTAGGTTCATTAGGTGTACTTTCTTGGGCCGTCTATGACCTTAGCCACCATGTTACCACAAATACCCTGGATCTCGTGCCGCTCTGGCCTATAACTAATTCACCTGATCATCTCGGCACATGGGTCCAGCGGGTGAGGTGTCGGGGAAGCCTTTTCGGTTGTTGGCAACCCTGATAGCTCCTCTGACGGGCACAGTATCCAGCCTCTCAGGCGTTCGCCAAGCTCTGTTTTGTGCGTAGTGTAGAATTCTCGGCTTCTGCGTTCTGTAGCCAATCAACGTCTTTTGGTTTGTTCCAAGTTTTTCCATACAATGTATGGTAAATGTCTACATTGTTCGTTCCTTCAATACTTGTAATATTCATTTTGATCTCGTGTTTCCAATGAATTCCACATCTCTATCGATCCTTTCACAGCCTTCGCAAGTATCTGTTTTCGGGCCTGTCTTCATAATTTTACTCATCTTACAATGTCGGAGATTGACTCAGTGTTGCCTCGTGGTCTGGTATGGAATTCTGATCTTGGTGCTGTCTATAAAGGAGTAACGAGACCAATGAATATATATTAAGATCAGCTGGTGAGGTTACATAAGTCTGAGATGTTTACTCTGAAAATAGAACTACAATTCTGTACAAAAGTTCTGCTCTTGGTCTTGTATGTCGCATTTAGTTCCGAAGGAATTCAAAGTAATGGAAACCTGTATAAGATTTAATTCAACCTATGCAAAGGAACGTGTTTGTGATACAAGTAATTTCTCTGCAGGATGACACAGATCTCACTGAGGATATTAAGATAGAAGAATCCTCCATACCAGAGATTCTTCCAATCATCAAAACAGAAACACCATCTATTGTGAGTGGTGTGGATACAAAGGAGGTAAGTATTATATTGGGTTCCTACATGTTGCATCTTATAAAACACAGGACCTGATTGCTAACTTCTTCTCACAGTAGGGGAGCAAGGCGGTTTCTAACCAGTGTCATGGCCGCCGCGTGAGTCCAAGCCAATATCTCGTGAACCCAAGGTCGAATGTTGACAAATGAGGTGTCGTTGGACTCTGGCTGACGTCCTTTTTCCTATGGACCACGTATTATATTTTTCAAAAAAAAAAAAAAAAATCCAAATTTTTGTTCTTGAAACTAGGCGATAGTTTGAAAACCAAACATGATAGAACGTTGTGCCATGGTTCAAACGAGTGGTCTTTATGTTCTTTATTTTTTATAATGAAACTTTTTTATTTTTTATGTTTTTTGAAAACAGTCCAATTTTGAAATTCCTATATTTTGTAAACTAGGAACTTTACAAAACATTTTGTTTGACATAAATAAATGGCCCTGACCCCCTCTACCCCCAAAATAAATTTCAAGTCTCTAGGACTAAAACTGTACAGTAGTGTCAATTGGAAAGTTCTACCCATAATCGCGTGTGTGCTTGAATACGTATGGCTATGTTGGAAAAAGTTGGTGGTGGGGGAGGAAGGACTAGGGCCGAGTGAGGGGTCGTTTAGATGGTATTTTTTCCGCTCTATTTTATGGTGAGGTTATTTTTTTTACAATGGGTGGAATTTGGAAACGCAATTTGAGGTAAACGTGTGTTTTTGACATTTTGGTGATATTTAATGAGCTTGTAAGGCTAGAACGATGTGTTGTTTAGGAACGGGGTGACGTTCTCTTTGCTAAGCATGTGTGTTGACTTTTTTTTTATTTTGAAAAGTCTTGTTTTTTTGTGGATTGGCGCTGTTTTGAAAACGGTGAATATTGGAAAAACGTTTGTTTGACGTTAATGAATGGTTGGTATGCCCTCTAGGCGGGCAGCAAGTTTCAAGGGTGTAGGAGGGAAAATAATTATAGCCTACGTTCTAGCGAACATTGGTGATCATTGGCGAACGGATGGTCGGATTTTAATAAATGAGGTGTCGTTGGACTCGAGCTGACGTCCTCTTTCCTATAGACCACTCGTTATATTTTTGATTTTTTTTTGAAAAATTTTGTTTTTTAAAGTAGGCGATAGTTTAAAAACCAAACATGACAGATTGTTGTGCCATAGTTCAAAGCAATGGACTACATAACCTGTATTTTTATAATTTTTTTTTTTATATTTTGAGATTTTTTGTAAACCCTTAAATTTTGAATTTTTACTATATTGGAAACCAACACGTTGACAAAAAATTTTGTTTGACATAAATGAAAGATCCTCATCCCCTCTACCAAGAAAATAAATGTGAAGTCTCTAGGACAAAAAACTATGCATTTTAATTTTTGTATTTTTAATTTTTTAAATAAAAGCGTGTTTGTAGACAGAGAGCCGGTAGCGCTTGACGTATGTTACAACGAGGCTATGATTGGCCATGGTGGATACTGGAAATGGCTATTTCGACGGGGGTGATGTTTGGCAAAACGAGGGATTGCTTTTCGATATTTTTTCCTATGACGAATGATTGAAGGCGAATATTTTGAAATGTGACAAGCATGCTAAGATTTTTAACCCTGAAGGGGGTCTTTAACGTTTTAGTTAACGGTGATGAGCGAGATCGCTCTCTAACACAACAGACGGTTGTAGGATATGACCAAGTGATTCTTAGACGTTGGCGATCTCGGTGACAGTGCCCGGAAGAAATGAATAGCTATTTTGGTGGGATGGCGGGGGCAGCTTATGACGGTTGGTTTTGTGACATTTCCTATGACGGATAGAGGCGAATATTTGAAAATGTGTTAAGTGTGTTAGGATTTTTTTTTTTACCCCTGAAGGGGATCGTTAACATGCTAGTAAACGGTGATAAGCGTGACTGCTGTCTGGCACAGTAAATGGTTTTAGAATATGGAAACCTATAACATTTGCTCGACCAAGTCATGTGCATGTACGCAAAGAGCCAAAACGGTAAGGTCATTGGCCTGAAATGTTATAAACTAAATATTGAACTGGGTAAAGTCATGTGTTTTAGGATAAAAGTATGTGGTTAACATGATCATATATTGAGGATGGCCGCTTGCTAGTAATTATTATTACAGTAAAATGTTTAATAATAATAATAATAATAATAACACACACACATGTTTTGAATGCTAACACGCACACAGTCCAGCTCACTGGTGACTGAATATTGTACCTAGCCAGAGGACTCGTGAGAGTTGTTGCTGGTGCTGACGAGGCAGGAATGTCTACGTCAGCAGGAAGTGTGATATCAGCTTACTTGCCTCGTGGTGGCTAGCAGGTGTGCTGTTTAAGCAGAGACCGCCATTTTGGTTCTGAGACAGTTGGACTACCGATGTATAAGAGGTAGCCATTTTGGTTCCTTATTAAAAACATGAGACTAGTATAAGGTTCACGAATCTTATTCAGATTGGGAATGTGAAGAGGCGTGGGAACACGTGCGAGAGAGAGACAGAGAACCATTCAAGGTCAAAACGCTGAGAAAATACAACTTTTTCTGTTGCTTGGCTAACTGATAACGATTGCGTTAGTCATGCACTTGCCATTTTAGCACACGGACGTATACAGTAGAGCTGTGGAAGAAAAATCCTTTTATTTATTTGGTAAGTACCTATGAATGATTATTTTAATAATGTCATGCTAATGAACCTTAAATTTGTAGTTATTGATTAGGTAATTATTGATTTTAATTTATTTGTTTGCAGATAACCGGTATACCTTACATGTCTGAGATACAAGAAACCAGTTTACTTTTCAGCTCACTAGAAGGAAACAGCAACAAGCCACTGCAAGTGAAGGTGGGATTTTTTTAAACTAACTTGTTTTATTTTTTGTTTCATAATTTATTTTATGAAATGCATGTACTAACCTGAATTTAGGTATTTATAACGGTTTATTTTATTTATTTATAGAAACTTGGAAAAAATAGCCTACCGCCGTAGCAGTCGCTGAAAACCCGAGACGCAGTAAAGTGCAATCATTGTTTCCAGGCAGTGAACTATTTAAAACTCAGGTAAGCCTAACATAAAATGCTATTCCATTTTACCACTACTGAAAACTCGTAGACAAAAAATTCATTACCTGTACATGACTAGGACAATGATTGCTTTCTTGATTAATGACTATGTATTGGCAACCAGTACAAGACAATATTGGTTGTTTACCGGGAAAGTACAAGGCCATATTGGATTTTGTAAAAAAAAAAAATAACTGACATGTCGTTCCCTATAATAATAATAATATAATATTAATAATAATATTAATATCGTATGGCATCGGATGCAGGGTGCAAGCTTTGTAATTTGACACACAGAGGGTAGCTTGCATGTCGAATTTAGTTGTTCCTTGACTATGAAAGTCAAGGAGGTTAGATGTTAGATATCTAATGACCTTAAACTCTATAGCGCTTTCTAGTAGAAAAATGAGGAAATTTGTATCCTATGAACTCAACGAATATTCACAGGTTTGAACATGATAATCTGAACAAAATGACATGACATTATTATTTTTTTGTTTATGTATTGGTTAAAGGGGAATGTAAATGACTGCAGCTTTATAAGAAGAAAATAAGTACATGGGTTACTGTTAGTGCCGACATACAGTTTATTATAATTTTTATGGTGTTTTGATATATTAATGCCAATTAACGTTAAAGTTTTATTTACAAGTATTGATTGATTGATTGAGTGAGTGATTTTATATTTTTTTTGCTTTTAGGTGTCGTCATGCGCCATTAACGTAATGAATAGACAGTGAACAAGCATACATTGTGCTTTAAAGTACTCTGTGCAACGTTATTAACTTACAATAAGAAAAAGTTTTATTATAACACATGGCGTAAGTACCAAATACAACAAGTGAGCAAGTTGGTTTACCACGTGGGTTAAATTTAAAATCAGAACATGATCGTTGGTTAACATTTGAATCCTGGCCTGTAGGTTTTTGTCGACACATGAACTTGCAAAAGCTGTTTTTTTTTACTTGAACCGAGAAGATGTGGTGCGCTGTGTGTTTTGTCGTATTGAACTTTCACACTGGGAAGAAGGGGATGATCCCTTTAGAGACCATTTGCGATGGTCTCCTTGTTGTCCTTACATGCTTGGAAAACAAGTGGGTAACCTACCCGTGTATCCATTTTACCGAACCACAAGACCATTGGCCGCTACTTACGTTTCTGAATCACAAATAAATAATAATATTAATGATGTATTACCAGCCAACAACGGTAGTGTCGATATATGTGGTCCATATGGCATAGACAGTGTTGAATTGGCATGTGCTTTTGAAAAATTGGGAGTTTGCAAGACTAAAGCACTAGCACACCCAGAGTACAGCTCTGTTGAAAAAGGTTTAGAATCTTATAAAAATGTTTGGCCATTAATATTAAAACACCTTACCAAACAACTAAGTGAAGCTGGTGAAGGAGATAAAACAATATGTTTTTATTGTGGATTTGCTTTAAATGATTGGCAAATATCTCATGACCCTTTTGTGCAACACGCTCGTTGGTTACCTAACTGTAAATACATGGTGTTGCTTAAAGGTCAGGAATTTGTGAACACTATTCGTAAAGAAAACGTGATTGCAACACAAGACATAAAAGTGCCTTTAGAGTTAGAACACGCGGAGCAAATACATGAGTCTGAAAAAAAAAGTCTAGTCTCACGAACTGATACAAAAGTGTGTCCAACAATTATGTAAAATTTGTTATCAAGATGAACTAGGTTTTGTATTTTTGCCTTGTAGACACATGATAGCCTGTGTCAAGTGTGCATTAGAACTCAACACTTGTGCTATATGCAGAAGAGCAGTATCTGCTAACGTTAGGGCATTTCTTGCATAAGTAGTATAATTTAATAGCCATGCATAGTGCAAAATCCCTAATTGCACAATATTATTAAAGCTGTTTTAGAGTGTAATAGATATGCTTTTCTTTTGTTTATAGACTACTACAATGAATGTTTTGAATGCTGTGGGTCAAGCATGTGGATTAGAGACAAGGAAACTCAGCGAATTGCCAACGCATATTCCATTCCGCATGATCAAGATTCGGAAATTGAAAACAGCATATGGTGATCGTGTACTTTGTGTATGTGAAAACTTTGAGACATTTCTGCCTGCACGGTTTAATGATATGTCGGAGAGTGTTTTTGATGAAGTTAATAATGCTGTGCAACCTGTACACTTAATTTATGAAGGTTTTAAAAACAATAGGTGCATGGTCCATTTTAATTAAATGAAAAAAAAGTGAAATAATAATGGAAAATATAAGTAATGACAATGGATTGACAGAAACAAAATGTGTATAGAATAATAATGTTTTAGTTTTTATTATTGTCTTAAAAATATTATCATGAAACAAAAAAAATGTATATAAAGTTTGTAAATAAATGCAAAATGATGTTACAATGTTGTTTTATTTTATACAAAGTTAGAATATTTAACATTGCAGAGTATACATGATTATGACAATAGATGCACACTTAATACAACTCTTTCTCTCTTTACAATAGTCTGTTATAGTTTTTAAACACAAGGCTTGTTGTAGATCTTTTTATAGCAATGTCCATTCACTGTTGTTTTCAAAAACTGGGGAAGCCGCAATGGTTTTATAGGCATAAACACCTTATTGTTATTACTATTTAGTCATTTTGATCCTCTTGCAATACTACGGTACCTATTTGCATATCAAGAGCAGATGACCTAGTTGTTCCACTCCTTAAAACGACAACAACAACACTACCTCTTGCATAGTTTGTGATGTTGATGGCTCTTGCGGTGTGGAAGACGGATTAAACATAACATATAGAACAGGGGTTAAACGTTGCTCATTAAACAATCCACTATTTTGAGTAGCAATATGGTTTTCTTGATTTTTTGTCGATGGCAACTGTGTTTCATGCAGTACACTACATTGATGATCACTGACAATTAAAACCTCACTATTTTTACTTTTTAGGTCACCACGACAATGCTTGGAACGTTGTTTTGAACAGCGCCAAATAACAGTTCCGTTTTTATTGGTTCGTTTCACAAAATATGAATATCCTTTATAGTATGCATAAGGCTTACCTTACCTGGTCACTGATATTTCCATGTCAACTGTCAATCATAGACTAAGCTCTAGTAAAGTCAACTTGGTAATATGAATAATAGTTTAATGTGAGAGCAAATATGGATCCAAAGAGCTCAGGTAAAAGTGGAAGCAAATAAGCAAATATAAGAACCGAGAGTGGGGGTAAAAGTGGTCGCAAATTGGTAGAGCCGTTACACAATAATTTTAGCACGACGTAGCTCTTGTTCAATCTCTTTGATTTCCCAATCGTTACCGGTATGCCCAGTTTGTTGTAAAGCATGCAAGTGTCGAAGCCGTAGAATTAGCTTACTGGGTTTGTTCCAGTATACAAATTTAACAAATGAATTTTTAGGTGTAAACAAAGCATTACCATCATCATCATCATCATCATCATCATTATCATCATTATCATCATCATTATCATCATCATGATCATCATTATCATCATGACCATTATCACTATTACTATATAGTCCTTTTTGATCCTCTTCCAATACCACTTCATTTATAGTCTGCGTTGATTTTGATAGTGTTAAAGGTTTCATGGACGTTGACAACTGTCTTAACATGACTTTTTGAGGACATGATAAGTCCTTTTGAACAAACACTGCACTATTTTTAGCCGCAATATCGTTTTCTTGAACTTGCTTTTTAGCATTTTGATAATTGTTTGTAAACAGCAACCGTGGTTCGTTTGGAGCACTACATTGATGTACACTCACACTTAAAACCTTTCCATTTTTACTTTTCATATTGCCTCGATCTTTTGTTGACCTCTCTTTTGAGCATCGCCAGAATATTATTCCTTTCGCATTCTGACTATTATAGTTATAAGAGTAGCCATGATAGAGTACACGTTGCCTACCTTTGTTGATTGTAGTAAGTTCCATAGTAGTTACTGACCTGTCAGTACGATGTTCACACTACAAAGGTTACAACTGTTTTGCTGATGGAGTGACCTACCATAAGCTTATATATTGGCTTATGTGTTGGCTTTTTGTGTTGGCTTTTTGTGTTTGCTTTTGTGTTGGCTTTTTGTGTTGGCTTTTGTATTGGCTTATTTGACAAGTTATTTTTGTCAATGTATTTAGTGAATTTTTTCCTTGGTGTTGGAAAGTTTTTGAAAGAGAGGGAATATTTAAAGACTTAACCTCCGCTCACTAACCTAACCTAACCTAACTTCACCTAACCTAACCTAACCCAACTTTACCTAACCTAACTTCACCTAGCCTAACCTAACCTAACTTCACCTAACCTAACCTTTCAACTCTCAGATGATAATTAAATTCTGGGCATAGTCGAGTTGGAACCCAAGACCTCAAGGGTAAAAACCAATTATTTTTTGGTAGCTTATTTTGGTAGCTTATTTTCATGGCTAACCTAACTTTACCTAACCTAACCTCAGCTCACTTTGGATATCACTAGTAAGTGTTCGTATCCTC
This sequence comes from Meconema thalassinum, assembly GCA_946902985.2. Classification (NCBI taxonomy): domain Eukaryota; kingdom Metazoa; phylum Arthropoda; class Insecta; order Orthoptera; family Tettigoniidae; genus Meconema; species Meconema thalassinum. The sequence continues at coordinate 756,920 of CAMPQE020000066.1, read as the reverse complement.
CGCTAGGTGGCATGCTCGTTGTTCAGGTAGTGCTCATATTTACCGCTAGGTAGCGGAAACATACTTTGTGTGTTGCATGTGACTCTTGTGAAGTTTGACCGCGTGCATGACGTGCTTGTGTAAGTTCTATATATAAACTCAATATACAATAAACCAATAAATGTTCAGATCTAACATGTATAGCCAGGTTTAGGGTATATAGGAGACCCTTAGCAAGTAAGGCTGTCTAACCCACTGGTCTACAGCCAGCCTCGTCAAACGCAGTAAGCACCTGTTGGCAGTAAATCCTATACGACGTTGTTCATAACATGGCATTTAAACAGGCTCTAGATCATGGAATAAAATTGGTAAAAAAATCAACGTATGCCTTTAGCCAAGGTCTTTGTTTAAACTTTAACACACGATGATTTTTTACCAATGTTATTCCATGATCTAGAGCCTGTTTAAGTGCCATGTTATGAACAACGTGGTATAGGATTTACTGGCAACAGGTGCTTACTGCGTATGACGAGGCTGGCTGTAGACTAGTGTATTTGACAGATTTTCTTGCTAAGGGTCTCCAATATACCCTAAAACTGGCCATTCATGTTAGTTCTGAACATTTATTGGTTTATTGTATATTGAGTTTATATATAGAACTTATACAACCACGTCATGCACGCGGTCAAACTTCACAAGAGTCACATGCAACACACAAAGAATGTTTCCGCTACCTAGCGGTAAATATGAGCACTACCTGAACAACGAGCATGCCACCTAGCGGAGGATATGAACACTTACTAGTGATATCCAAAGTGAGCTGAGGTTAGGTTAGGTAATGTTAGGTTAGCCATGAAAATAAGCTACCAAAATAAGCTACCAAGAAATAATTGGTTTTTACCCTTGAGGTCTTGGGTTCCAACTCGACAATGCCCAGGATTTAATTATCATCTGAGAGTTGAAAGGTTAGGTTAGGTGAAGTAAGGATAGGTTAGGTTAGGTGAGGTTAGGTTAGGTAAAGTTGGGTTAGGTTAGGTTAGGTTAGGTGAAGATAGGTTAGGTTAGGTTAGTGAGCTGAGGTTAAGTCTTTAAATATTCCCTCTCTTTCAGATACTTTCCAACACCAAGAAAAACATCCACTAAATACATTGACAAAAATAACTTTTCAAATAAGCCATTACAAAAGCCAATACAAAAGCCAACACAAAAAGCCAACACAAAAGCCAACACAAAAATCCAACACAAAAAGCCAACACAAAAAGCCATCACATAAGCCAATATATAAGCTTATGGTAGGTCACTCCATCAGCAAAACAGTTGTAACCTTTGTAGTGTGAACTTCGTACTGACAGGTCAGTAACTACTATGGAACTTGAGTTTAGTGCTTTTCAGTCGGTCAACACGAATGTACCCAAAAGAGATGGGTTATGCCCTAATCCTGAAATAAATTACATGAGATTAATAAAACAGGATTTCAGGATTAGGGCATAACCCATCTCTTTTGGGTACATTCGTGTTGACCGACTGAAAAGCACTAAACTCTTGTTTACTAAGGCAACACTGAAAATATGACTTCAAACACCACAATACTATGGAACTTACTACAACCAACAAAGGTAGGCCACGCGCACTCTATCAAGGCTACTCTTATAACTATAATCGTCAGAATGCGAAAGGAATAATATTCTGGCGATGCTCAAAAGAGAGGTCAACAAAATGTCGAGGCAATCTGAAAAGTAAAAATGGAAAGGTTTTAAGTGTGAGTGTTCATCAATGTAGTGCTCCAAACGAACCACGGTTGCTGTTTACAAACAATTATCAAAATGCTAAAAAGCAAGTTCAAGAAAACGATATTGCGGCTAAATATAGTGCAGTGTTTGTTCAAAAGGACTTATCATGTCCTCAAAAAGTCATGTTAAGACAGTTGTCAACGTCCAAGAAACCTTTAACGCTATCAAAATCAACGCAGACTATCAATGAAGTGGTATTGCAAGAGGATCAAAAAGGACTATATAGTAATATTGATAATGGTCATGATGATAATGTTGATCATGATGATGATAATGATGATTATAATGATGATAATGGTAATGCTTTGTTTACACCTAAAAATTCATTTGTTAAATTTGTATACTGGAACAAACCCAGTAGGCTAATTCAACGGCTTCGACACTTGCATGCTTTACAACAAACTGGGCATACCGGTCACGATTGGGAAATCAAAGAAATTGAACAAGAGCTACGTCGTGCTAAAAATATTGTGCAATGGCTCTACCAATTTGCGACCACTTTTACCCCCACTCTTGGTTCTTATATTTGCTTATTTGCTTTCACTTTTACCTGAGCTCTTTGGATCCATATTTGCTCCCACATTAAACTATTATTGTTATTACCAAGTTGACTTTACTAGAGCTTAGTCTATGTTTGAGAGTTGACATGGAAATATCAGTGACTAGGTATGGTAAGCCTTATGCATACTATACAGGATATTCATATATTGTGAAACGAACCAATAAAACGGAACTGTTATTTGGCGGTGTTCAAAACAACGTTCCAAGCATTGTCGTGGTGACCTAAAAAGTAAAAATAGTGAGGTTTTAAGTGTCAGTGATCATCAATGTAGTGTACTGCATGAAACACAGTTGCCATCGACAAAAAATCAAGAAAACCATATTGCTACTCAAAGTAGTGGATTGTTTAATGAGCAACGTTTAACCCCTGTTCTAAAAGTTATGTTTAATCCGTCTTCCACACGGCAAGAACCATCAACATCACAAACTATGCAAGAGGTAGTGTTGTTGTTGTCGTTTTAAGGAGCGGAACAACTAGGTCATCTGCTCTTGATATGCAAAAAGGTACCGTAGTATTGCAAGAGGATCAAAATGACTAAATAGCAATAACAGTAAGGTTTTTATGCCTATAAAACCCTTGCGGCTTCCCCAGTTTTTGAAAACAACAGTTAATGGACATTGCTATAAAAAGATCTACAACAAGCCTTGTGTTTAAAAACTATAACAGACTATTGTAAAGAGAGAAAGAGTTGTATTAAGTGAGCATCTATTGTCATAATCATGTATACTCTGCAATGTTAAATATTCTAACTTTGTATAAAATAGAACAACATTGTAACAACATTTTGCATTTATTTACAAACTTTATATACATTTTGTTGTTTCATGATAATATTTTTTAGACAATACTAAAAATTAAAACATTATTATTCTATACAATTTTTTTTTCTTTCAATCCATTGTCATTACTTATATTTTCCATTATTATTTCACTTTTTTTTTCATTTAATTAAAACGGACCATGCGCCTATTGTTTTTAAACTTTCATAAATTAAATGTCCAGGCTGCACAGCATTATTGACTTCATCAAAAACACTCTCCGACATATCATTAAACCGTGTAGGCAGAAATGTCTCAAAGTATTCACATACACAGAGTACACGATCACCATGTGCTGTTTTCAATTTCCGAATCTTGATAATGCGGAATGGAATATGCGTTGGCAATTCGCTGAGCTTCTTTGTCTCTAATCCACATGCTTGACCCACAGCATTCAAAACATTCATTTTAGTAGTCTATAAACAAAAGAAAAGCATATCTATTACACTCTAAAACAGCTTTAATAATTTTGTGCAATTAGGGATTTTGCACTATGCATTGCTAATAAATTATACTACTTATGCAAGAAATGCCCTAACTGTAGCAGATACTGCTTTTCTTCATATAGCACAAGTGTTGAGTTCTAATGCACACTTGACACAGGCTATCATGTGTCCACAAGGCAAAAATACAACACCTAGTTCATCTTGATAATAAATATTACATAATTGTTGGTCACACTTTTGTATCTGTACGTGAGACAAGTCTTTTTTTTTCAGCCTCATGTATTTGCTCCGCATGTTCTAACTCTAACGGCACATTTATGTCTTGTGCTGCAATCACGTTTTCTTTACGAATAGTGTTCACAAATTCCTGACCTTTAAGCAACACCATGTATTTACAGTTAGGTAACCAACGAGCGTGTTGCACAAAAGGGTTATCAGATATTTGCCAATCCTTTATAGCAAATCCACAATAAAAACACATTGTTTTATCCCCTTCGCCAGTATATAAAAATCCAGCTTCACTTAGCTGTTTGGTAAGGTGTTTTAATATTAATGGCCAAACATTTTTATAAGATTCTAAACGTTTTTCAACAGAGCTGTACTCTGGGTGTGCTAGTGCTTTAGTCTTGCAAACTCCCAATTTTTCAAAAGCACATGCCAATTCAACACTGTCTATGGCATATGGACCACATATATCGACACTACCGTTGTTGGCTGGTAATACATCATTATTATTATTATTTATTTGTGATTCAGCAACGTAAGTAGCGGCCAATGGTCTTGTGGTTCGGTAAAATGGATACACGGGTATGGTACCCACTTGTTTTCCAAGCATGCAAGGACAACCATCCCAAATGGTCTCTAAAGGGATCATCCCCTTCTTCCCAGTGTGAAAGTTCAATACGACAAAACACACAGCGCACCACATCTCGGTTCAAGTAAAAAAAACGGCTTTTGCAAGTTCATGTGTCGACAAAAGCCTACAGGCCAGGATTCAAATGTTAACCAACGATTATGTTCTGATTTTAAATTTAACCCACGTGGTAAACCAACTTGCTCACTTGTTGTATTTGGTACTAACGCCATGTGTTATAATAAAACTTTTTCTTATTGTAAGTTATTAACGTTGCACAGAGTACTTTAAAGCACAATGTATGCTTGTTCACTGTCTGTTCATTACGATAATGGCGCGTGACGACACCTAAAAGCAAACAAAATATGCAATCACTCAATCAATCAATCAATCAATACTTGTAAATAAAAATTTAACGTTAATTGGCATTAATATATCAAAACACCATAAAAATTATAATAAACTGTATGTCGGCACTAACAGTAACCCATGTACTTATTTTCTTCTTATAAAGCTGCAGTCATTTACATTCCCCTTTAACCAATACATAAACAAAAAAATAATAATGTCATGTCATTTTATCAGATTATCATGTTCAAACCTGTGAATATTCGTTGAGTTCATAGCATACAAAGTTCCTCATTTTTCTACTAGAAAGCGCTATAGAGTTTAAGGACATTAGATATCTAACATCTAACCTCCTTGACTTTCATAGTCAAGGAACAACTAAATTCGACATGCAAGCTACCCTCTGTGTGTCAAATTACAAAGCTTGCACCCTGCATCCGATGCCATACGATATTAATATTATTATTAATATTATATTATTATTATTATAGGGAACGACATGTCAGTTATTTTTTTTTTTTACAAAATCCAATATGGCCTTGTACTTTCCCGGTAAACAACCAATATTGTCTTGTACTGGTTGCCAATACATAGTCATTAATCAAGAAAGCAATCATTGTCCTAGTCATGTACAGGTAATGAATTTTTTGTCTACGAGTTTTCAGTAGTGGTAAAATGGAATAGCATTTTATGTTAGGCTTACCTGAGTTTTAAATAGTTCACTGCCTGGAAACAATGATTGCACTTTACTGCGTCTCGGGTTTTCAGCGACTGCTACGGCGGTAGGCTATTCTTTCCAAGTTTCTAAAAATAAATAAAATAAACCGTTATAAATACCTAAATTCAGGTTAGTACTGCCCCCGTAAATTGAATTATACTGAGACCACGGTGGCTGTATTGGCATAAGTGAATAAAGTTATGGCCGTCATAGTTGTGACGTGTATATTCATGACATAGGCACGGATGACGCAGACTTCATGCAAGTAGGCTGGATGAGCTGAGATTCTTGGTGACGTCATGATTTTGTTCGAGAAGTATCTGAGATTTACGACGCAGTCGCAGGGAAGCAAGGAATTGTGCTGAGGAAGAAGTTACGCTATTGGAGGAGAGGCTCGAACCAATGAATGATAGCTTGGAGGGAGACGGAGATTACTGAAATTACCATATTTAATTACTTTTGGAATGCAGAATTGTGGAAAACTATTTTCAGTTATGGCCTTGATTTGGAATTTTGAAGAAATTAATTATGAGTTTTTGAAATTTGAAAATCCGTCAAGTATAGCCAAAGTTAGAACTTCTAGCAATGACGGAGGAACAAGCTATGGTAGGGATGGATACGCCCCTTAAGAAGTTGATAAAAGGCCTTGCACAGCAGAGAGGAAGTTCTCATGTCTCATGTCTCAGGGCTCATGGCTCATTTTATCATTCTCATATTGTCAGACTTCGAGTTCTTAATTCTGACAGAACAAGTATATATTATTCAGTGAAGCAAGTCGTCATTAGCAAGTGTGGTAGAGCCCACAGCATCGAACAAGCAGTGAGTGTGCAGCAGTGCAATTTTACGGTTACTAAAACTAGGCGAAGTTGGAGCGCACACATAAACGAGTCTACAAGATTATCTATCAAAAGTTAGATACTGCATTTATGCTAATTCAATTGTGCATTACAATATTGAGGCGTGTGCGAATGTTGAACATTTTCACTATTATACTTTGGAAGATATTCGCATTTTAAGACTGCAGACAAAAGTGATTTTCTCGACACTGAGAAGCACTTTTATAATACCACATTCTACGCTACGGCTGACACATGTATTGCAACCGTGATACTGAAGATTACATTTGGTGATACAACGCTACATTCTACAATGGAACTATATAATCTGGCAGTACTTTCGACTATTATTATAACGGAAGTGGAGATGGAAGACTAAAACTTTAATGCAATTGGGACATACATCAATGGAGTGAAGTGGCAACATGGAGCTTCGTTAATCGTCAGTCTACAAAAGCGAGCATGTAGTGAACATCCAACTACACTCATGCATCGTAATCCATCGCTGAATTACATCAAATGGCAGTGGAAATATCTTCATACTCCACAATTATGAACATTTCTGCGGAAATAATTGCAATAAACTTCATGGCGAATTTCTACCAGAACTTCAGGGAACTTTCAAGAGAGGCCAGGGTGGACCCGGCTCACACAGAAGAGTTTTGCCAGGAGGATGTCTACCGTCTACACGGAGCAGTGCGATTTCCGGAGGAGGAAACTGTTCTATTCTCCGAGGGCGCAGGTTCCAGGTTCGAGGTCGGAGCACATCTTTACGGTGGTGAAATGGAACCAACAGCAGTCTTCTTTGGAAATTTTCCTCTAGAACTTCAATCAACAGATAAGGTAGTCGTGAACGTTTCTTGATTTATTTGAGCCATTTAGCGATATCTGAGCAACCATTTTCCCCATATTTTCTGTCCCATATATTTTGCCCCATATTCTTGTTTGATATTTCTGTACTCTGTACACTTTTCTGATTTATGCCTTTTTCTACGATTTATTGAGACATTATTATGTCATTGGCATATTTATATAATTTTGGATCAGTTGAGACTGATAATATATATTCTTTCAGTAATTTGCATATTTTTGTAGTCTCGATTTGACTGTAAAGTTAACGATTTTCTATGGCAAATTTGAATTCAGACAGCGTGTCATTTTATTAAAGTAATTCTATTCAGTAAATTACTTTGACCAATTTTCTGTCATCCTCAAGAAAGAAGAATGATTAAAAGATTTTAGAGCGTTAAAATCTACTACTTTATCGACGATCTTGGAAATACTAGCCGTTTTATGAACATGATTGCAACATAGACATTTATCGTCAATTCTGAAATACCATTGCATTATAGACAATTTTATGAAATATGAACTTTGAGTACGATTTATTGAGTACACTATAGTAATGAACATTTGATAGGAGTTTTTCTCAATTGTAGATTGGAACAATAATGTTTGCAGTCCACAGTCTAATTGTATTCTATTCGACTATTTTTGCAGTTTAGATGAACTTTGATTGAAGATAGTATTTTTATACTGCGATACTTTGATGATATTAATCTCAATTTTGATAGACCGGGGAGGCGTGTCTAATCGTATTTGCTATTAAATTTATTTGTGACTGGCAAATTTTTACTTCATATCGCTTCATGAATGAAACCCACGAAGGTTAAATATAATAACAGTTTTCGATACAATTGATGAATATAAGAATTTTTAAAGAGGAACTATGGATGTATAATCGTTAGTTCAGTGGACGTGTAAAAGTCGCTGATGAATAATGCCCTTTAATAAGTGAAGAAGGTTCCCACAGTAATATTGATGATGATGATGCATTTATAAATGGAGGTTTTTTGTGTGTATTGTGGAAGATTTTGATGCCATATATAGTGAGATATATGATGAATTATGGGCCAATTTTGGTGCAATTTTGTGCGTTTTGAGCGAGGTATTTTTCCGCTGAGTGTATTGTTCAGGTCCATTGAAAATTATTCATGTGAAGTTACTGTTAAAATTAACAAGAGTGTTTAAATAATTTGAGATAACGATTTTAAATGGAGGTTACCGTCACAAATAATAATAATTATTAAATCTTATTAATCCTGAATCTAAAATTTAAATATAACTAACCTTCATTTGTCGATTATATCACCACGATTTAAGTAATTATCCACCGGATAAACGTGTGGTTTAATGTATTTCTAATATAAATAATATAAATAATGTAAATAACTATGTAAATATCTTTAATAATAATTTGAAACGAACGGGATTAATAGAGGCGTGTATAAATTTTTCAATTGTCGTTTGACAATGTTATAAACAATTTAAAATGTTATAAATAATTAATGAACATTTTGTTATAAACATTAAGCGTTTTCGTTATTATACTCTAAACAACGCTAGTTCAACAATTGGAATATACAATTAAACAAGATTTGGGATTATTAGAGTAATCCATTGATATTTGAACGGAGCATTTAAAAGATTTGCGTGATAATATTTGAGTTGAGATGTGAACATTTAAAGTGTTTTGAAAAGGAGCTAGGCTCTGAGGTAACTAGCATATGCTAACATTGTTTGGACAGGTGCGTCCATTTGACGAAGCAAGCATGCGACACGGTGAAGGGTGTATTACAGGTGGCCAGATAACTGAATGTTAGAGGCCAAGGTCATCTACATAGCAGCCTTGCGGTTATAAATAAAATGTGAAGTTCATGAACAAGGAAACAAATGCTTTATGTCTCGTCCCAGCTCCCTTATCCATTCCAATGTGCATTGTTGTTATTATTACGTTCTTTTGAGCTAGAGAAAGCTGAAATTTTGTATGTGAAGTCTACAAGTCCTACAGGAGGACATGGTTGCATTGACAATGGCTTCTGATTGCCACGTATATTTTGTTGTTAAACTTTGTTAAATTATATTTTTCTTGATGTGAAATAAATTATTGTGCAGTTTAAATTTTCTTGTTTCCGTCTTGGTTCATTTTAAATATCGTGGTGGAGGTTATTGTGAGGGCATACTATTAAGTGATCCAGTTGAAAACCTAGACCCGAGATTAAATTGAATAGGTAAGTAAAAGGTAAGTATGAACCCCCGTATATTTTGGTGTGTTCCACAATAATTTCATGTTAACTACTGTGCTCTAATCTCGGTAGTATCTATCAGTGCCATTTTCATTGATGTAGCTGTGCCGGTGCGATTGATTATTGGCAATCCGATTGAGGGGGCGGATTTCTGACAGCCTACTATCCGGATTATCGGGGACAGTACATGCATTTCATAAAATAAATTATGAAACAAAAAATAAAACAAGTTAGTTTAAAAAAAAATCCCACCTTCACTTGCAGTGGCTTGTTGGTGTTTCCTTCTAGTGGGCTGAAAAGTAAACTGGTTTCTTGTATCTCAGACATGTAAGGTATACCGGTTATCTGCAAACAAATAAATTAAAAATCAATAATTACCTAATCAATAACTACAAATTTAAGGTTCATTAGCATGACATTATTAAAATAATCATTCATAGGTACTTACCAAAAAATAAAAGGATTTTTCTTCCACAGCTCTACTGTATACGTCCGTGTGCTAAAATGGCAAGTGCATGACTAACGCAATCGTTATCAGTTAGCCTAGCAACAGAAAAAGTTGTATTTTCTCAGCGTTTTGACCTTGAATGGTTCTCTGTCTCTCTCTCGCACGTGTTCCCACGCCTCTTCACATTCCTCGATCTGAATAAGATTCGTGAACCATATACTAGTTTCATGTTTTTAATAAGGAACCAAAATGGCTACCTCTTATACATAGGTAGTCCAATTGTCTCAGAACCAAAATGGCGGTCTCTGCTTAAACAGCACACCTGCTAGCCACCACGAGGCAAGTAAGCTGATATCACACTTCCTGCTGACGTAGACATTCCTGCCTCGTCAGCACCAGCAACAGCTCTCACGAGTCCTCTGGTTAGGTACAATATTCAGTCACCAGTGAGCTGGACTGTGTGCGTGTTAGCATTCAAAACATGTGTGTGTGTGTTATTATTATTATTATTATTAAACATTTTACTGTAATAATAATTACTAGCAAGCGGCCATCCTCAATACATGATCATGTTAACCACATACTTTCATCCTAAAACACATGACTTTACCCAGTTCAATATTTAGTTTATAACATTTCAGGCCAATGGCCTTACCGTTTTGGCTCTTTGCGTACATGCACATGACTTGGTCGAGCAAATGTTATAGGTTTCCATATTCTAAAATCATTTACTGTGCCAGACAGCAGTCTCGCTTATCACATGTTGTTTTAGAGAGCGATCTCGCTCATCACCGTTAACTAAAACGTTAAAGATCCCCTTCAGGGGTAAAAATCTTAGCATGCTTGTCACATTTCAAAATGTTCGCCTTCATTCATTCGTCATAGGATAAAATATCGAAAAGCAATCCCTCGTTTTGCCATACATCGCCCCCGTCGAAATAGCCATTTCCAGTATCCACCATGGCCAATCATAGCCTCGTTGTAACATACGTCAAGTGCTACCGGCTCCCTGTCTACAAACACTCTTTTATTTTAAGAAAAAATAAATAAAAAATTAAAATGCATAGTTTTTTTTGTCCTAGAGACTTGACATTTATTTTCGTGGTAGAGGGGATAGGGATCTTTCATTTATATCAAACAATTTTTTTTGTCAACGTGTTAGTTTCCAAAATAGTAAAAATTCAAAATTTAAGGGTTTTCAAAAAAATCTCAAAATATAAAAAAGTTTTATTATAAAAAAATTGTCATAGAGATCATTGGTTTGAACTATGGCAGAACATTCTATCATGTTTGGTTTTCAAACAATCGCCTACTTTTAAAACAAAATTTTTCAAATTTCAAAAAAATAGCGAGTGGTCTATAGGAAAGAGGACGTCAGCTCGAGTCCAACGGCACCTCATTTATTAAAATCCGACCATCCGTTCGCCAATGATCACCAATGTTCGCTAGAACGTAGGCTATAATTATTTTCCCTCCTACACCCTTGAAACTTGCTGCCCGCCTAGAGGGCATACCAACCATTCATTAACGTCAAACAAACTTTTTTCCAACATTCACCGTTTTCAAAATAGCGCCAATCCAAAAAAAACAAGACTTTTCAAAATAAAAAAGTCAACACACATGCTTAGCAAAGAGAACGTCACCCCGTTCCTAAACAACACATCGTTCTAGCCTTACAAGCTCATTAAATATCACCAAAATGTCAAAAACGCAGGTTTACCTCAAATTGCGTTTCCAAATTCCACCCATTGTAAAAAATAACCTCACCATCAAATAGAGCGAAAAAAATACAATCTAAACGACCCCTCACTCGACCCTAGTCCTCCCCCACCACCAACTTCTTCCAACATAGCCATACGTATTCAAGCACACACGCGATTATGGGTAGAACTCTCCAATTGACACTACTGCTCAGTTTTAGTCCTAGAGACTTGAAATTCATTTTGGCAGTAGAGGGGTCAGGGCCATTCATTTATGCCAAACAATTTTTTTGTAAATTTCCTAGTTTCCAAAATATAGGAATTTCAAAATTGGACGGTTTTCAAAAAAACATTAAAAATAAAAAGTTTTATTATTAAAAATAAAGGACATAAAGACCACTCGTTTGAACCATGGCAAAACGTTCTATCATGTTTGGTTTTTAAACTATCGCCTACTTTCAAAAACAAAAATTTTCATTTTTTTGTGAAAAATATAGCACTTGGTCCATAGGAAAGAGGACGTCAGCCAGAGTCCAACGACACCTCATTTGTCAACATTCGACGTTGGGTTCACGAGATATTGGCTTGGACTCACACGGCGGCCATGACACTGGTTAGAAACCGCCTTGCTCCCCTACTTCTCACCAATGCTAGTTAAGGATTCCAGAATTGTGGATTCAGACCATACTGATGACGAATGGAACCTGTCTCCTATAAGTTGTGAAATTTACGGCAAGTAGAAGATGGATGGTAAAGCATTATATTTTCCGACTTGTGGTGGACTCAAACCCACGACCTCCCTCTGTGTATGCCGTTGCTCTATTCACATATGCAAAGGAGGATATAACTTGATCCCCATTGGTGAAGGGTACATTATGTGAAGCTTAGGACAATCACGTTGTATTAGTTGCTTGTTGCGAACTTCGTGTTGTAATATTGAGCACAGTTCCAAGGTGTTCTTAAAGTACTTTTTCCACATTTTCTTTCACACTTAAATTTTTTTTTTTGGTATCATCTCTTCATAGCTACCACACCCTACATCCGAGGCAATCTGTGTAACATATTCAAACCTTGGTCTACCCCTACCGTTCTTGTCCTCAACCGTTCCTTCCATAATTAAATTTGCTATTCCTGGGTGTCTTAGCAGGTGTGCAACCAACCAATCTCATCTCTGCCAGAAACGCCTCTATTCTCTCACTCGGCTTTACACCTAAATCTGTATTCGATATCAACCGATTCCTTTTTTCTTAAAATGCTTTCCTCGCGTGAGACCAACCTACTTTTCATGCCCTCTTTGTTTCATCCATCACTGGTTATTTTTCTTAGGTAACGGAAGACTCCTACTTCCTTTAGCTTTTCACTTGCCTAGTTGACGTCCTTAGGGATTTTTGATTTCTTTCGCTTACATTCCAATATTTTTTTTTACATTTATTAATTTTCTTCAAGACAGAATTGGTATCCTTTAAAATTCACTTAAATCCTCTGGTGTGTCGGCTAAGAGGACGATAACATGTGCAAATCTAAGAGTTAAAATTATATCTCTTTGTATCTTGACTCCTACTTCAAAATTTTCACCAATTAGCTTCATTTCTTCTTTAATGTATACATTGAAAAGTATGCAGGTTTGCCTTTCACCTTTCTGAATACCAGCTTCACTCTCGTGTCCTTTGGCTTTAATAACTGCTGTCTGGTGTCTATATAGATTTCATAACACCTTCCTATCCCTGAACTGTATTACAATCATTTTCAATATATCCCATCAACGTTATCAAATGCCATTTCTAAGTCTACAAATGCCATGAACGTTCTCTTATCTTTCTTTATACTTCTTTCCAAAATCAGCCTAAGACTTAGTACAGCTTCCCTTGTTCCTACGTTTCTCTTGAAGCTGCTCTTGACCCAACTCTGTCTCTATCTATCTTTCCATCCTCTTGTAAATTATTCTAGTCGGGATCTTAGTAACATTAGTGATCGAGCTGATTTTACGGTAATCTTCACATCTGTCAGATCCTGTTTCCTTCGGTTTAGGGGTGATAACATTCTTCTTGAAATCTGAAGGTACCTCACCTGTATCATAAATCCTACACATCAATTGAAATAACCTAATGTGACCTTCGTCACCTATGCAGAGTAGCAATTCAATCGGTACATCATCTATGCCTGTTAATTTGATTCTGTTTAAATTTTCCAATGATCTGTCAAGTTCCGATTTACTTCACCTAGAAAGGAGGGATATCTTTGATAAGTTTCATATCTAGATGAGACTTGTATATTGCAGTAAAGATCGAGAATAAGAAAGTTATTTCAGTCAGTTATACTGCTGATAAATCATTACTCTAAGTTGATCTGTGGTGTAAAGTTACATTATCTCTTATTGATTGTGTGGAAGCGTAATAAGATAGCAAATAGATTAATGATTCATTCTTGTCGCTAGGATATAACAGAAGAAACCCGTGATGAAGAGAGGGATGCAAGTGGAAATCATATAAATGAGTAAGTGAACAATATAATAAGGAAGAGTATTGTTTTTTTTAAGTAAGAAATCTGAAATGTTGGATTGAAGAAGGTATTTTTTTATCGTTGAACGTTTTTCTATTTGACTCTCTTAAGTGGACATTGATATTCATTTCTTAGTTGGCAGCCCAAAAACTAACTATTCTCATTCATAGTTTTAACTTTTGGAAATATTCAGGTATATATATACTATCCAGTATGAAAGTTATTGCACTCATAACCCGCCATCCGTTGCATTGGCAATATCACAAACTTTCGACAGTGTTTTCTTTGTTGTTGGAACCAATTTTAAAAGAAGTTCGAGATTGGTTTTGGCGGCGCCAAAAAGGAAGCAGCGCTTCGCTGAGATAAAATTGCCATCGCTTGAAAATGAAGTTGCCAGTGTTCAAAATTATATTATAGATAATGGTCCAAAACTTGGGCAGAGACACCTGTGGGTCAATGAACCCGGGAACCACGTAGTGGTGTGTCCAGCAAGTTTGATGAAGGACGGTGATTGTGCTGGAGATGCTGGCTCAGGTGCTGGACCAAATCCTCTGTCGCGGCTGCGCGAAGAGGCGGCTGCGTTTCCTGGGTACAATGTAAAGGTGAGGCACAAACCGCACAAGAGAGGTCGTGAACAATAACCTGGTTTGTGACAGCATGGAGTCGAGCTTGCAGCGCGCAGGTTTGTCTAGTGATGGGTCCGGTAGTCCAGGAGACCGCTAAATTCATGGCTTATCGCACTATCACATAATAATTTGTTACCAGATACACGCATTCCTCCTGTGATAGCGTTACGTGTCTTCTTGCCTGAACCACGCTGAAACTGGGGCGTCGTTCTGCACTTATTGGAATATTCCTCCACAAAATCCTTACACTGACCGTCTGCCACTAATCATCTCGCATACTAATAAGCCTACAACTGCTGTGTCACTCTCGACTGACTTACTGATTCATTGCAGCCCACTCCTTTCACTGACTGCTTTGTCGTATACAGCGTGGCATTCCTTATACGTTTCGAAGGATAGTCTCGATCTTTTGGGATGGAGTGGACATTCTAGACGATACGTGCCTTAAACATGTCTTGTGGGACTTTTTCGAGAGCACGGCGCCTCCACGTGCGAAATTCCTTCCGTTAGCACCTACTGCAAATGCCGTCCACCTGTAGGTAAAATGCCCACCGCGGTCTGTCAGGTGGTGAAACAGACGGACTGAAGTCTTCAGTGGCCGGAAGTAAGAAAAAATGAGGGATTCCACCATATGACAGTATCTTAAAACTTTTATTTAGAAGGTTTACAGATGATTAATACATTTGAATGTTGAGATTTTTAACCTACTTTTCGCATTTTGTAAAAAATGAGGAAAAATAGACTTATGAGATCGATCCGGGAAAAGGTCTGTCTCTCCGTCCGTCCGTCCGTCCGTGCGTCCGTCTGTCTGTCTGTCTTCTATCAAATCTTAAACGGCTGTAGCAATCAAAACCATATTTGGTATGAGTAAAGATCTCTATCTGAATATCTCAATGCCGTATTTGAGAATGATGTCAGTGCTACAACTGCTAAAAATTCGCAATTGAAATTCCAGCTCCATGTTGTATATCTTCGAAGGTATGTATGGGAGCTATACCAAATTTGGCACACATATGGATAATAATATTTCAGTTTAATTTCCAGGAAGCCATACATGACAGTGTTGCCAAAATGATTCTAAGCCTGCCGATAATTCTAATTTTTGAATGCATAGAACTTCTACACTATCAATTGGATTTCAACCTAATTTCGTATGTACTATGTGTACATAAACATATATGACTGAGCGTAATCTTAAGAGCCACCAGGGCTGCCAACTGTTAATAAATGCTCTCAATTTATTTTATCCAAATACCGATATATCAGAAAGTATGCAAGCCGACAGCCTTACACTATTCACACATATAGTACCTGACATACTTGATTAAACTGGGGTAACCAATTGGCCTCATTACTACCAACATGATTCTAAGTCTGCTGATAGGACCAATTGTATATACCTGTAACTTCTATATTATCAATTGGATTTCAACCAAATTTCGTATGTGCTATGTGTACTTTAAGATAAATGACCATGCGTATTCTTAAGAGCAACCAGGGCTGCCAACTGTTAATAAATGCTGTCTCTATTTTCTTACCCTAATATCAATATACCAGAAAGTATTGAAGCCAACAGCTCTAAACTTTGCACACGTATAGTACCTTACCTTCTAGATTAATTTGGCGTAACTAATATACGTCAGTGCTTCCAACATGATTCTAAGCCTGCTGATTGGTCCAATTTTAAAATACATGTAACTTCTATACAAATAAATGGATTTCATCCAAAATTGGCTCATCAATAGATCATAATAGTTCAGAGTATTTCTGACCAACACATGCATGACATTGTTGCCAACATGATTTTACGCGCGCTGATAGATCCAATGTCTAACTACATGCAACGTCCATGCTATCCATTGGACTTCAAGCAAATTTTGTATTCTGTACCTTAAGAGATGGATCTAAGAATATATTCAGTCACCAGGGCTGCCAACTGTCGTGCTCTATTAGGCTACATTATACCAGTTATATTTCGAACCAATTAGAAATTTCGATATTACCAACTCAATTTCATCATTATTCTAATTAGGTCCATATAGATTAATCATTGGCATGAATCTTACATTTCGAGAATAGTAGGCTCTTTAGTTCGTCACGGAACTTCTTGTTTCATATGACTAGTGATGTAAGTCTGTTCGTGATGAATAATTACTAACGTTGGCTGTGAAGTAAGTGTACTAATTGTATCATTTTGATATGATACGTACAATAATTGGTTAAAATTTTAATACTTGATTCTGAAGTGTAGTAACAGTACAGAATTAGCCATGCTTTACTTTGTCCCTTGGATGGTAGAGACATTTATAACAATAGTCAAATAATATCTAATCTGTGCACGACTAAACCGCTGAAAACCACGGGGAAATACAGCTCTTAACGTTCTTCCCAAACCTATGCTCCTCTCTATGCATTATTTCTTGTGGTAATACCGTAATCTCCAATAAAATTCAGATTCTAATTTGGTCCCGCAAACGGATCTCCGGCCAAGGACTTCTCAAGAGGGTGTCAACATCACAATGTATTCAAAGGCAACATCTGGTATTCTACTGGACTAAACCTGAGTGTTAGGTTTGTGATCGGCAGAGGCAGGTTTGAAAGCTTTGAAAGGGAAATAGTTAGTTAGTTAATTATTGTTGTTTTAAGGAGTGTAACTACGAGGTCATCTGCCCCTATTGTTAGATTGAGGTTGGATTTCGTTGGGCTAATTGAAGTATTTAGATCGTAGGCTTTCCTGGCCGGTGTCTAGTTCATTATCTAGGCTTGCAAAATGGAGGCGCTGTCATTGCAACAGCCTTAATCATGGCTACGAGTTCTATGAATCAAATTATTAAACTATTAAAATTATTAAAATATTTATACTAGTTGAAATTACCATGTCCAGCACGGTATTCAATGAACATATTTACAAGATCCTTCGTGATCTGACAATCTTACTGGGTTTTCGTTTCTCTTAAACAATTCTTAAATATATGTTCACAAACAATGTTTTTACTGGTATTTTCTGGTTTCTGTCACACTCAATAGAACTTTGGTAACGAACGATTAAGTTAATTACAGCTCTGTAATGGCAGATCAATTAATAAATTACGATAAACCTGATGAACGATGCGGGACTACACTCTTACTTTCAATAAACTTCGTGGATTTCGTAATAACACTATCTGACATGTACAACACAAATGCAAACCCTAATGTCAGTTACTTCTTTGACATACTGTATCAAATACCTTGCTCCAATCGGCAATACACTTATCAACTTTCTTATACGGTGAACAACATCTTAAAAGAGCGTTTGCTACACGCTTACTTATCTCAACACATTCCTTTCCTCTCCTTTCAACAATAATAATAATAATGCACGGTATTCTTTCAATAGAACCCATCTTAATACATTCCAAACATGTATAAGAATTAGTGATCCTACTAAGTAAACACGAACCTGTGAAATACTGTTCATGGTGCACTCCTAACAAACTCCTCTTCGAACTAATTATCTTTGTGCTCCTTAAACATCAATAACATTTTGTTCACTTCAATACATCCTTGTGCAATATTCCACTTGGCTTTAATTAACGCATTTCGTTAATAAACTTTCACAAGATAATGTTTTTCCACGTTACAATTAAATATTAGTTTTAATAGACAATAGTCCCCTCGTCTTCGCTTTTTAATAATAATAATGCATTCCCTCCCTTTCTGGTATTCCTTAATGAATCAAATATTCATTTACAAACGTGTTTCATTTCAACTAAGACGTCAGGTTGATCTGCATATCACCTGGTTTGTGGTTTCGTATTTTCCAATTACTTCAATATAATTGTTGCTAATTATAGGGATCATTTGACTCGTGACTGTCAACAATACGATCCTATATCATTTATAAGTTTGTTATAATTATTATTTATAAATATAATAATGTCATATTACAATAACATTCCGATATTGGAATTGTTATGCTCCAAGAATATGTTTATAAATGTTGCATTTATATTCTGGCACAATAACATATTTATTACAAATGGTTTGGCATTTTACAATAATGCTTTCTCTTTATAACGATGCAATTTGGCAATATTGACGCATTCTGTCGGTTGTTACGCATTTTTATCGAAGCATTCCAATCATAAAACAGTTTCGTTTCAAAGGGAGCATAATTAAAACTTTTCCCTAAAAATTCAAATACGGAATATCAAAAATCCAAATACCAATGAAATTACGCCAAACACGACACACGCTGACGTAGAATAAAATTTACAGTTAACTCTCTAAAATTGACAACGTAATAACATGGGTTATGAGTAAAGAAAAATCTACATATATGTTGGTCACATCTGAAATACCCTCAAAAATACATCAAACTACCGAGATATTAGAACAATCAATTTTCTACCTTTCTGGTGTGCTGCTGTCGTGATACCTGGCCTGATAATCAAGATATTCTGCTCCTGGATTGGCACGCGTTCGCCATTCGCCTGGAAACGAGTTCCTGCTGGTTGCTCTTCCATCAACTTTGCGCCTCCCTCCAGTGCAGTGTTGTGAACACCTGGGCTTCCGGGCTGGCATCTTGCTAACGGATCTTCTACCTTCTCGACAAGAAGTCTAGTAACTCGAACCCGGAACAAACGAACTCCCCTCTCCGCTGGCCTCGTGTAGCATCTCGTCATCATTGTAGGTTGAAAGTCTCTGGTTGACATCTCCCATGTTGTTAGTACATATTTAAGTAGTATTGTTGTAGGCAAATTCAGAAAACTGCATGATGGCATAGCAGTAGTAGAATCTTCGACTCATGGTTGTCTAGATCACTCTGAATTCCCACTCCGTGAATATAGATTAACCTCCTTCCATTGTTTAGTGCTTCATGACAATCTGCATAACAGTAGTAGAATGGGAACATCCCCCCTGACTTGTAGACTTTCTCATCGTACTTGCGTGATGAATATACTGTAGAAATAATGTTTCGTTGAAGTAGCCGGTGTATACTATGCTACTAGTCGTTTTGAAGTCTTCTTCTGATATGCGTTGTATTTTAAAGTGCTGCTTCTAGCAGCAAGTTAATGCTAAGTGTTGAGTGCCGGCATCTCCTCTTCTTCCTTGGCAAGTGTGGTGTCTCCTCTCGGTCAAGTCTAATCTCCTTGCCGTGCTTCAGTTATAATGCGGGCTCCACTGGAGCGCTCAGTGACACAGGTCTTCTCTCTAAACGTCGCTAAGAAGGAATGAATTCTGCGCTCTCGACAATCGCGCGCGTGCCAGACTAAAATGGAGTTCTAGCCTCGCACACAGTCCAAATAAACTGACCTTAAACTAACCATTAATATATAATTCTGTTTTGATAATAAAATATCATTTTCTCTTCTGCAACTGTGGAAGAGCTAAGATCGCTTTATATGTGCAAATTTAATATAATAGCGATTCCTTCAAAAGTATTGTGGTTCATTCTGATTGGCTGTTGAGTTATCAAGAAAAACTCATTGTTCTAGCCTCTTATCAGAGTGCCGTGTGCACAATTTTGTTATTGTCCCCACGGCCAACCAAAACCGGTCCTAGGCTTGCTAACTTGAAGCCTTGGTCATATTCCAGTGTCTGAAGATTGGACTCTCCCTTGGTTAAAATAATATTCACTGAAATATTCCCAAATTTAAATCTTTCAAAATGCTCCAAAATATTCCAAAAACTCATCATTATATTTTATTCACTTCCTAAAATAATTGTTTGAATAAAATATTGTTCAAATTCAAAATTTCATTTCCTACATCATCAGGTTCGCGAGTCGGTTCGATCCTCGGCTTTGTCAATGCCTTAAGGTAGGCTGAATTCGAGTTCAGTACGCAAACTAATCGTTGGTGTCAGTCAGAATCTGCTTGATAGGTATTGACGTCACGCTGCTCGCCGAGTGATCCGAGGACCAGCTAGTCAACTTTCCACGTGTTTCTAAGCCTGAATCTCTCTTCGAGTTTGGAATGAATGAGATCTATTGCCTCTTTAATTGCCCTGTTTTGATACCTAGGAATTTTACCAACAGTTTTGGCCGTAGGAATTTCTATGGCGTTTCTCGTGACGTCAACACGTTCAACTATTGCAGATCTGTAATTTATTTGATTTGTGTCTCGAATGTGCTCTGATATCCTAGTGGAAACGCGTGTTTTGTTTGCCCTATGTATATCTCTCCACAGGAACAAGGCATTTTGTGAACTCCTGCGTCCTGGTATTGCTACTTTATCTCGGCTGATTTACGCACCACTTGCGTCAGCTTGTTTATTGTGTTCATAATCGTTGTCACATTGTGTTTCCTTAGCAACCTGGCGATTCTTTCTATCACCCCCTGTACTTACGGCAGAAAGGATTTATAATAATACTGTTATTGGTTCTACCTCCCTATTACCAACTGTGGCTTGTAGAGACGCCTGGATGCCAGAATGTTGACCCGAAAGGGATCTTTAACGTGCCAGTAAATGTATTGACACGGCGCCCACGCATTTGCGCACCCTGAAATGCCAACTGGCTGTGCCAGAATTCGATCCTGAAAACTTGGACCCAGCAAGCGAGAACCTTACCTTTGAGTTATGAGCGAGCCTTAAAAAGGATTTATAGCGGGGCTGACCTTTGTTCTATTGAACAGTTCTTCGGCTTTGTTCTCTATTCCGTTCTTTTATGTATCCATTAGCTAGGAGCGTATTCCAAACTAATATTTTCTCCTCATTTACGCTGTCCTTATCACAAATGCGGTTGGCTCTGGTGAGGAGTATCCAAGCTACCAGTTCCTTATGTGACGATGGATGACTTGAGTTTGCATGTAGGTACTGACCTGTATGTGTACCTTTCCTATACACCTTGCGGCCAAGCGTGTTGTCTGTTCGTTGATAGAGCAGAACGTCTACGAAGGCCAGTGGATTCATTTCTTATACTTCCATTGTGAAGTTGATGCTCAGATGTCAGGACCACATGAAGACTAGGAAGTCCTAGAGTGTGTCGCGTCTATGTTTCCGTATCAAAAAGACGTCGTCTACGTATCTGAACCAACACTCAGGTTTCAATGGCCCCTCCTTTGCAGCTTCTACCTCGAAATTACTATGAAAGCGTTTGCCAATAATGGAGAGAGGGTATCCATGCTAGTTCCCTCCAAATGCTGAAACATCTGCCCATTGAAGACGAAGACTGTGATGATAATGAACCTCCTGAGCCTGTAAGCTTTTACCAGATTATCTGTGTGGCGTCAGGTACCGGAACGCTGGTAAATATGTACTCTACATCGAGGCTTGCGAGTAGACCGCCGTCACTCAGGTTTATACTCGCTTTGATATCTACAAAGTGTCCTGAATTTTTGACCTGAGAGGCTGATGGAGGGAATCATGTTTGCTGGACCTGACTCGAATATTTAGCAAGAGCGTGAGTTTGGGCGCTATGGCGCTAACTATGCGTCTCTGAAGCACATCGGTCTTGTGTAAGACCGTAGAGCATTGGATTTCTTGAGTGAAGAGGTTCTAAGGATTTCTGATTCTCTTCTTGAATAGATGTCTCCTAAATTAGCCGCGTCGTTGTGTACTCTATATTCTTTGTGTGGTTCCTGGGCATTGTCTTATAAGCTGGGTCTGATCTACGAGCCTGGCATGTATGATGATCTGAGAGGCCTGTGTTCTAATTTCATCTGCTTTGAAGGCCGGTAGATGACGGATAGAAGCTTCTCTCCCGCAGGTAAATCTTCCCCGGAATATATCTCGGCCTGATGGCGAAATTAAGTACGTTGCTTAGGATGAAGGTTGTGGTAGCTTTTTAAAAATGAATGAATTGATGACATCAAAACTGTGAGAATGGTGTGTTGCATTGGAAGGGTTTATGAACTGATGACTCAAACAACAACAACAACAACGATAGTTTATACTTGTCACTCATACATTTAGCCGCCTCTGTGAAATCTCACCATATTATTTGCAAATAGACTATTTTTCTTGAGAATCAGACAAGGTCAAGCAGTGTTGCAAAGGGTGGGGGCATAGGCACCATGTCCTTAAGGGTGGTGTATTCTTGGAATACACGGTACGAGAGAATATAATTTTTAATGCTTTTGCATGTTCATTCCTTCTTCTTCATCAAACACCAACAGTGATCTTTTATTTTCTCTTCGGTGATCATGTCGCTTATATCTTTTGTGAGTCTCTTCTAGATATATATCTTCCATGACCCTCCTAGCGTCATCTAGCAGCGACTCTCTGAAGCTCCTCAATTTTTTCTGGTGCAAGAGGACTTCCTTTTCCATCTGGCCACCAGATCTCGTTACCATCGCCAGCTATTATCTCCATGAGCAAGAGAACTTCGTCTACTTTTTCACTCACCATGCTGTGCTAGTATCGCCTGCTATCAGCTCTTTGAAGACCATCTCAAGAGAATTTAATTTCTTATGTTGGTTATTCTGATACGTATTCCTTTTGTCTCCTACCCCCACTCCTTTCCCTTCCTTGGACCCTCCGTGCTTTGCTGAGTGGGTCTCACTTCTAAGTCGGCAGTTGACTCGGTCAGTCAAGGCTCAACCAGAGCTAGTCTCCTCAATCCAAGAGACACTCTCTACGCTCTACGCCATGTTGGCACATTAGGCATCTGTCAAGGGAACTTCACCTTCGCCATGCAACAAAGATAAGTACCTACTTCAAGTTTTAACCTCATCTTCATGGTTTTAACTTCTACATGCTTTTAACGATATTTTATAGACAGCGTGAGATTACTTATTTTGGGGCAAAAATCATTCTTCACGGGATTTGCCATGTTGAGCTTTTGTTTGTATAAGCCAACCTTACTAGAAAGGAGCTTTTCTTAAGCTATTTAAATGAGAAATCCTCTCACCACGTGGGATATTATCCAATACCCGCTGTCTATAAATTACAAAGCAAGTTCCTCCGCTGGATTAACTTTGGCCCCATTTTTCTATAAAGATCGTTCTGGAACCTTCCAAATCCTGTACTCTATCTGCGAGTCTTGCCGTCAGGTATTTTTCACTCACTTGTGAGAATACTATATAAAATGAGGAATCTTCCTTATAAATTACTGCAATAGCGAACTTTCTTCCACCGCTTGAATGTTCTATGGCGCATTTAATTGTAATTCACAAACTTTCTCAAGAAATAGACTCTCGCCTACATAGTGCAACCAGTTATTTTCATCATTGCAATAACTTTTTTCCCCATAAACTTTCGTGTCTCTACAGTGAACTTTTCATCTATTTAAAAGACTATAGTGATAACTAGTGCTTGTCCCACTTTTCTACCGCGTCGCGATCGTCCGGTTACATTAAATAAGGCCATGAACATTGATCCTAAATCCCAATTATCTTTCCTCAACCTTCTACTAACAAACCATATTAATAAAATTGTAAGTTTTCTGTAAGGTGTCACTCTACGAAGTGCCCTTCCATTTTGCTTGTTTATCATTAATTAATCTCTGTATAACTACGTGTTTTATACACGGTTTAAGCTTACATTGTTTCTTCCAATCAGGGAAAACAATTCTTTCAACTCTTGAGTGGGTTGTTTCTGGGTCTCACTAATTGGAAACTGCCCCATTTGGCTCGTGATTCCTACTTAAACATAGGAAGTCTTGAACTTTCCCTTTGACTTTCTCTTCAGGTTTCACCGTAAGTGACCTGCTCTCTTTTGTATAATTGTTATAAAGTAATTCAGCTTAAATATAAGATGTTATAGGAACTTCCGTCTTATTCTTCATGTTTTTCTTATTGTGATTTTCAAAGTTGTCACTCTCTCTAGAATATTCTCTCAGAAATTTCTTAAAGTACACTCCTTGTACTCAATTTAATGTTTAAACTTTAATTATTTCATTTGTCTTCTTTAAATCTTATAAAGATTTTAGAACATATATAAGGTTCGAAACCTCAAAATTGTTATTTGCCTGGAGCAATCTCTAAATGTTAGGAGGTCTGCGACCTGATTTGTTAAAGAATTTAAATGATCTATATTTGTCAAAAAGATATTACATACTTGTTAACTTCATTAAACTTCTTTGAATTGTTAGATAAATTAAATATTTGTTTTTGGATTTATCATATCGCAAATACTACAGTTAGGCAAGATCCTGTCTTCCCTGACTCTTCCCATGTTCATGCCATCGTTAATACAGAACAAATCTGCTACTATTTGTCTTGCCAGACTACCACCCTTCCCCATAGTAGTCTTATGCATGCTTGGGAGGAAATACACTAAAGCCTTTCTCTGGCAAACCGCCCAAGTCTTAGCTGCGGTTCCCGTCAGCTTCGACCAAGCCCGTACCCACTTTAGGTATCAGAGAGCGGATTTGCAGTTGCAACCGCCTCTTAAGTGCATTAAAGGTTAAATTTATAACGTTCGTGGAACTCTCATCCTATTTTTCTATCATTTTTCTCCAGTCCGAAACCCACCTCGTTTTATTTATCATCTTCCCTTGGTGGTTAGGTTATTCCTCAGCCAATAATCTACCCAAAATTTGGTACCAGAAACCCGGGAGAGTCCATTTTCTATTTCTATTCTTTTTCAAGTGTCATTTGACAATACCTTACAAATTATTAATACCTGCTTTGAATCTTTCAGCTATAACTACATCGAGCAAAGCCTGTGCAGGAGAAAAAGGCCGCTCCTGTCTCCTTTGGTGTGTCCCGTTCTTTCTACTTATTCGCTGCTGCCAACTTGGCAGCATCTCCAAGGTTACACAGTTTCGTGAGTTACATTTCAATCTATTTACTTTGTCATGGCTCCTACTGAAAAAGATGAAACTCTCATTGCCAGACGTTCTTCCTATAAAGGGCAACTCACCAGATTCAGAAATTTCATCAACAAATTAAATCCCGCCGAGTGTGATTTAGATATCTTAACACAACGCCTTAAGTTGTACGAACGGTCCTATGATTATTACGATCAAATTCACACCGAGATTGAATCCGCTTGCCCAGAACTTCAATCGGATCGGGACGAGGTCGAACCCTTGTACTTTGAAGGGATTGCCAAGGCCCACCAACTGATCCGTAGTATCTCAGAACCGGACACTAGGGTCATCAATCCGGCTCAGTTCGCACCCGCTTCAGTTCACAAGAACAAACCGAAACCGTTACTTCCAAAGATAAGCCTACCTCACTTCTCAGGCCAGGAAGGTGAATGGTATTCTTTTTATGAACTTTACTGCTCACTCGTTCATGACAATAAGGAAATTCCCGACATTCATAAATTCTACTTCTTACGTACGTCTTTGGAAGGAGAGGCCTTGGCCTTGGTTCAGTCATTGCCTTTAAGCGCAGATAACTACCACATCGCCTTTAATCTCCTCAAAGAGAGATATGGTAATTTACGTTTGTGTATAGCTCGCCATATCCGCTGTCTGTTCAACCTACCAGCCGTCAAACCTAATGACGTCACCTCTTTAAGAGACCTGTTAGACTCTATGCAGTTAAATGTTAGAGCATTATATCAACTTAAGCAGCCCGCCAAACATGGGACACCATACTCATTCATTTAGCTACATCCAGATTCGATTTTTCGACTTTAAAAGCTTGGGAGATCGAACTCGCTCGCAAGGAGGAATGCTCGTTCGAACACCTCATCTCGTTTCTCAACAGCCGATGCCAAGTCCTTACAGCACTCTCATTTCAGTGCGAAAATGTCGAAACGAATCATCAGTGTCACATTTTTGAGAAAAACCTTGCTTTTTCAAAGGGTCATCAGCCTCCATCTGTCGAGAACAAGCAAACCCGTTCCGCTTCTTTCAACCATCCAAGAGAACATATCAGGCCGCTCAACAAATCTTTAAAATGCACGCTCTGTAAAAAGCTTCACACATTGTATTTGTGCAAATCCTTTAAAGAATTGTCTGTCGAAGATCGAAGGAAGTTTGTCTTCAATAGCAAACATTGCTTCAACTGCTTGTCACCTAAGCATTCTTCTTCAAACTGTACGTCATCCAATCTCTATTTTCATTGCAAAAAACCGCATCATTCTTTATTGCACGTTCATGATAAATCGAGGTCATCAGTACCCGCTTCTTCAAACTCCATGCAGAGCAGCTCCGAACAAACTAATGCTTCTTCCTGCATTTCTAACGCCGAAACTTCTCACAGTGCGCAAGTTCTTTTGTCCACTGTACAATTCGAAATCCAAGATAAATTTGGAAATTGGTTTCGAACCCGAGGTCTTCTCGATTCCGCTTCAACACACAACTTTGTTTCGCAATCATTAATTAAAAAACAAGGTCTTTCGTCAGCGCCTATTTCCATCAATGTATCCGGCATTGACAATTTGAAAACTCAAGTCTTGCAGTCTTCAAAATTGAAAATCAGAGACGTTTGCCAAAGAAACACCAATCTTAACTTAAACTGCCTCATTCTTACCAGCATTGGCAAGGACACTCCTAGCAGCTCTATTAATACTTCCGGTTTAAAGATTCCTTCGCACTTAAGGTTAGCTGATCCTCAATTTAATGCTCAAGGTCCCATTGATGTACTTTTCAGTGCCAATGTTTTTTGGAATTGCCTCCGTAAACAGGTTCGTAGGTTATCTTCAACCGTGGTCGCTAGAGACACCGATTTTGGTTGGGTTATTACTGGTGAAATCCAACATCCCAGTGTTCAAACCAAATCGCAATGTCATTTCGTTACTGCTGATATAAATCCCCTTTCTGAAAAAGAGAACACCTATGTTTTCGATCTCGAAACTTTTGAAAAACACTTGCCGAAACGATGTCTTATCGTGAACAACTACGCCACCTTTGTAAGTTGTTTAAATGATTTTGCTTTCTTCCCGCACAATGTGGCAATTCAAGTTCGCCTCGCTTTGTGTTACTTAGTTTACCTTCTCATGTCATTTTTATAGCAGATAATTGCTTAAACTCTCTATTGAAAACTATCTTCCCCTTGTGTAAAACCATGGCTATCAGTCTCCATCACTTCGCTGTAAGCTATGTTTCACTTCTTTCGCTATTTAGAAGGATGGCCACGGCCGGCTCCCTCCTCCTTCCTCACAATTGGAAGCCGCTTTTGAAACCGCTTGAAAATGTGAATTCTCTAGCATCTAGAATAACTATTCTTACGCATAAACTCTTTCTCAATGTCCCAGCTTCACTTCTCTTTTCGGAAGAATTAAGCTTTTTTCTGTTGAAAATTGTCGGATTCCGTGATCCTCTCAATTATGCGAAATTGATTTCTTACTTTATTTCATATGTCTCTAAATTGTTTTTTCACGTCCAAGTTACGATTGACTGCATGCCATCCAACCTGAATATCTGCTTTAAATCTCAGCTGATTTCACTTGTGTTGTTTGTTTATTCCGAACTGCTTGTTTTTCAATCTTGTTTGTATACAAGTTTGGGTAAGGTCAAGTTATCGTTTATTTCCTGTATGCTTGTCAAAGGTCAGAGCAAGCTTTCCTTATCTCAACTCTGGCTGATTGCCAACCATTGTCTTGCGAGTCGCTTCTGTAAGTTCAGAAGCCGTTCGACTCATCACCAAAATAAACTTGTTCCGGTCAAGGAATCTTTCAGATGTTTATATTCCTTATCTCTCTGTACTATGTGGGTCAAGGCCGCGCTTGCCTGTGTCTCCCTCCTAGCGTCATCTAGCAGTGAATTTCTGAAGCTCCTCAATTTTTTCTGGTGCAAGAGGACTTCCTTTTCCATCTGGCCACCAGATCTCGTTACCATCGCCAGCCTTCATCTCCATGAGCAAGAGAACTTCGTCTACTTTTTCACTCACCATGCTGTGCTAGTATCGCCTGCTATCAGCTCTTTGAAGACCATCTCCTCAAGAGAATTTAATTTCTTATGTTGGTTATTCTGATATGTATTCCTTTTGTCTCCTACCCCCACTCCTTTCCCTTCCTTGGACCCTCCGTGCTTTGCTGAGTGGGTCTCACTTCTAAGTCGGCAGTTGACTCGGTCAGTCAAGGCTCAACCAGAGCTAGTCTCCTCAATCCAAGAGACACTCTCTACGCTCTACGCCATGTTGGCACATTAGGCATCTGTCAAGGGAACTTCACCTTCGCCATGCAACAAAGATAAGTACCTACTTCAAGTTTTAACCTCATCTTCATGGTTTTAACTTCTACATGCTTTTAACGATATTTTATAGACAGCGTGAGATTACTTATTTTGGGGCAAAAATCATTCTTCGCGGGATTTGCCATGTTGAGCTTTTGTTTGTATAAGCCAACCTTACTAGAAAGGAGCTTTTCTTAAGCTATTTAAATGAGAAATCTTCTCACCACGTGGGATATTATCCAATACCCGCTGTCTATAAATTACAAAGCAAGTTCCTCCGCTGGATTAACTTTGGCCCCATTTTTCTATAAAGATCGTTCTGGAACCTTCCAGATCCTGTACTCTATCTGCGAGTCTTGCCGTCATGTATTTTTCACTCACTTGTGAGAATACTATTTAAAATGAGGAATCTTCCTTATAAATTACTGCAATAGCGAACTTTCTTCCACCGCTGGAATGTTCTATGGCGCATTTAATTGTAATTCACAAACTTTCTCAAGAAATAGACTCTCGCCTACATAGTGCAACCAGTTATTTTCATCATTGCAATAACTTTTTTCCCATAAACCTTCGTGTCTCTACAGTGAACTTTTCATCTATTTAAAAGACTATAGTGATAACTAGTGCTTGTCCCACTTTTCTACCGCGTCGCGATCGTCCGTTTACATTAAATAAGGCCATGAACATTGATTCTAAATCCCAATTATATTTCCTCAACCTTCTACTAACAAACCATATTAATAAAATTGTAACTTTTCTATAAGGTGTCGCTCTACGAAGTGCCCTTCCATTTTGCTTGTTTATCATTAATTAATCTCTGTATAACTACGTGTTTTATACACGGTTTAAGCTTACATTGTTTCTTCCCTATAATCAGGGAAAACAATTCTTTCAACTCTTGAGTGGGTTGTTTCTGGGTCTCACTAATTGGAAACTGCCCCATTTGGCTCGTGATTCTTACTTAAACATAGGAAGTCTAGAACTTTCCCTTTGACTTTCTCTTCAGGTTTCACCGTAAGTGACCTGCTCTCTTTTGTATAATTGTTATAAAGTAATTCAGCTTAAATATAAGAAGTTATAGGAACTTCCATCTTATTCTTCATGTTTTTCTTATTGTGATTTTCAAAGTTGTCACTCTCTCTAGAATATTCTCTCAGAAATTTCTTAAAGTACACTCCTTGTACTCAATTTAATGTTTAAACTTTAATTATTTCATTTGTCTTCTTTAAATCTTTTAAAGATTTTAGAACATATATATAAGATTCGAAACCTCAATATTGTTATTTGCCTGGAGCAATCTCTAAATGTTAGGAGGTCTGCGACCTCATTTGTTAAAGAATTTAAATGATCTATATTTGTCAAAAAGATATTACATACTTGTTAACTTCATTAAACTTCTTTGAATTGTTAAATAAATTAAATATTTGTTTTTGGATATATCATTTCGCAAATACTACAGTTAGGCAAGATCCTGGCTTTCCTGACTCTTCCCAAGTTCATGCCATCGTTAATACAGAACAAATCTGCTACTATTTGTCTTGCCAGACTACCACCCTTCCCCATAGTAGTCTTATGCATGCTTGGGAGGAAATACACTAAAGCCTTTCTCTGGCAAACCGCCCAAGTCTTAGCTGCGGTTCCCGTCAGCTTCGACCAAGCCCGTACCCACTTTAGGTATCAGAGAGCGGATTTGCAGTTGCAACCGCCTCTAAGTGCATTAAAGGCTAAATTTATAACGTTTGTGGAACTCTCATCCTATTTTTCTATCCTTTTTCTCCAGTCCGAAACCCACCTCCTTTTATTTATCATCTTCCCTTGGTGGTTAGGTTATTCCTCAGCCAATAATCTACCCAAAGGGCACCCGGCATGTAAAATATCTAACGACTTTTGGTGGCTAAGATACGATCCCAATACACTCATGCTGTTAGAGTTAAGAATCGAAAATCTCCGACAAATCACAGCTGTATTATATACATATGATACCATCGGTGTCGTAGTCGCTAGCATGCTGAACTGGTATGCCCATGATCGCGGGTCCAAACCGGGCCGAAGTCACCGGGTTTAGAGAGCGTTGAAATCCTTCAGTGAGCCTTCCTTCAAAGGGGAAGTAAAGCCGGTGGGCCCATGTCAGATATATGGCAACTAACCTCCACAATTAGTTGTGTGTAGCCGAACTTCGCTGGCTAGCAACTATCAAGTTCAAAGGTTTGCCGCTAGGTGTCAGCAACAGTAGCATGTGCTAGCCAAAGTTGGAGCAATTTGCTGGGAGCCTGTGGGCGTTCATTTAATATACCCTGTTTGATGGGAGCCTGAGGGCGTTCATTTAATATACCCTGGTATGGCCATTGACTGCAACTTGCTGGGAGCCTGAGGGCGATCATTCAATATACCCTGGTATGGCCATTGGCTGCAACTTGATGGGAGCCTGAGGGCGTTCATTTAATATACCCTGGTATGGCCATTGACTGCAACTTGCTGGAAGCCTGTGGGCGTAAATTTAATATACCCTGGAATGGCCATTGTCTGCAACTTGCTGGGAGCCTGTGGGCGTTCATTTAATAGACCCTGGTTTGGCCATTGGCTGCAACTTGCTGGGAGCCTGTGGGCGTTCATTTAATATACCCTGGTATGGCAATTGGCTGCATCTTGCTGGGGTCCTATGGGCGTTCATTTAATATACCCTGGTATGGCCATTTGCTGCAACTCGCAGGGAGGGTTTGGGCGTTCATTTAACATACCCTGGTATGGTCATTGGCTGCAACATGCTGGGCGTTCATTTAATATACCCTGGTATGGCCTTTGGCTGCACGTTGCTGGAAGGGTATGGGCTTTCATTTCATATACCCTGGTATGGCCATTGGCTGCAACCTGCTGGGCGTTCATTTAATATACCCTGGTATGGCCATTGGCTGCAACGTGCTGGGAGGGTATGGGCGTTCATTTAATATACCCTGGTATGGCCATTGGCTGCAACTTGCTGGGAGCCTGTGGGCGTTCATTTAATATACCCTGGTATGACCATTGGCTGCAACTAGCTGGGAGCCTGTGGGCGTTCATTTAATATACCCTGGTATGGCCATTGGCTGCAACTTGCTAGGAGCCTGTGGGCGTTCATTTAATATACCCTGGTATGGCCATTGGCTGCAATTTGCTGGGTGCCTGTGGGCGTTCTTTTAATATACCCTGGTATGGCCATTGGCTGCAACTTGCTGGGAGTCTCTGGGCTTTCATTTAATATACCCTGCTATGGCCATTGGCTGCAAATTGCTGGGAGCCTGTGGGCGTTCATTTAATATACCCTGGTATGGCCATTGGCTGCAACTCTCTGGGAAAGTATGGGCGTTCATTTCATATACCGTGGTATGGCCTTTGGCTGCAACTTGCTGGGAGCCTGTGGGCGTTCATTTAATATACCCTGGAATGGCCATTGGCTGCAACTTGCTGGGAGCCTGTAGGCGTTCATTAAATATAGCCTGGAATGGCCATTGACTGCAACTTCCTGGGAGGGTATGGGCGTTCATTTAATATACCCCGGTATGGCCATTGGCTGCAACTTGCTGGGAGGGTATGACGTTCATTTAATATACCCTGAAATAGCCATTGGCTGCAAATTGCTGGGAGATTATGGGCGTTCATTTAATAAACCCTGGTATGGCCATGGCTGCAACTTGCTGGGAGCGTATGTGCGTTCATTGAATATACCCTGGTATGGCCAATGGCTGCAACTTGCTGGGAGGGTACGGATGTTCATTTAATATACCCTGGTATGGCCATTGGCTGCAACTTGCTGGGAGGGTTTGGGCGTTCATTTAATATACCCTCGTAAGGCCATTTTCTGCTTCTTGCTGGGAGGCTGAAGGGGGTTCATTTAATATACCCTGGTATGGCCTTCGTCTGCAACTTGCTGGGAGCCTGTGGGCGTTCATTTAATATACCCTGATATGGCCATTGGCTGCAATTTGCTGGGCGTTAATTTAATATACCCTGGTATGGCCATTGGCTGCACTTGCTGGGAGCCTGTGGGCGATCATTTAATATACCCTGGTGTGGCCATTGCCTGCAACTTTCTGGGAGGGTATGGGCGATCATTTAATATACCCCGGTATGGCCACTGGCTGCAACTTGCTGGGAGCCTGTGGGCGTTCATTTAGTACACCCTGGTATGCCCATTGGCTGCAACTTGCTGGGAGCCCATGGGCGTTCATTTAATATACCCTGGTATGGCCATTGGCTGCAACTTGCTGGGAGCCAATGGGCATTCTTTTAATATACCCTGGTATGGCCATTGGCTGCAACTTGCTGGGAGGCTATGGGCGTTCATTTAATATACCCTGGTATGGACATTGGCTGCAACTTGCTGGGAGCCTGTGGGCGTTCATTTAATTTACCCTGGTAAGGCCATTGGCTGCAACTTGTTGGGAGCCTTTTTGCGTTCAT
This sequence comes from Meconema thalassinum, assembly GCA_946902985.2. Classification (NCBI taxonomy): domain Eukaryota; kingdom Metazoa; phylum Arthropoda; class Insecta; order Orthoptera; family Tettigoniidae; genus Meconema; species Meconema thalassinum. Next base: position 723,776 of record CAMPQE020000066.1, on the reverse strand, counting down.
TTAATATACCCTGGTATGGCCATTGGCTGCAACATGCTGGGCGTTAATTTAATATTCCCTGGTATGGCCATTGGCTGCACTTGCTGGGAGCCTGTGGGCGTTCATTTAATATACCCTGGTATGGCCATTGGCTGCAACTTTCTGGGAGGGTATGGGCGATCATTTAGTATACCCTGGTATGGCCACTGGCTGCAACAACTTGCTGGGAGCCTGAGGGCGTTCATTTAATATACCCTGGTATGGCCATTGTCTGCAACTTGCTGGGGGGGGGGGGGGGGTATGGGCGTTCATTTAATATACCCTTGTATGGCCATTGGCTGAAACTTGCTGGGAGCCTGTGGGCGTTCATTTAGTACACCCTGGTATGGCAATTGGCTGCAACATGCTGGGAGCCTATGGACGTTCATTTAATATACCCTGGTATGGCCATTGTCTGCAACTTGCAGGGAGCCTATGGGCGTTCATTTAATATACCCTGGTATGGCCATTGGCTGCAAATTGCTGGGGGCCTATGGGCGTTCATTTAATATACCCTTGTATGGCCATTGGCTGTAACTTGCTGGGCGTTCATTTAATATACCTGGTATGGCCGTTGGCTGCAATTTGCTGGGAGCCTGTGGGCGTTCATTTAATATACCCCGGTATGGCCATTGGCTGCAACTTGCTGGGAGCCTGTGGGCGTTCATTTATTATACCCTGGTATGGCCATTGGCTGCAACTTGCTGGGCGGTTATGGGCGTTCATTTAATATACCCTGGTTTGTCCATTGGCTGCAACTTGCTGGGAGGGTATGGGCGTTCATTTAATATACCCCGGTATGGCCATTGGCTGCAACTTGCTGGGAGGGTATGGGCGTTCATTTAATATACCATGGTATGGCCATTGGCTGCAAATTGCTGGGAGGGTATGGGGGTTCATTGAATATACCCAGCTATGGCCATTTTCTGCAACTTGCTGGGAGAATATGGGCGTTCATTTAATATACCCTGGTATGGCCATTGGCTGCAACTTGCTGGGATCCTGTGGGCGTTCATTTAATATACCCTGTTATGGTCATTGGCTGCAACTTGCTGGGAGATTATGGGCGTTCATTTAATAAACCCTGGTATGGCCATTGGCTGCAACTTGCTGGGAGCCTGTGGGCGTTCATTTAATATACCCTGGTATGGCCATTGGCTGCAACTTGCTGGGAGCTTATTGGCGTTCATTGAATATACCTTGGTATGGCCAATGGCTGCAATTTGCTGGGAGGGTACGGACGTTCATTTAATATACCCTGGTAGGGCCATTGGCTGCAACTTGCCCGGAGGGAACGGGCGTTCATTTAATATACCCTGGTATGACAATTGGCTGCAACTTGCTGAGAGCCCGTGGGCGTTCATTTAATATACCCTTGTATGGCCATTGGCTGCAATTTGCTGGGAGCGTGTGGGCGTTCATTTAATATACCCTGGTATGGCCATTGGCTGCAACTTGCTGGGAGTCTATGGGCGTTCATTTAATATACCCCGGTACGGCCATTGGCTGCAACTTGCTGGGAGGGTATGGACGTTCATTTAATATAGCCTGGTATGGCCATTGGCTGCAACTTGCTGGGAGGGTATGGGCGTTCATTTACTATACCCTGGTATGGCCATTGGCTGCGACTTGCTGGGAGCCTGTTGGCGTTCATTTAATATACCCTGGTATGGCCATTGGCTGCAACTTGCTGGGAGGGTATGGGCGTTCATTTAATATACCCTGGTATGGCCATTGGCTGCAAATTGCTGGGCGTTAATTTAATATTCCCTGGTATGGCCATTGGCTGCACTTGCTGGGAGCCTGTGGGCGTTCTTTTAATATACCCTGGTATGGCCATTGGCTGCAACTTTCTGGGAGGGTATGGGCGATCATTTAATATACCCTGGTATGGCCACTGGCTGCAACTTGCTGGGAGCCTGAGGGCGTTCATTTAATATACCCTGGTATGGCCATTGTCTGCAACTTGCTGGGGGGGGTATGGGCGTTCATTTAATATACCCTGGCATGGCCATTGGCTGCAACTTGCTGGGAGCCTGTGAGCGTTCATTTAGTTCACCCTGGTATGGCCATTGGCTGCAACTTGCTGGGAGCCTATGGGCGTTCATGTAATATACCCTGGTATGGCCATTGGCTGCAACTTGCTGGGAGCCTATGGGCGTTCATTTAATATACCCTGGTATGGCCATTGGCTGCAACTTGCTGGGAGGCTATGGGCGTTCATTTAATGTACCCTGGTATGGACATTGGCTGCAACTTGTTGGGAGCCTGTGGGCGTTCATTTAATTTCCCCAGGTATGGCCATTGTCTGCAACTTGCTGGGAGCCTTTTGTGTTCATTTAATATACCCTGGTATGGCCATTGGCTGCAATTCATATATAATATATTTATAATAATAGTAATATGTTCGGCTATATCTACAAAATGTTGATGAGTGGAAATGCCATCGGTTAAGCGTAATTCGTGAAGACAGGTATTTGTACCGGTATTAATAATAGTTGCCCCCATTATATTAATACTACTTAGATCTCTATATCTACTTCCGTGATAATGTACCGCACATTAAACTGTTAGTACTACTGATTTCAGTCTGATATGTCCAGATACGTCGGACCCTGCTGCAAGGGAGTTGTACGCATTTGGTTCCGGTGGAAGGCAATATACTAACATTGCATCTACAGAAAAAATTACCACCTTAAAAAAATTAAAGCTGAACATTGTTAGTGATACCGGTGAAAAGGCATACACATGCAGCGTATGCAAAGTCAAATTTACGGAGCTGGGAACTTTGAGGAAACACCTGCTCATTCATAGCGGCGAAATGCCCTATTCATGTACAGGATGTAAATCCACATTTACGAACAGAGGAAGTCTGAAGAGACACATGCTTAGCCATAGCGGCGACAGGCCATTCTCATGTAGCGTATGTGAATCCAGGTTTATCCACAGAGAACATTTGAAGCGACATTTCCTCGTCCATAGCGGCGAGAAGCCTTTTTCATGTAGCGTATGTGAATCAAAATTTACACAGAAAGGTTATTTGAGTAGACACATGCTCATCCATAGTGGTGAGAAGTCAAGTTCGTGTAGCGTATGTAAATCCATGTTTTCCGAGATAGGAAATTTGAAGAATCACTTGCTAGGTCATAGCTGTGAGAAGCCATACTCATGTAGCGTATGTGGATCCAAGTTTTCCGAAAGAAGTTATTTAAGAAAACACTTGGTAGTACATAGTGAAGTGAAGCCATTTTCATGTAGCGTATGTGAACGCAAGTTTAATCAGAAAGTACATTTAAAAGGACACATGAAAAACCACATGCTCATCCGTCGCAGGGAAAAGTCTTTCCCATGTAACGTATGTGAATCGAAGTTTGTCTGGTAACATTGAAAACGCACATGCTCATCCATAGCGGCGAAAAGCCATTTGCATGTAGCATATGTGAATCTAGATTTAACCAGAGAGGAAGTCTGAAGAGACACATTCTTTGCCATAGCAGCGAGAAGCTGTTTCCATGTAGCGAATGTGAATCCAAATTTAACCAAAGAGGAAGTCTGAAGAGACACATGCTCATACATAGCGGCGTAAAAACATAAGTGTACGTATGTGAATCCGTGGTTACCCTGAGGAAAATTTGAAGGAACACATGCTCATCTATAGTAGCGGTAAGCCTTATTCATGTGGCATTTGAAATGACAAGTTTACGGCGAGAGTTTTTTTTGAAGAGACATGTTAATCCTTAGCTGTTAGAAGAAATATTGATATTGCAAATCTGAATTCAAATTTTCTCAGAGAGGACATTTGAAAGGACTCATGGAAATCCTCACCGGCGAAAATCCATACTTATGTAGCGTACGTGAAACCAAGTTTACCTGTATTAAATTGAAGAAACTCATAATCATCCATAGCGGCGGGATGCCAATATCATGTAGTGTATGTGAATCTGCGTTTGTCCACACTGGAACATTGTACTCACACATGCTCGTCCATAGCGGCTAGATGCATATTTCATGTAGCGTATGTGAATCCAAGTTTACTTGGTGAGAACATTTAAAGAAAATAACATGCACATCCATTGCGGCGAGAAACAATATTTATGTAATGTATGGGAATCCTCCCTGTGAGGACGTTTCAAAACACATGTTTATACATAGTAACCAGAAGCAATATTCACGTTCTGTATGCGAAGCCAAATTTACTAGGAGGTTAACTTGATAGTCACGCATCCTAATCCATAGTGGCTAATAGCCATAATGATGTAACATATGCGTAGCAAAATGTAACCATAGTGGTTCATTGAAGAGTCACATTTAAACCATAGCGGCGTGAAAGCCAGAGTAAAGCAACATTTGAAGGCACACTTCCTAAACAATTGAGCCGAGAAATCATTGTTATGTAGTAAACGCAAAGCCAAATTACCTCACAGCATATGGGAACAGATAATCACATTCTAACTAACGGTGGCAAGAAACAATATTCCCGTAGTATTTTCGAAAACAACTCTGCTCTAAGGGGACGTTTGAGGACACACGTTCTAATCTATAGAGGCTAGAAACCATAGTAATGTAGGAACAACTCGGCTCTAAGGGGACGTTTGAGGACACACGTTCTAATCTATAGAGGCTAGAAACCATAGTAATGTAGGAACAACTCGGCTCTAAGGAGACGTTTGAGGACACACGTTCTAATCTATAGAGGCTAGAAACCATAGTAATGTAGGAACGACTGGGCTCTAAGGGGACGTTTGAGGACACACGTTCTAATCTATAGAGGCTAGAAACCATAGTAATGTAGGAACAACTCGGCTCTAAGGAGACGTTTGAGGACACATGTTCTAATCTATAGAAGCTAGAAACCATAGTAATGTAGTAACAGCGAAAATTCATTTGCTTTGACAGGATATTTGAATAATCACATTTCAATTCATTGTGGCAAGTTCATACTTTTCATTTGGAGATGTTTCTGTTTGAGACTTCAGTCTTTTATCTGGTTTGATCCATCACTCTGTACCTTTATGTCCTGAGTTATCCGTTTTTTCTCTACAGCCTACATTCGAGGTAATCATTTTAACATATTCTTACCTTGGTCTATCCCTATAGTTCTTATCCTCTACACCTCCTTCCTTAGGAATGTTGGTATTTCTGGGTGTCTTCGTATGTGTCGTGTCAACCTATCTCGTCTCTTTGTTGGTAGTCGCCAGAAAGGTCTCCCCTCGCCTTCACATTTAAATACCTTTCAATTTGTTGCTCTGCTAGCCCTCAGATAGTCTGTCACACTGCATTTCGTGTGCTTATATTTTCCGCTTTTATGATATTTCGACTGCCCTGCCTCTCCCCAGAAAAAAATTCAAAGTGTTCTTCCAACACCTAAATCTATATTTGATGTCAACGCAATGAAATCGGTCGGAGCTGAAAATCATTAAGTAAAAAAATGGTCAATTTATAAAGAATTATTATTTTGAAGTATTGACTAAAGGGTCTTGGAAAAAATTAAGTCAGGCTGCTATTTAAGCTACATTTTCATCAGGAGAAAAAGCACGGAGGCTCACTGGCAAGGCAAAATCCATCACAAAGCAATTTGTTTTTTGGGTTTAAGCCAGAAACCCGTGCTACATGTAGTGCGATCAGTGGAGAAAAGCATTAAGTCAGGAATTCCTACCTTTCAGCGCCGTATTCCGTACTTAATGTGGGCCGCAATCTAAGATTCGAGCTTGTTACAGTGCTGTTGTAAATTTCATTTGTACAGGGCTTATGTGGTTCTTATGTTATAAATCCATTTTTAAATAAAATATCATGTGAAATATTAATTCTGGATGACTGAAAGCCACACTAAACTGACCAAGGAGTTGAAAGGCATTAAGTTACGTTCCCAAAATTGATATAAAAATATGTATTGTGCCTGTTTAGACCGAAGTCCAACGACCACATTTGCAAATTCTCGAAATCAGTTTAGCACGAGATAAAGATATCTCAGGGTCTATCTGGGATAAAACTAAAATCATAAGCTGGCATAACTGATCTCTGCAATAGGCATGCAAAGGAGGGAGAAGGAGAAATGAAAATATCACAATCTCTTAAAATTATCCCATTTTATAACAATAAAATATTTAAAATTAATGCAAAAATCATCAAATCAAAAAAATAAATATTCACATAAAAAAATCAACACCAGAAAATATTGTTAGCCCAACAACTTGGAGTTGATAGCCAGAAATTATCAGTCCAAGTGGTATCATTTTATATTCAAAATTTTCACTCAAAATTTACACAATAGGTGGTCGAGATTAAATTAATAGTTCGTCTGACCCCTTTCTATACACTTGTTACCTTTATTTATGTTAAAATGAACATATCACTCATGATTAAAGTTTTCGAAGATCATAGTTCGTTCATATGGTTATAGTTTGACAACATTTTTCCTTCATTTGAAAGAAAAATATCATTTAATTTGATTATCTAGAAATCGTGTTTCCAATAATATGGAAATAAATACACCAGTATTTCCTGTAGAATTGTCAAGTTGTGAAATACCAATATTCGAACACATTATGTCAAAATATTAATATTGTTGCATTTCCTTTTGTTCCACTGAACATTTATCACTTTATATTTGTTTCATTTTCTTTTCAGATATTTGATCAATTATTTATGTTACAACATCCACATAATTGTTACACTAATTATTAATTTTACATGTTTATCTATAAATAACCCTATTATGTTGCTCAACAAAATTGTTGTAAACATTACCACAATAAACAAAAAATGTATTTCAACATCACATAATTATTATCATCCCTATTCATTCTCAGAGATAATTAAGTTCAGACAATAATCAGCATTATTTATTATTAATAATTTCAATAATCATAATAGGCATCACTCCTATCCAAATTGTGTTAAGTTGATTGACTTCGAAGCAATTCAACTCGTTTTGAAATTTGTTTGCACACTCTAATATTTATTTCTCTTCAGGATTCGGTTAGGTTTTAACAAAACTAGCAATCGTTTATTTCATAGGCTTAATATCTGGAAATCTGGATAATTGACTCAGGTATTAGAACTGAAATCCTTCGACAGTACTTGAATTGGACAGAAATATGGGGCGGTAACTCGACTCAACCCTTCTTTTCACATCTGGGCAAACATGTGCCCCAACTAAATCTCCTTGCAACACGGAAATACAATTTCCTATTGGACGGCTCCTAGCCTCCACTCATCTCCTACATTAATGCCGACACTCGTGCCGCATAATATTCATTATTACAAATAATCACCTCATATGATTCATTCTTTTATTATAATTGAGTACTATTTCTGTCATACGTTCACCTCCTGTATTATACTCAAGCATTACTAAGATCTTGTGCTATAAAATGTCTTACAAAATTATTCCTATTTAATCCTGGTCAAAATCCTTTCCCTGCCTTTATTGTAAAAATACTGCATCCTATTTTACACAAATTCGTTATTTATTAACTTGCCGTTCCTCTATTCCTTTCCTTATTTTTATTATGGTGCATTTCAGAAATGTGTCATCAAACCTTCCATTATTTTGTTGACTGATTTTTATTATATGATAGCAATACTAATATTGGTATCATTATTATTACTGTTGATGAAATGTTTGTACATCGAAATCTAACAATTTATTTAACCCTCAAATTATTTATAACATTTAACAAATTCTTTATTATTATTATTATTATTAATAATATATCATGGATAATATTTAAATAATGTAATTAAATAATTAAATTATTATTCACCTTCACTGAATTATTTAAATAATTAATTAATTTAATTTATAGAATTATTTATAACCACTATAGAATTATTTAAATTATTTGGAATTATATATAACTAGGTGAAGTACTCGTGCTTTGCTACGGGACATAAATAAATTAGAATGTTAAGGTGACATTTAAAGCAATATTGAATAGTAGTAGGTTTTTTCGGCAGGGGGTATCTCTTTCAAAGACACCACTCTGTATGGGAGTTGGATTTCCAGCAACAAAAACCCCTGCCCTCTTCACCTAGCCCATTCGGGAACTGCTTGACGGCATTGCATCAGGCTGATTGGATTAAAAATAATTGCAATTTACATGTGTTTGCCTCTCAGTTCACCATTTAATGATTCGGAATTAAATGGCTATTTATTCTCGACAGGGGGAGGGTGGCAAAACATATATACCACACATGTATATATTTAGAAAGTGATATTTATATTTTATGTTAATCTTGATTGTGTGATGACTTTACAAAACGTTTTTGTAAACAGTATGTACAGCTTTGTTTTCTGGCGTGTAAATATACAAATTGTCGCTCCTCGATACTCGTGAACAGGCCACGTAAAGCTGTCCGTGGGAAAATCATTGATGATGTAAATGCAAGCCGTCCACTTGAAGAGTTTGTCCTTGTGCTTTGTTGATGGTCATTGCAAAGGCCAGCTTATGTGGAAAGTGCAGTCGTTTAAAGGTGAACGGTAAGTTGGTTGGGATGATAAGAATCCTCGGGATGAAAACCGTATCTCCTTTTGCACATCCAGTGAGAACCACAGCCTCTACGATGTTTTGTTTCACACTTTTCACTATGCACCTGGTACCATTGCCGAGTCGTGGAGCTTCGATATTTCTCAATAACATTATAGGTACTCCCACTTTCAATTCAAATTTGTGGGGAGGGACACCTGTAAGATTTAAAGTGTTGAGAAATTCTACTTGATATTGAACATTGTACATCCAGCATCTGACAGCACCACAGATTTTACCTTGGTTAATTACAGCAACAAAAAAATTAACTTTTAATTGAATACTATTGCCACTATCTCATGTCTGTCAATTCCCTTATTACCTGGAAGTAGCTCTGGAATAATTTCCTCCCACTTTGGATTGCATGTCATTGTTATAAACAGATCAGGACGACCATAATTCCTAACATATGTAAGATCATCTTGTGCTCGTTCACTAAGGTAGCGTGGTGAGCCAACAAACTTGAAGGCTGGATCACTACATGACCAAGATCATTCGACCGTACTGTCTCATCGTTAGCAACAGCATCCCTTAGGTGTACATACTGCTCAGCACGCAACTTCAGTTTCATTACCAACACTTACATGTTGGCACGAGGACCCTTCTGTGAATAATTCACGAACAGTACTGGCCTATCAACGGTTTGCATGAGGTCACATCTGTTGTGCGTAATTGCAGTTCTTGCATTAAAACAAAACCAAGGCTTCCTCAGCAACTCATGGCTGATCTTCTTTCTTTTCGCTCTGCTCCGAGCAGACCTTTTTTCGCTTACTGGTATTGATTACGCTGGTCCTTTCTTGTACCAAAAAAACAATCCTGAAGTCGGGCGAAAAAGTTTTGGAAAATTGCACATTTCTCGTTTTATATGTATAGTCACTGGTGCCATTCATTTGGAAATCGTTACAAACGCTTCCACTTCTTATTTCCATTCTGCATTTTCTCGTTTGTGTTAGAAGAGGCATTCCTTCAGAAGTCGTTGCTGACAACGCCAGAAATTTCCTCGGTGCCTCCAAGCAATGGAGAAAGGCTCTTTGTTCTTCACTTGCCCAAGAACAAATTTCCAACTATTTTTTTTAAAATAATGACGTTTTATTCCACCCTACTCACTCCTGGGCGTTGGGAATCATGTGTCAAGTTAACAAAAAGCCATTTGAAAAATATCATAGGATCCGCTCTTTTGTCCTTCGAAGAGTTTAACTCTCTAGTAATTCTTATCGAGTGCACTGTCAACACCAGACCTCTATCCCCTCTGCCTAATGATCCTTCAGATTTTCTCCCTCTCACTCCTGGTCATTTTTGATAGGTAGTTATTTAAACCCTCCACCTCCTGTCATTGATCTCCGGTTGGATCTTTATTTACCTATTTTTTGGGGGGAAAATAGGGGTTCTAGGAGCCAGGTTTTGGAGACGGTGGAAACTGGAGTAGTTTAACTCATTACAGAGGAGAGGGAAGTGGCAGCTCTCTCATCGTAACCTTCGGGAGGGTGACTTGGTGCTCTCAAGAGGCCCAAGTCCTCCTCTTGTTTGGCACACAGGTAGAATCGAAAAATGTTTCACCAGTCGTGACGGTAGAGTACGAGTGGTAAAATTAATTGCGCCTAACGGACACTGTGTGCGTCCAATTTCATTTATTTCTCCTTTACTTCTCTAGCTCTGCTCCTTTTGTGTTTTCAAATGTTCTTCTTTTTCCCTCCATTTGTTCTTTTTCTTGTTGTCGCCCCACGGGCTGTATGTTCGCATTTGCGAAGGCTACCAAAGCCTCCATTTTAACTTTGATAATTTTCGAGAGAAAAACATTATAATGTCAGCTGGTGCTTAACCTAACTAATTTGTCATGTCCACACATGTTTTATATGTTTGTTCGTTTGGGTCTTGATTGACCAATTTGTTAAATTGTTTACGATATATATTCACTTACTTTTTCTGCATTTATGCCTGCGTGGTGTTAAGACATATTCTTTAGGCCTGTTACTGTTAAAATATTTCTACTGAACTCCATAAATGCTTCAATCCACTTGACAGCCATATTGTCGTCATACCTTTCGTCTCTGTTTCAACGCTTCTCAATGGTCACCGTGTCCTGCCGACCAATCACAGTTCCCGATCCATCAAAATTTCTGGATCTTCTCTTCCGAAGTCCTATATAAGCGCTTGCAGTTTGGACCTCTTCACTCGTCGTAACACACCTTGTTTACTTAGACACTTGCTGTCTGCAGGACACATGTCTAAGTTATCGACAATTCAGCAAGCGTTTCCTCATCTACATATTTAAGGCTTCGAACTTGTCCTCATTTGGACACGAGCGCACTTTTCACTAAGGAACTTCCTACGCCATGGGACTCTAACAAATTCAGCACTGTTACGAGCTTCGGCTGATATGCAGTTAGGCTTTAAGCCTTTTAACATTTCTACAAGTATAAGTGTCCCTTGACCATTTCGCCAGTGTGCGAAAGTGTGTTCTTCAAGACGACGTGTATTATAGCTATGCTTCACTACAGCTTGTAAACTGCTCCTCCTGGAGAGGTAGTATGTTTAAGGACCAAACAGGTCTTTGTATTTTTTAGCAGTTTACTGCTAGTATTTACCATGTCTTGCGAAATCATCGCTGCAAGAAACCAAACCAAAGATAAGTAAAATGTTCCATTAAACTCTTGTTAATATGAACATCAAGATCTGCAAGGAAAACCGGCTTACAATTTTACTACTGGGCTCTGCTTGCAGGCCGTATAAACTTTGATATGAACTTTAAGTTCTTTAATTCTGCTTAATGTTTTTCTTGGGCTTTAATTTTGCCTCATTTAGTTGCATGAATGGTTTAAATGATCATTTGCTTTTGAAAGGCTCTTTCTTGCCATTCACTGGTCTTTAAATCAATGCTTGCTTGCATTCTATGGTCTCACCTCGAATGCAAACACGTAGCAATTTTTTTCTATTCCTGTTTACATATCGACCTGATTGCATGTAAATGTTGATATTGAGTTCATTAACATTACTTGGCACTTTGTACTTTCTTGTTATAAAAATCTTTATATTTGTTGAATTCCATTTCGTATGTTTAAGGGACTAGATCCTCTTGTTGTATTCCATTGGTGCATTATTTCATCTCCATAGTTATAAAAATGAAAGTTTGTCTGTTTGTTCTGAATTTCCACGGAAATTTGCGATATTTGAGCGTTTTAGACTGTTTTATGACGGATGGGCGCAAAAATAAAATTTTTGTCTGTCTATCTGTGGACAATGTGGACGGATCAACGAAAAATTTGATGCAGATATCCATCAGAGGCACGACATTAATCATTGATGTAACTCTTCTCCGTACCTCTCATAAAAGGGGGCCTACCCCCTTAAAATACATGCTGAAATAGGCGTAGAACGGTGAGACAAAGCTCATTTTCAGCCCCTCAATGTGAGAAACGAAACTCGGGGGCCCCTTAGGAATCCCGAAAACCACATTTTAAGGCCCTAAAACCAACAGTTCTTGAGATATTCCCAGAAAATTAATTTCACTTAATAAACTATGAAAGAATGCAAGCTGGTAACCATGGCAACACAATCTCAGAAGTTCATCTATTGTTGTAAGTCGCAATGCTATTCCATTTATTACATAACTGTGAAGGTTTGCAAACGGCTATAAGGTTATGACTGATCCAAATTAAGCTGAAATATTCATCAATACATATAATGCGTTTAAGGGGGTCAAGGGGTACTCTAGAATTTTTTCACGCAATTTACACGTGCGGGTATGGTACAGAGGGGTCTATTATATCCCTATATTGTTACATTGTTATATTATTATTATGTTATTGCGTACAACGACGAGACAAAGCTCATTTTCAACCCCTTGGTGTCAGAAACAAAACTCGGGGCCCCTAAAGAGCCGTAAAGGGTCCCCGAAAACTACATTTTAAGGCTCTAAAACCAACAGTTTCTTAGATATTCCCAGAAAACTAATTTCAATTAATAAAGTAATGAAGGAATGCAAGCCAGTAACCTTGACAACAGTATCTCAAGAGGTGACGTCCAACTTTCCATGTATTTCTGCAAGAAGTTATGCCACTCCATTTATTACATTTCTGTGAAAGTTTGCAAATGGGTATAAGGTTATACGGAACCAACTAAAACTGTATAATTCGCCAATGCGCTTAAGGGGTTTGAGGAATACCCTAGATATTTTTCAAACGACTTAGACGTGCGATAAGTCGTACAGAAGGTCTATTATATCTCCAAACAGCAACATTATTTTCAAAAATTCCTGATTTGAAATAGTAGGCTTTGGAGGCTGGATTTAGACAGCTCCTTAACCCGGTCCATGAGTCAATCCTAATTGGCTACATGGATAATTCTTGCCAGGCGCGTCCACGTCGCGGGGGTGGGCAACGGTACTGTAATATACCATGGAACTACAGTACCGGCTAAGTTCTGGTGAGGACCCAGTCCTATGGGGTATAACATAGGCCCCGTGCACAGGGTTACGTGCGAAGACCTCAACGGAATCTGCAGCGGAGAAGATGGACTTCGGAACGGTGGAGATTGCGGAAGAGGCAACCCAGTACTCGGGGAATAGTTTGAGTACAGCATCAATCGGCAGCGTCTGTTTCCCATGTTAGGGGCGGCTGCAAGGGCGTCTGTTCTCCATGTTAGGGGCGGCCTGAATAATAGCTGGCAGTAGCTTCATAAAATGCCTTTGGGAGTGGCGACCCCATCGTAATAATAGCCTAAAATGGAAATGGCACTTCCAATGATTCGGAAAAGGTTAGGGCGTACCCTGCAGGCGACGCGCAGTTCCTTTGGTACTGGGGGAACTGTGAGAAATGGGCGACCAGTAACCGAAATGAAAGTGGGAATCATGAATGTCATGACCCTGACAGGCAAGGTGGAGGAGGTGGTAGACTTCATGGAGAGGGAGAAGGTTGGAATGATGGGGCTGAGTGAAGTGAAATGGAAAGGTAAAGGAAGGAAGAAATTGAGGAAAGGATATACATTATACTGCAGTGGTGGCCAAGAGGCAAAAAATGGCGTGGGACTGATAACCTCGAAACAACTGGAGGAGTATGTTGAAGTGGTAGAGTGTGTGAGAGACAGAATAATGAAAATTAGAATGGAGATGAAGAATGACGTGATGGACTTCATACAAGTGTATGCACCACAGACTGGAAACAGAGAAGAAGATATTGAAGTATTCCTGGAGGATGTAGAAAGAGTAATCTCAGATGTAGAAGTGGTGATCATGGGAGATATGAATGCACAAGTCGGAAATGAGAGACAAGGAAAGGAAGAAGTCGTTGGACCATACGGATATAGGAAAAAGAACCGGGAAGGAGAGGAACTTGTAAACTTTTGTGAAAGGAATGGACTGATAGTGGGTAATTCATGGTTTCGGAAGAAAAACAGCAGGAAAATTACGAGATATGGGTGGGGTGATAGAAGAACAAAATCAGTAATTGACTACTTCCTGGTGGAAAGGACAAATCGCAGAAAGCTGATGGATGTGACAGCTTTACCAGGAGAAGCATTTGATGGGGACCATAGAACTGTGGTGGCAAAATTTAGATGGGGAAAATTGGAAAACCTAAAGGAGATCAGAGAAAGTAAAATAAAAGTATGGAAATTGAAAGACAAAGCTGTACAGGAAGATTTTCTGGAGAGATTGAAGCAACAAATCCCAGCTACTGAAGTGGAAAATGTAGAAGAGGAATGGTCCCTCTTTAAAAAGGCATTTGCTGGTGCAGCAGAGAGTGCTTGTGGTAGGACGTCAACAAGAGTGAAAGAGAAGGAAACACCGTGGTGGAATGAGGAAGTGAGGAAAGCAGTGAAAGAAAAGAAGTCTGCATGGAAAGAATGGAACCGAGATCAAACAGAAGAAAGCAAAAGGAAGTATCACGACAGCAAACGGAGGTGTAAGAAAGTGGTAGGAGAAGAAAAGAAGAAAAGTTGGGAAGAATTTACACGAAGAATGGAAACAGATTTAAGTGGCAGTAAAAGGATGCTGTATGGGCTTCTAAGAAGTAAGAGGAAAGAAAGGGTTACTACAAAGCTGGTGAAAAAGGAAGATGGAGAGTTGTTAACACACCCGGAAGAGATAAAGGGACGATGGAAGGAGTATTTCGATAAGCTATTGAACGTGAGCAATTGTACTGGTGAGATCGAAGTGACACAGCCTGACGACTCTATATCAGAAGATGATATAACAATGCTGGAGGTAGAATTAGCAGTACAGAAGATGAAGATGGGAAAAGCAACAGGGGTGGATGAGATCAGTGTAGAAATGATAAAGGCTGCTGGACCTGTTGGTATGCAATGGCTGTATCGACTGTTAAAGTGTGTGTGGAAACGGAAATGTGTACCAGAACACTGGGTGAAAGGGCTAATAATACCAGTGTTTAAGAAAGGGGACAAGAAAGTGTGTGATAACTATAGAGGGATCACCCTCATATCACCGATAGTAAAAATACTGGAAAGGATATTAGAAAGAAGAATGAGAAGAAAGGTGGAAGGAGAGTTACAAGAGGAACAGTATGGCTTCAGGAGTGGAAGATCCACAGTGTACCCAATCTTTAGCTTGAGGCAGGTGATGGAAAAGAACTGGGAATATGGAGAGGATTTGATCATGACTTTCATAGATCTAGAAAAGGCATATGATAGTGTCCCCAGAGAGAAGGTATGGGAAACCATGGTTAAGAAGAGACTGGGAAGAGAAATGTTGTAAATGGTGCAAGCAATGTACAACAACTGTGTTAGCAGGGTTCTGACCCCTGTTGGAAAGACAGATTGGTTTAGGAACAAGACTGGACTAAGACAGGGGAGTGTGCTGTCACCTCTTTTATTCATAATGGTAATGGATGAAATTGTAAAGGAAACAAAGGAAGCATATGGACATAAAGAAATGAAGTTACTATTATTTGCAGACGATATTGTGGTCTGGGGAAGGAACACGGAAGAAGTGCAAAAACAACTAGATGCACTGAACGAAAATATTCAGAAGTATGGCCTGAAAATCAGTATAGAGAAAAGCATGACCATGGTGATGACAAGAGGGGAAAGACAAGGAAAGGGCATTGTGAAAATTGGAAGTCAGAGTTTGGAAATTGTGGACACGTTCAAATACCTAGGAAGTGAATTGATGCAAACTGGTAGGTTGGACATGGAGATTGGCAGGAGGGTACAGCAGAGCAATGCATTCTATCAAAGTGTAAGAAAACTTGTTTGGGATAAGGAAGTACCAAGGAAAAGCAAGGAGGTAATGTATAAAATGTACTATGTACCCATATTAACGTATGCAGCTGAGACTTGGACCCTGACGAGCAGACAAGAGAGTAGAATCCAAGCCAGTGAAATGAAATTCCTAAGAAGTATGATAGGTAAGACAAGGAAAGACAGAGTGAGGAATGAAGATGTTAGGAAGGAAGTTGGGATGGGAAAACTAAATGAGAGAATTGAGAAGAATAAACTAAGGTGGTTTGGACATGTAAAGAGGATGGAGGAAAATAGAATACCAAGACAGATGCTGGAGGCGAAGTGCAAGGGTAAGAGAGCAAGGGGAAGACCTAGAACAAGGTGGATTGATTCAGTGAAGAACAGCGTGAGAAAAAGAAATCTGGACTGGGACAAGATCGTGGAAGAAGAATGGTGGAAGGAAAGAGGAAAGTGGAGAAGTGCCATAAATACCCCGACCCGGCAGGAGCTGGATAAGGGGAAATGATGATGATGATGATGATGATGATGATGATGATGAGGCTGTTTTTTTCTGCTTTTATGAATTTGGGTCATTGGAGGCTTAAAAACCTGAATTTTCATGCATCACAAGCCTTTAAAATCTATAAAAGGGTTCTTCCTGTGGTTGGGCACTTGACACAACGGTTAGGGTCAGTTTGCATGTGACGTGCATTTCGTCTACGAGGTTTTCTATTTTATTTTCACGTCAGGAAGAACACGTTAGGTAAATTTAGTTTGAAAGCACATTTTAACTAATCAATTTTCTTTGTCGACAAACAGGTTCCAAGCAACAGTAGCTCAATTGATAACGTCTGGTTATTAATACCGAAGACCGTTCGAAGAATGGGTACTTCTGCTAGTTTTTTTATACATTTAATGCAATTAAGCAACTTGTTCTGCTCTTAAAACTTTCTAACCTTAATGTTAACAAATTCCCTTTGTAACGCTTAACTTAAGTTTAGCTCAAGTTGACTCCTTGAGTTCTTCCTGATTCAGGAGGTCTTAAATTGGCTAATCCCTACCAAATATCAAATTCTTAACCATATCAAAAGCCAGTTATTCAGTAACTTAATAGTTAATTAGTAAAAATACCAGTGTGATTTGTGAAACGAAAAGTATAGAAAGATCATAAGGTCACAAATGGCTCAATTGTAGGTACTTCGTATTTTGTGTGAGGGTATGATACCCTTTATTCCTGAATTTGACAAAATAATTCATTGTCAATTTTTCAAATAATATCGGCAATAACAACTGTGTACCGTATCTTCACAGCAGCCGTGTGGGTGAACAGGTATTTCATATGAGAATTAACAGTGTAACCGGTACCATATCTAAGTTTGTGAGCATGATACTGATGACATAAATTGGCTTGCTTCAAAATTATTCGAGAATAAATGTATATTATTTTACAAAATAGTCTACATCTGTATTCATTAAATCAGCTCTCTGACTATTAAAAAGCCATTTTCTACATCTGAAAATTAAAATATCGGCACGTGTTTGAGATGGCATCATTTACGTTTACTTATGTCTTAATTTTCAAAATGAATAGATATTTTTATTTGAATTGCAGCAAATGGCCATAGCAGGGCATTTCAAATGAGCGTCCGTAGGTTTCCCAGTTTCAATGTCTAGATGTTCCAACTTTATCTCCCAGACGCCACTGTCACTGACACCCAGCGGCGAACGTTGGAACTTGATAGAGCGTTTCTAACACAATAGCCTGCACATTTTGGCTACACACTACCTATTGTAGTTGTAGAATCTTTTACATGCCATAAATCTATGACATGGGCCCGACGACTTCGACTGGGTTTCAACCCGCGAACTTGGGCATAGCAGTTCAGCAGGCTACCGACTACGCTACCGAAGCCATGCATAGATATCCTACCGAGACATGCTTCTGATTTATAACCGATTGGATCCGTGGCTCAGCGGTAACGTTTCCGCCTGCTGTGCCCAAGATTGCAGGACCTACTCCTGGCGCAGTCAGCTGGCATTTAAGGGCGCGTAAATGCGAGGGAGCCATGCTGTAGATTTACTGGCACGTTAAAGATTCTCTGGGCAAAATTCCGATACCCTGTCGTCTCTAAAAGCCACAGTAGTTAAAAGGGACCAAAACCCAATAAAATTATTATTGATTTGTAACCAGACCTAGTTCCGTTGTTTGATTGAAAAGCATTTTAATACTTTCTACCGCTTGTCCCAATTCATAGGGGTCGCCGGCGCCAACCAGGATCATTTTGGTTTTGGCCGGGGATTTAAGGCCGGATGCCCTTCCGGACGCCACGGAATTTTTCAGGTGAAAATTCAATTCCGCTGTCACCAGGATTGGAACTCCGATCATCCGGGTGATTGACGAGCAGCGCCATCAAGCTCCTCTTGAAAAGCTTTAAAATACTTGCCTAAAACCCATATGCTAGCTCAAATCTTACCTTTTAGGGTTCTTGGGAAACTCGGGTGTCGTCTTGTTACTTGAACAGCCTACATTAATGGAATGACTTTCCACTCGCCCAACACGAACACGCCCAATTAGATTGAGCGAGGAGTAACAATGAATTTCCCTTTGTAATTGTGTAATTCATAATACAATAATTATTTATACACTTAATAAAACACTTCTCATACAACGCCCCTCGCTCCCCCTCCCCGCCCCCTTTATGTTAGAAGCGTTTTATTAAGTGTATAAACAATTCATGTATTTTTTATTTCAGGCACTAGGAGATGAATTGTCACTCACCGCCCAATCTAATTGGCTACCGTACACTCGTGTTGATCGACTGAAAAGCGATCATTTTGGTTACATATCAACACCGAAATATGGCTTCTAATATTTGATATGTTTATTGCACTGCATATCTCCTCTTGTAAAGCACGTGTTAAATTAAAGATATAACGGCTACACAATGCTCACATACAGTAAATTCAGCATTAATAACATACACCAACACAGCGCAGTCGGCACATGCTTGCTGGCTGCGTGAGAGCATTGTTGTCGCAAATGTGAGCCAAGCTTCGCGATCTGTAGCTAGACTGTGGTTATACGTAGACATGAAGGCTCAAATGGGGACCCGGGCCGAAAGGCGACAATACATCGCCTAGTAGCCGGCGCGATGGTGAAACAGACACAAATCACAACCTGCCGATTCTCCAAGGGGGGTTCTAACCCCCCAGTAACACCCCCCTGGCAACGCCATTCTTCCCGTCTGTCCGCCTTCCTCTTCAGCTCACAGTATCAGTATCGTAGAATCATACGTCACATAACAACAAAGAAATAAGAATTTTAAATATAATAATTTAGTTTAGAACTTCTTGATATACAATATTGTCAGTTCTTCCTTCAGGAGCCAAAATGACTAAGCTACTTGGAGAACTTACTCTGGAACAGGCAACATAAAATTGTCCGTGGGAGAAACAGTCTTCGCGTAGGTCGATTCCTGCAAAGTTTAAACTTTGGAATATAGGATACGCAGTGAGTGGGAAGATATTATCCGCAGTTCAAACCCAACTGCCATCTCCTGGCGCGATATCAATGGATGCATTGTCAAAGGAAAACATTCCATAATACGATCATGGGCCGTATAACCTGTACCTAAAGCTTCTGCAGATTTAACACCAGGCCGATTCTGAACACAAGCTCCTTGAATTCAGATTTGCCAACATTTTATAGTAACTTTCCATGTGTAATATCTCTGTACCTCAACATACAGAAATGTGCTTTCAAAATCACGTCTTGTGTAAATGTTGGAAAAGGTAGAGTAGTGGTTTTGGGGGGAATGGATACTGTAAGTGCATATCGAGGTATATGACGGCGGGATGCCTTTAGTGTTACGGAAACGGCAATAGCCGCCACATAGCTTCGTTGCTACTGACATAACGACCAGACTGATATGATTTTACTTACCTATACGGGATATGTGAGCCCTGGGTTTATGAAATTGAACGTATCTTTGTCGCTACCTTTATTTAGTAGTTGCTACAGTAGTGTTACAAAATTAAAAGTGGTATTGGAAGGCGCTATCTCACACTAATGTTCGTTAGTGTAGTTATTGTATTTATTCTTAAATTATGATATAGATATATCTTGAAACAGGGATGACCGTTCAGAATTCAAATTTTCTTATCGTGGTTAGATTTATCTTCAAAAAGTGATGACCGTTTAGATTTCTAATGCTCTTATCCTGTTTTAATATTAATGTTATTGGATTAACGTCCTTTTTAACTACTCTGCCTTTTAGAAAGGCCGGCGTGCTAGAATTTTGCCCCAAAGGGGATCTTTATTGTGACATTAAATCAACTGACATGGTTCCCTTATATTTGCGCACCCTCAAATGCCAGCTGATTGCACCAGGATACGATCTTGCATCCTTGGGACCAACAAGCTAGAACGTTACCGCTGAGCCTCGTAGCAAGTCTGTCGTGTTTTAGATAGTAAATTGATTGGCATTGCCTCCTGCAGGGATAGATGTACAATTGGATGCCATGTCTTGAGCTACTGTTGCCATGGATACGGACTTGCGATTAATTCATCAGTTTATCAGAGCGAAGGTAGTTTTCTGGAAATATATTTGCAACCGTTGGTTTTAGGGCCTTAAAGTGTGGTTTTTGGTGTCCCGTAGGGACGTACCGAGTATTGTTTCTCGCATCGAGGGGCTTAAAATGAGATATGTCCGGTCTTTATGCGACAACTTCGATATGTTGCCCCAGTTAAGTATAACAGAAATGTAAAATCACATTTCACCCCTTTAAACTCAGATTTTTAAAATTCCTTTTTAGTGCTCATGTACAATACGGTAGGAACATCTTCAAAATTTCATGCAATTATCTCCAGTAGTTTTCGCTGTGTGCTTATTATCAGCCAGTCAGGACCTCTTCCTTTATATATATATATATATAGATAGATAACAAGAACACTCACATTGCGCGGAGAAGCCCCCGAGTTCACAGTACAATATAACCCACTCTTTCAGCTGAGGCACAGGCCTTTTCTGTTGGGGCTCATCTCGTTTGAAAGCCTCAACAGAATAATTAACATACAAGATGGCATCCACGATAAATTTTACTACGATGAAGAAGTATTGACTTTTTGACTTTTGATCAGGCTGTTATAGTGCGGACGTCAGTTTAGATCACATTGATGATGTTTTTTGTTTTATCTTGAGAAAGGTAAAAAACCTCCCAGGTTTTGGGGCAATGCTAACAACTCAACACATTGCGTGGATATGAAATTTCCATTCAAAATCAATTTCATACCGACAGACTCGATTGGCTCACTGTTAGGCTTCTCACTACGCGAGATTCATCAGCCTTATTATTTTCCGAGATTCATTACTTAATCAATGGTGTCGAAGTGGGCACAACCTCCGTCGTTTGACAGTGAGGGATGTCTGCCTGGTGTCCTGGTAGTGAGTACAATGACTGGATGGCTCATACAGACGGCAACTTCACAGGGATTCTGCCACTTAAGTCAATACTGGGCTATGCCGAGGACCATAATCATAGCATTATCAATGTCAGGCAGAAACTCGTGTTGAAGCGACTACAACCTACTAAAAGGAGCAGACACTGTCGTTGATTCCAAGGTCCGACTGAACCACGTCTTACGGAAGGTGCCTCACGTAACACTCTCCGATCAGCGGAAGCTAATGCAGCATAAAATAGTAGAAAAAGACACTCCCCTGCCCAATCAGTTCAGGAGCTGGTAACTATATCAATTCCCCGTCTTGAGCATATCCGACAAGCACAGCTGGTCTGTTAAGCATTCTCGCTAAGCAGAGCAACCGCTGTATGTGGTTGTTGGGTTTCAGACCGATCGCAAGTACCAACAGGTTAAAGATGCTTCGCAGATTGATCACATACAGCTGCGAAACATGCGTCTTTACCTTAATGGCGTCTCATTTCCCTATTAAGCTCTAGACTTGAACTTTGAAAAGAATAAATTCGGAGCTCTGTACGAAATGTTTGAAAAATGCCAGTCGTCTTATTATCAAAAGATTTGGCGGCCACTGTTGTCACCTGAGGACTTCAAACCATTAGCTCGTTTAACCATCTTTGACTGCTTTCTATTGGAGGAATTCATTAAAGAGGTCACCGACAAGCACAGCTGATCTGTTAAGCCTTCTCGTTATGCAGAGCGACCGCTGTATGTGGTTGTGGAGTAGAAGACCGATCGCAAGTACCAACAGGCTAAAGATGCTTCGCAGATTGATCACACAGAGCTGCGAAACATAAGTGTTTACCTGAATGGTGTCTCATTTCGCTATGATGCTCTAGACTTGAACTTTGAAAAGAATAAATCCGGTGCTCTGTACGAAATACTTGAAAAATGACAGTTGTCTTATAACCAAAAGGTTTGTCGTCCACCGTTGTCACCCGAGGACTTCAAAACATAAGCTCGTTTAACCATTCTTTGATTGCTCTCATTTGGAGGAATCGATTACAAAGGTCACCATCGACATTCGTTTGGATTTTGGATCAATGGAAAATATGCCGGCTAATACGACTGCTTATTGTTTAATCATACATGACACGCAAATTGTCTATCAAGATAGCTTAGGAAAGAACAACCAAATTTCAACTAAAAAAATACTTTATTTATAAAAGTACTATCGTCTTAATTTTTGAAATATTTTCACCCTATGTACACTATCAATTTGCCTCTCTTTTACCGACACAGGTTGCTTTACCCCTCCAATAAAACATCCCCAAGTCTTAATCCTTACCGCCACTTTTTTTCTAATTGTACTAATCTAATCCAGGCTTGAACCGCCACGATCTTAGAGGACGTGTGAAAAAACTAATCCTAACAACCTTTTCATCAAAGTAGAACACAACCTGCATTCACGCAGTCATGAGTTGGTGCATGAGATGATGTATCTCTGTAGCACAATCTATGTTCAATCCAATTCGACCTTAAGACTTTGACAATAAAAATGATGACACTCAACAAAGCTATTAGAAATGTTCTTGAGCTATCAGTACAAAAGGCTAACTGTACAGCGTTTCTAGTGGAGAGAGATGACCGTGAATTAAAACATAGAATATTTTCAATGCTAGCTTGCCCCCAAAGGTCAAAGCCTAGCCCTCACGCTAGCAACACCAAGAATTGTACTCGGGACCTCCGAACCAAGTTTCACAGTAGCCATATGCAAATAAAATAATAGTACAACTCCCCAGGGTATAGAACATAGAGATAGCCCACGAACCACCATTTCCCCTCTACTTTTTGCAGAGTAGCCCTGCGCGAGAAGTAACCTTTTGTAATCTACTGGAAATCCATTACCGGAAGGAAGTTAGCTGTCTATTGTTGTTATAAGGTGCCGAACTACGAGGTCATCTGCCCTTATCGGAAGGACGACGTCAGATCTATCCTCACTGGGAAGACCAATGTACAGACAACCTCACCTCATGTAGAGCTTAATACTTTCCTAGTACAGTAGATTTATATCAGGATTCTATTGCGTACACGTTTTGTTTTATTGGAGAATTTAACACAATGAAATAATTGGTTTATTTAATTCTTTGGATGTAGAGACATTGGTCATGCATTACGGGTATAACCAGGTTTTGGAGTAATTTACAGCGAGATGTAAATGGCATATCAATCACATATAATTGAACCACATTAAGGTGTAACTTCATTAGTCTGATATGAATATTCTGTAATGGAAAAAATACACGGGGAGTGTTTTACATAAAACATGATATGCCAACACTTTAGACTGATATAGTGAGAATATTATTTATGGTTATAAAATGATCACTTTGAGCGCAAGTAACTGAATGAAATGTTGGAAATGGAATACATAATTCCAGGATAATAATAATGAAATGATATATAAAGGAAAAAGAGAGAGAAAATGGAATAAGATAGTAATGTTGAGGGAAATTTCTGATCTATGGAATGCAAGGCCCAAGTTCAAGCATAATATCTAAGTGAAGTGGGATTGAGAGAAAGAAAATATTATGCCAGTAAAATGTAAGAACGCTAATTATGTGTAAAAATAAGCAGGGAAGGATCTTTATGCAATGAGTGTTCCATTATAATAAATTTAATTTGAAAACATGGAAATGTAACTTGAATAAAATAATTATTGAAACACGAAATGCCATTGGAAAGTGAATAATGAATAGAAATAATATTGTGAGTGGAATTAGCGACATCCAAAGCGAATGAAGAGGAAATATTATTTAAATAATTTAGGAAATAAGCAAGAACATCCATGATATCAAACCAAGCGATTAGATGGAGATCCAATGGAATAAAAATATTTTCTTTGAATTTTGAGTAATTTGTGGAACCATCTCAAACATGAACACTAAAATGGGAGATGAGTTTAGAATACGGGTGTGAATTATACTTTAAATAAAGTCATGATAGGAGGGATCTCCGTAAGTTGTATTATATCGAAATACAGGATGCGAGGAGATCTTGTCCCCATTAAATAAGTTTATTAATTTAAAGATTCGTTTATCTTTGCACTGCAAGTCTTAAATTACAAGATCTCTGAGCATAGGGACAGGAATTACCATTATTATTGTATTAAGTGTAACCAGTGCATCCTCAATAAATTGCAGAAGGGTTTTTTAATCTTAATTTGTGCAATTTTCTATAATCTCCGCAACGTTTCCTGAACGATTATCAAATAATTTTGGGAGTTTTTAACCCATGAGCCCAGTTCCAATTCACGCCCTGGGATCGTTTTGGTATCGTCCTCCCGGATTATTTTATGTGGAGCCTAAACTTGTTTTAATTGTTCAGGATCTTATTTTCGTATTGTACCAGTCTTTCGCCGTGGATTATGGTGATGAGCCAGGCCACCCAATTTCAGGCTGGAGTATCGGGTACAGTGTAATTACTTGGGGATCGAACTGAAAGTGAGTTAAAAACAGATGAGGCAGAACAGGCTCAAACCCTGAATCGGCACGTGTGCCTGCTACAACAAAGAGCACAAGGCCGAAGTGGTTCACACCCACACAGGAACTAAACGGGGCAATTACGGTATAAATCCCAGGACATAAGAACGTCCGGATTGTGGAAAAGAAGGATTCGAAAGCACTTCACTCAAACACATTCAGAACATCCTACAAAACAACTAAAGAACCCACGGACTAGCAATGAAGCCACATTTAGAGCCACTCAACTAGGAAACTTGAGAATACGGAGGGGGAGAGGGCATTTAAAATCGAACATACAAATATACAATAAGGTAAAGATTTAAGTGAATCACCCAGAGTTGTTTCCGTAAAAAGACGGTAACGCAGGAGCGCAATGACGCAAGGTAAATAAATAAACAACTGGACAAGAAAACAATACTTTATAACGGTAAACGGAAGAGTTCAAAACGATAAAATAATTCACAAATGTAGGAAGTACCGCCCTACAAGTGGAGAAGAGTACACATAAAAACAGGTCAGGCTGACATCAGGGTAGAGGTATGGTGGTTTCACGCCAGATAGCTCATGTGTGTAAGAAAGGACTGATAACACACATATTAACAAAGTGACAATGGCCTAACTTAACAGATAATATCACCAATGAGCTGTTCGTTTCTATAAACCAACAAACAATATATTTTACGTGTCGAAGTGTGGAAAGCTAGAAGTCTGAATGGCAGAGGAAGGTTAGAAAACGCAGAAAGGGTAATGGATAGGTTGAGGTTGGTTTTGGTTGGGATTAATGAAGTGCGCTGGAAGGAAGGACATATATTTTGTTCATGCGACTTTAGGATCATTAGAATTAAGTCAAACAACGGCTACGTAGGAAACTTGAGTAGGAATATTGGAGAGCGAGTGGATTATAATGAGCAATATAGTGTACGCATAATTGTAGCTAAAAGCAATACAAAACGCAGGTGCACCTCAGTTATACAAGTCCTTATGTCTACCAGTCAAGCTGATGTAAAATTTGAAAACATTCGAACAAATAGATGAAAATGTCAGGAATGTGAAGGGTGACGAAAATGTAATAGTATTAGGTGAGAGAAATGCTGTGGTAGGAAAGGGTAGGGAAGATAGTGTGAAGATTTGAATTACGTGAAAGGAATAATCGAGGAAGTAGGCTGACGGAATTCTGCACCAAGCACGAGTTCGTTACAGCTAACTCTTTATTCAATGATCACGATTGAAGAATACACATAAGGTTGAGATCAGGTTATAGAGGACGTTCCCAAGTCGACTATATTATGGGCAACCAGAGATTCCGAAACCAGATTTTAGATTGCAAATCATCTCCCGGATCTAACATAAAGTCTGCCCACAATCTGGATGCTTTGCAATGCAGATCAATGCTGATAAATATGTAGAAAATTCAAAAGCCAAAAAGGCTGGCAATAAACAACCTGAAAGACAACGACGTGAACGAAAGTTCAAGAGGAGTATAAGAGAAGGACTTATAAACAATCCTTAACAAACTTCAAATGCTAAAGGATGGGCACTTTTGAAGAATGAAATAAGGAAATCCGCAGGGGAAAACATTGGCAGAGAGGAATAAATAAGTAGAGAACTGTGTATCAAACAGGATACACTAGAACTATTGGACGAAAGGGTAAGCACAAGAATGCAGGAGATAATAATATTACTGGTCCCTCTTAATTACTGCGGCTTTTAGAGACGGCGGGCTGCCAGAATATTGCCCCGAAGGAGATCTTTAATGTGACAATTGTGCTGACACATTGGCGCACCCACAAATGTCAGCTGACTGGGCCAGGAATCAATCCTCCAACCCTGGGGGAATGCAGGAGATTAAAAGGGGAAGGCAGAATACAGATGTGAGAAAAATCATATAAACAAGAAGTGCAAGTCAGCGAAAGAAGAAAACTGCACACAGAAATGTGTCATTATAGAAAATCGTCTGAAAGTTGGAAAAGTATCTACAGCTTACTTATTGACAGTACGTGTGCGGAAAGGAAAACTAGGCGCAGTTATATTAAGGTATCAGATGGAAAACCTTTAACAGATAGAGAAGGGAAGAGAAACTGAAAACTTACATAGAGCATTCGTATGAAGATTCCGAAACGGAGAATCATGTAATGAAAAGGGAGGAGGATATTCATGGCGACGAGATAGGAGATTTAATATTGACATTTGATTTTGATAGACCACTTACGTTTATGAGACAGGTGACGTATCCACTGATCTAAAGATTAACAAAGTCATCGCTACACATACGCAGGTGTACCTCAGTTATACAAGTCTTTAGGCCTACCAGTCAAGCTGATGTATAATTTGAAAACATTCGAACAAAATGTCAGGAATGTAAATAATTATCCTACAATCAGTTTGATGACTCATGCTTCTAAGATCCTGACTAGAATAATTTTCAAGGGCGAGAAAAGACTGATAGAAACGGATTTGGGAAGGCCGATTTGGTTTCAAAAGAAACGAGAGAACAAGGGAAGCTGTACTTAAGTACCAGGCTGATCTTGAAATGTAGAATGAGGAAAAATGAAAGAACGTTCATAGTATTACGAAAAATGTTTTGATTACGTTCATTGGAGTAAGTTGGTTGACATATTGAAAAAGATTGGAATAATGCACGGGGATATAAGGGTGGTCAGCAATCTGTACTAAAACCGATGAAAGTTATTCAAGCTGAACGACATGAGCAGGAAACTGGTATTCAGAAAGGTAAGAAGCAAGGCTGCAACTTATCACCCATAGTTTTCAATCTATTCAATGAATAGTCAATAAAGAAAATTTGAGTAAAATTTGGAGTAGGAGAAGATATTCAAGGAAAAGTAACCTCAACGTTGATAATTGTTATCGACATTGCCTTTATAGGCGATTCACCAGACGTTTTGAATGAGTTTTCAAATGGTATGGACTCCATAAGTCATGATGAAAATGAATTAATGTAAACCAAAATCATGGAATGCAGGGGAAGGAAATCAGGAACCTACATTGGCATCAAATTGGGAAGTGATATGCTAAATATAGTAGAAGACATTTGCTAATTAGGAAGCAAAATAAACAGTGATGGACGAAGCAAAGCGGATATTACATTTGTTGGCTCAGCCAAGGACGGCATTTCTGATGAATATAATTGTGTCATCAAATATAGATTTAGGTAATATAAGTATACTTTGAAATTTTTCTGGGGTGTGGCACGCTAAGGATATGAAACAGGGACAGTTGAAACAGCATAAAAGTGGATAATATAAGCACTCGAAATGCAGTGTGACAGACTATCAAAGGCTAGAAGAACAACAAATTGAAAGGTATTTAAATGTGTAGGCGAGCGGAGACATTTCTTTCGACAACCAATAAAGAGACGAGATAGTTTGGCAGGACACTTTCTAAGACACCGAGAAATACCAGACATTGTTAAAGAAGGATGTGTCGAGGACAAGAACTACAGGGATAGACCAAGGTTAGAATATGTTAATATGATTACCTAGAATGAGTAGGCTGTAGAGATGAAACGGATAACTCAGGACAAAATGGTACAGATGAGATGAATCAAACCAGATAAAAGACTGAAATCTAAAAACAGCAACAACTACAAATGAAAAGTATAAACTTGCCTCAATGAATTGAAGTGTGATTATTAAAATATCTTGTCTAAGCAAATGAATTTTCGTTGTTGCTACATTATTATGGTTTCTAGCCTCCATAGGTTACAACGTGTGTCCTCGAACGTCGCTTTAGAGCAGAGTTTTTTTTTCGCAAATACTACATGAATATTGCTTTCTGCCACAGTTAATTATAATGTGGTTACCTGTTCTCATATACTGTAAGGTAATTTGTCTTTGCGTTTACTACATAACAATGATTTCCCAGCTTAATTGTTTAGGGAGTAGTTTACTGGGGCTTTCTCACCGCTATGGATTAAAATGTGACACTTCAATGGTCCGCTGTGATTAAATTTTGCTACGCATATGTTACATTAGTATGGATATTAGCCACTATGGATTAGGATGTGTGACTATCAAGTTATCCTCCTGGTAAATTTGGCTTTGCATACAGTCCGTGAATATTGCTTCTCGCTACTATGTACTCAATTAGAATGTGTTTTGAAATGCACCTTCGGGGAGAACTTGGATTAACATACGCCATATGAGTTTGGCTTTTCACAGCCATGCATTTCCATGTATCTTCATATGTCATCTTTGGGTAAACGCGGATTCATATACGCTAAATGAGAACTGCTTCTCACCGCTGTGGATGATCATGTGAATCATCAAATTTACACTCTGAGCAAACTTGGATTCACATACGCTACGTGAAAATGGCTATTAAGCACTATGGATAAGCACGTGTAAGTTAATAGTTCCACTGTGGGCAAACGTAGATTCACATACACAACATGAATATGGCTTCTCGCCGCTATAGATCAGCATGTGTTTCTTCAATTTGCCTCTACAGGTAAACTTGGACACACATACGCTACACGAGCAGGGATTTTTGCCGGTATGGATTTCTGCATGCGTCTTCAAAGGTAAAGTTAGATTTAGATTCGCTACATGAATATGGCTTCCAACAGCTACGGATTACACGTGACCCTTCAAAGATTCTCCGTCCGTTGATTTGCTTTATCATACGCCTCATGAATATGGCTTATCACTGCTATGGATAAGCAAGGGTTTCTTCAAATTTTCGCTCAGGATAAACTTGGATTAACATATGTAAATGAAAATAGCTCTATGCCGCTTTCTATTAGCATGTGTTTCTTGAAATGCCCTCTCCGGTTAAATTTGGATTAACATACGCTAAATGAAAATCGCTTCTCGCCGCTATAGATGAGCTTGTGATTTTTCAATTGTTCCCTACAGGTATACTTTGATTGACAAAATGTATATGAAAATGGTTTCTCGCCAGTATGGATAAGCATGTGTATATTCAAATGCCCTGTACGGTTAATCTTGGATTCACATACAGTAAATAAGTATGGCTTCTCGTCGCTATGGATGATCATATGTCTCTTCAAATATCCTTTCCGGGTAAACTCGAATTCAAATACGCTACATGAATATGGCTTCTCGCCGATATGGATGAGCATGTGTGAGCTGAAATTTCTACTGTGGGCAAACGTAGATTCATATACACTACATGAAAATAGCTTGTCGCCGCTCTGGATGAGCGTGCGTTTCATCAATTGTACTCTACTGGCAAGCTTATATTCGAATACACAACTTACATATCGATTGTTGCCAGATGGGATTTCCATGTGTCCCTTCAGAGGTCCTCTCTAGCTAAAATTAAATTCATATTCGCAATAGGAATATTGGGTCTAACAGCTATGGAAAAACATGTGTCTTCCAAGATCCTTACTCCGTAAGTTTTTCTTGTCAAATGCCACATGAATATGGCTTATCGCAGCTATGGATAAGCATGTTTTTCTTCAAATTTTCGCTCACGGTAAACTTGGATTCACTTAAGTATATTTATGGCTTTTCGCCGCTATGGATTAGCATGTGTCTCTTCAGACTTGCTCTCTTGTTAATTTTGGATTCAGATACGCTACATGGAAATGGCTTATCGCTGCTATGCATGATCATGTGTGTTTTCAGATTTGCCTTCTGTTTAAATTTGGATTCACATACGCTACATGAAAACGGCTTTTTGCCGCTATGAATAAGCATGTTTCTTTGCAAAGCTCCACGAGAGGCAAATTTCGATACACATACGTCACATGAAAGAGGCCTCATGCTGCTATGGACAAGCAAGTGTTGAATCAAACTTACCCTCTGAGCAAACTTGGAACCACATACGTCACATGAATAAGGCTTCTCGCCGCTATGGATTAACAAGTGTTTCTGCAAACTTTCTCTGCGGGAAAACTTTGATTTACATGTGCTACAGGAATATGACTTTTCGCTACTATGGATGAGCATGTGTCTATTCAAAACTCCTTTCCGTGAAAATTTACATTCACTTACGCTACATGAATGTGACTTTTCGCCGCTATGGACGAGCATGTGATCCTTCAAATTTCGTCTGTAGGTAAATTTGGATGCACATACGCTGCATGAAAATGGCTTGCGGCCGCTATGGCTCACCATGTGTCGCTTCACACCTTTTCTGTTCGTAAATTTGGACTCACATATGGTACATGAATATTTCTTTTTGCCGCTATGAAGTAGTTGGTGTCCCTTCAAAGATCCCTAAATTTGAATCTGCATACACTACATGTATATGCCATTTCACCGGTATGAGTAACAATGTTTGGCTTACATTTTTTTATAGTAATAAAATTTCCTCTCGATATAGTATTAGTATATGACCTTCCACCGGAACGAAATGCATTAAACTCCCTTGCAGCAGCATCCGACGTATCTCGACCAATGAGACTGAAATCAGAACTAACAGTTTAAAGTGTGGTGCATTAACACTGAAGTAGACCTAGAGATTTAAATCGTATTAGTATCATTGGGGTAACTTTTATTAATACCAGGAGAAATACCTGTCTTCAAGAAGTACGGTTACCTGATGGCGTTCCTCTCATCAACATTTTGTAGATATAGTCCGAACATTTTACAATTGTTAAGTGTGTATTATATGATGTATGAATTGCAGCAAATGACCATACCAGGGTATTTTAAATGAACGCCCATAGGCTCCCTTCAAGTTGCTCCAATTTTTGCTAGCAGATGCTACTGTCACTAACACCTGGCGGCGAACGTTTGAACTTGATAGTAAGTTGCTAACTACAACGTCAGCTACACACTACAAATTGTGCCATATATCTGACATGGGCCCGCCGACTTTACTTCCCCTCTGATGGAAAGCATACTGAAGGATTTTAAGGCTCTTTAAAATCCAGTGACTTCGGCCTGATTTGTACACGCGATCTTGGGCATGGCAGTTCAGCATGCTACCGACTATATCATATGTATATTATACAGGTGATTTTGGATTCATAGCTCTAACGGCATGGGAGTATTGGGATCGTATCGTAGCCACCAAATTCTTCCGATGAAAAGTCGTTAGATATTTTACATGCCGGGTTCCAAGGATAAGGTGCCTTTGCCCCCACTCTTTGCAACAGTGCTTGACATTGTCTAATTCTTATGAAAATGAATCTATTCTTGCAAATAATATGGTAAGAGTTCACAGAGGCGGCTATATTGATGAGTGACATGTATAAACTATCGTTGTTGTTGTTGTTTGTGTCATCAGTCTTTAGACCCTTCTAATGCAGCACACCATGTCTCACAGTTTTGATGTCATAAATTCATTTATCTTTACAAAGCTACCACATTCTACATCCGATGCAATGTACTTAATTTCGCCATCAGGCCGAGAAGCTTATATCAGTCATCTACCGGCCTTCAAAGCAGATGAAATTAGATTACGGGCCTCTCACATCATCAACCATGCCAGGCTCGCAGATCAGACCCAGCTTATAAGGTGATCCCGATGAACCACATAAAGAGTATAGAGTAGACGACGACGCGGCTATTTAAGGAGACATCTATTCAAGAAGTGATACAGAAATACTTAGAACCTCGCCACTCAAGAAATTCCATGCTCTACAGAAGACCTATGTGCTTCTTAGACGCATAGTTAGCGCCATAGCGCCCCAACTCACGCTCTTGCTAAATAGTTGAATCAAGTCCTGCAAACATTATTCCCTCCACCAGCCTCTCACGTCATAAATTCACAACACTTCGTAGATATCATAGTGAGTATAAACCTGACTGACGGTGGTCTACTGGCAAGCCTTGTTGCAGAGTCCGTATTTACCAGCGTTCCGGTACCTGACGCCACACAGATAATCAGGTAAAAGCTTACAGCCACAGGAGGTTCAACAGACTTAGTTCACTTAGCTGAACAGTGAATTAACATCACAGTCTTCGTATTCAATGTGCATATGTTTCAGCAAATGGAGGAAACAAGCATGGGATACCCTGTCTCCATTATTGGCAAACGTTTTCATAGTAAATTCGAGGAAGACGCTGCAAAGGAGAGCGAATTGAAATCTGAGTGTTGGTTCACATACGTAGACGACGTCTTTTTATATGGAAACAATGACGCGACACATTCTAGCACTTCCTAGTCTTCATGTGCTCCCAACATCTGAGCATCAACTTCACAATGGAAGTGGAGGAAAATAATCCACTGGCCTTCGTAGACGTTCTGCTCTAACAACGAACAGAAAACACGCTTGGACACAGGATGTATAGGAAAGAAACCCATGGAGGTCAGTACCTAAAAACTCAAGTCATTCACCGTCACATAAGGAACTGGTAGCTTGAAAACTCCTCACCAGAGTCAACCGCTTTTGCGATAAGGACAGCGTAAATGAGGAGAGAATATGAGTTTGGAATACGCTCCTAGCTAGTGGATACAGCAAAGAACAGAAAGATAGGGCCACACGGAATACAGAAGAAAGCCGAAGAACTGTTCAATAGATCAACGATCAGCCCCACTATGAATCCTTTCAAGGCTGGCTCATGGCTCAATCGAAAGGTTCTCACTTGCTGTTCCCAAGTTTGCAGGATCGATTCCTCCCGCAGCCAGTTGGCAATAGAGGGTGCGTAAATGCGTTCGAGACGTGCCAATTGATTTACCGGCACTTTAAAGACCCCCTTCGGGGCAACATTCCGGCACTCCGGCGGGTAAATTGGACGTAACACCAATAACATTATTACTATATATATTTTCTGCTGTATGTACAGGGGGTGACAGAAAAAATCGCCAGGTTGCTAAGGAAACACGACAACGATTATGCACAAAATAAACAAGCTGACGCAAGTGGTGCGTAAATCAGCCGAGATAAAGCAGCCACACCAGGACGCAGCAGATCACAAAGTGCCCTGTTCCTGTGGAGAGATATACATACGGTAAACAAAAACATGCGTTTCCACTAGGATATCAGAGCACATTCCATACACAAATCAAATAAACTACAGATCTGCAATAGTTGAACGTGCTGATGTCACGAGATACGCCATAGAATTTCATAAGGCCGAAACTGTTGCTGAAATTCCTAGCTATCAAAACCGGGTAATTTAAGAGGCAATAGAGATCGTGAAGCAGCTCATTCATTTCAATCTCGAAGACAGATTCCGGCTTAGAAACACACAGAAAGTTGACTAGCTGGGGCTCGGACAAATCAGGGAGCAGTGTGACGTCAATAGCTATCAAACAGTCTCTGACTGACACCCAACGATTAGTTTGAGTACAGAGACGAACTCGTAGCCATGATTAATCTGCTGCAATGACAGCCAAAGCTTCGGGAAACAATCACCGATACACGACGCGGCTCCATCCTGCAAGACTAGATAATAAACTAGACCGACCAAGAAAGCCTACGATCTAAATACTTCAATAATCCCAACCAAATCCAACTTCAATCTAACAATTTCCCTTTCAATGTTTCAAACCTGCCTCTGCCAACCACAAATCTAACACTCTCGTTCTGTCCAGTAGAATGCCAGATGTTACCTTTGTAACGGGACCAAATTAGAATCCGAATTATACAAGAGAGGACGGTATTACCACAAGAAATAATGCACAGAGAGGAGCATATGTTTGGGAACAACGTTAAGGGCTGTAGTTTCCCGTTTCTTTCAGCAGTTTAGTCGTGCGCAGATTAGATAGTATTTGACTATTGTTATAAATGTATCTGCCATCTAAGGGACAAAGTAAAGCAAGGCTAATTCTGTACTCTTACTTCCCTTATGAATGAAGTATTAAAATCTAACCAATAACAAATCTTATCAAAGAGATACAATTAGCACACTTTTCACCGCCAACGTTAGTAAACCTTTATCACGAACAGACTTACAACACTACTCAAATGAAAAAATCTCAACATTAAAATTTATTAATAATCTGTAAACCTTCCATATAAAAGTTTTAAGATACTGTGGCGAATCCACCATTTGTTCCTCAGTCTGTCTGTCTCACCACCTGACATTTTACCTACAGGTGGACCGTATTTGCAGTAGATGCTAACGGAAGAAGGTTCACAGGTGGAGAAGAGATGACGTGGTGCTCTCGAGAAAGTCCCACACGATAATGCTTAAGTCACGTATCGTCTAGAATTTCCACTCCATCTGAAAAGATCGAGACTATCCTTCCAAACGTACAATGAATGCCACGCTGTGTGCGACATTGCAGTCAGTGAAGGAAGTGGGCTGCAATGAATCAGTAAGTCGGTCGAGAGTGACACAGCAGTTGTAGGCTTATTTCTATGCGAGATGACTAGTGACAGACGGTCAGTGTAATAGTTTTGTGGAGGAATATTCCTATAAGTGCAGAACGATGCCCCAGTTTCAGCGTGGTTAAGGCAAGAAGACACGTGAGGCTATCACAGGAGGATTGCGTGTTTCTGGTAATAAATGATTATGTGATATCGCAGTAAACCGTGAATCTAGGAGTTTTGATAGATTGCTGAGAGATCCAGTGCACAGTTTGTGAGCTAGGATGACAGGTGAACATAGTTCCTGTAATATTAAATTAGATTAGTAGTAGGAGTGTTTCTCTCTCTGTGAGACGAATCGTTTTGAGGCAGGAAATGTGTGTCCCTGTGTAATTGGAACCCAAGTTTTGAGGGTCATTTTGGAAAACCCGCAGCTGCATTACCCTAGCTCCGAAGGCGTATGTAGTTCCGTTCTACAGCTCTGCTGCTGCTGCGCGAAGTCTGCGGGCGACAAGCTCCTGCTCAGTCTACATCCGGGGGTGGCGGTCTCCGGCACTACCGGACCCATCACTAGGCAAACCTGTGCGCCGTGAGCTCACAGTCGACTCCATGCTGGCACAATCCAGGTTATTGTCCACGACCTCTCTTGTGCGGTTTGTGCCTCGCCTTTACATTGTACCCAGGAAACGCAGCCGCCTCTTCCCGCTGCCGCACCAAAGATTTGGTCCAGGACCTGAGTCAGCATCTTCAGCACAACCACAGTCCTCAATCAAACTTGCTGGACACACCATCGCGTTGGTCCCGGGTTCATGGACCCACAGGTGCCTCAGTCGAGGATGTACATTGTTATAAAAAGTGAATGTGCAAAGGCCTCCTCACCTCTAGGTTACCCTTGTAGGTGAACTGATAGTAAACATTGTTATAAACGCTTTATGTTTGTGCATGTGTGCTGGTTTGGATAAGTAGGCCAACTGAGTATACACTTTGGGTGATGGTTAATGATAATTCATCTAAGTTGTCATCGTGCACATGTTTGATAACCAGTGTCACTGTGATGGCTGAACTAGTGTATCTGTAATAGGGGAAAAGGCTTGGGTAGGAGGCGGCCGTGATCTGAATTTAGGTACAATCCCAGCATTTGCTCAGAGTAGAAGTGGGAGGCAACTGAAAACCACTTTTAGGATGGCTGGGATAGGACACGAAGACATCACTTCTTAGATCTGCTACACGAGGTTCTGTTTACTGTATTACTACAGTGATTCTGTACCGTACCGACACAGCGAGTATTGGTTTTAATGGAATGAATTGTTTTGTATTGTAATGTACCCGATAATCCGGAAAGGATCCTGTTGGAATATCCATTGCCCCCGCTGGATTGCCTATTTCTCATTGCTCCGGCATATACAACATTAGAAATCGCTTCCAACATGGTCTTTAGGGATTTACAGACAGCAGTTACAAGGATATTGTGGATCAACAACCAACTACACGGGGCACTCACCTTTACTTACCTCGGGGACTGGGACTTCAGCTTCGCTTACACTATATCCACAACACTCTGCTCCTTATATTTAAAATGAATCACTCCAACAATAATGGAAAACAATCTGAACACATTTATTAGCAAAAAGGTAAACTAATCTACTATAAACAAAATAACAACAAATGAATTTAACAATTAACATTAAAATTTAAAAAACACGTACTCATTCACACCTCCTTTCAACTGTACATATTACTACAATGCTGTATTAAAATTATGAGTATAAATCTTGGCTTGATATAGGCCTGCACTGCGTAGAAATAAAAACGTTTAGTGAAGCCTCTTAATGGCATTCCATACACAAGGTTTCATTCACAAACCTGCGTTGTAGAACGCACGTGCAGAAACTTGGTTTTATCAATGAAATATCGGCACCATGTCGTACTCGAAACTGGTTTATTCAATAAACAGAAGGCTGTGAGTCTACACCTGCTAAAATATTATGTCATCGCTCCCCAGTGCTAACGGTGAATCATGCTTGCTAGCCCACAGAGACTGCATGCGTGCATTTATAAAACACGTAAAAATTAACATTTAGATCTTACAAAAGTTCATATAACTGCTCTGTTTCTTAACCAATCATTCTAAAAATTTTTATACACTCTTTCATTCACACTCCGGATTGTTCTAGACCAATACGGTTCCACATATGCTCTTAACAATAAACAATCATTCATTCCCAAAACACCCGCTCATAAACACACTCTATTGTTTAACAAATTAAATCATTTCCACAAAATTATTTACATGTAATATGTTTACCATAATACCCATTATCTAGTGTTGCTACCGCGACACTTTCGAGATTCTAACTTCTCGGTTACAACAAAAATCTTAACTAAATATATACACTGGTTTTTTGCATAACCACTCTATCTATAACGTTCTGTAGTTTAATTTACTGCATACACATCGTCTTATATAGGTTTCATTACATTATCAGTATAATACAGTCGACTGATTAAGGTAACCTGTACGTAATTACATAAATTCGGGTTTAATAAAAATTTAATAATGGTATTATAGACGTGAGTAGACAATCTTTCTCAAGTTGTATTTCCGCTGAAACCCTCCTGTTAACACAGCTAAATCGTTAATTCACAAGAACTGAACTACTTGTATACAACGGCTCTTATCATGATACATGCCTTTTTATCAAAGAACAACAATACTTTGACTTCCTAAAAATGCGGAATTCCCTCGCCTGAGCACTCCATAGCTCTACAAAACCTCATATAACAGTATATATGGCATAAACAATAATCATCTACTATGTTAAACAATAATCAAAAGGGATTAATTGTTATTAACATATCTTATGTAGGAATTTCTCTCAAATAATGGCATGACCCTCAGTATCTTGCACATGATTACTGGACTACAATTATACATACGTAAGTTCTTCAAACGAAACTTCCAATTGTAATGAACGATATTAGACAGTCGTGATTAACCTCCTAAAGTTTACTCCACAACAAGATAATTAACTGTTAACTCGTCTGTCGCAAATACATGTAATAAAAATAATACTCCTGTTTCATCTCACTTGTCTAGCTATAAATTGTTTAGCGTTGTAATAGCATGTCCACAAAATGACTCGATGTTACACATATAGGATAAAATAACACAAATGTTACTTATAGTGTCAGATAGAATTCAATCCTGACCGGGATAAACTAGCTTTGAATTCCTAGCCAAAGATTTGAATAATTTTCTATCAAAAGGTATTTCCTCTAACATATTAAAAGAACAAAGCTATCAGCTTTACAGATAATAAGAAAGGTTTGTCAATGTCTTAATGTTTTTCCACTCTACACAAAGAATGTTCATAGGAATAAAGACTTTGGTCTTATCAAACGACTAGTATTTCTAAGATCGTCGACAGTTTATGTACTATAATGATATGACAATATCATTCGATGTTTCTTCTTTTCTTGAAGTAATATGATGTTACATTAAAGTGCTCAAATTAAATTCAATAAGAATTTAATTTGAAGCTATGACACAATGTCAGAATACTTGGCTAAATGAAATTATTAAAATTCGAGAGTCGAAACGACTACTCTCCAATGAGGCAATACGGTTCCTCAAACAAAAATTTTAATGTCAGTTCCACAACTGATCCGTAGAATAAAATTGAAAAATAGATGAAATGCAATCATCTTCTAAAT
Source organism: Meconema thalassinum (assembly GCA_946902985.2). Taxonomy (NCBI): domain Eukaryota; kingdom Metazoa; phylum Arthropoda; class Insecta; order Orthoptera; family Tettigoniidae; genus Meconema; species Meconema thalassinum. The sequence continues at coordinate 685,214 of CAMPQE020000066.1, read as the reverse complement.
AATCTTGCAGTATAAAAATCTCAAAACACATCTGAAGTGTAAAATACATAAAAGCACTGAAATACATGAAAGGTGGAAACATATGTAATAAAATCGCCGAACATATGGAATAAGATTGCTGCTCAGAATGTCACTATTCAAGCTCTATACAACAATTGAGATACACTAATACCTTATTTAGACGAAATCTTGAAGATCAATGTAAGTATTGCCACAATACTTGAGATGTTTCCTCAGTACAAGACACTGAGATGGATTTGCATTCGAACCTCGAATATGCGACCTCAGAGATAAGAAACGTCTCTGTCTGGAATTCACCAACATTCGCCTGGGCTCGAACGACATCCTTCTGGCAAATTCTTCTGGGTTGCTGGGCTACCTTCCCTAGCATCTTGACAAATTTCTTCTGTAGAGTCTCCATTCTCCGTCGTAAATATGTATCGGCTTCATCATTGGAATATAATTATGGAAATATTCATATAAAAGGTGAATGAAATGTTTCCATTGCTAATTGAAGTTATATTAGTGTTCGTCAACTGACGAAAATGCACAAGGTGGACTGTACACTACGTCTGTATTCATGAATACGTTGTCTAACGAAGCTCCATTGTTGTATCCTCACTTCTGCTATTGGATATGTCTCTGGCGCATGACTGTTTAGTCCATCATATCAACAATATTAATTAAGTTGAATGATAATGTTTGAAGAATAATGATAGTCATACTGTTAATGTTTATGTGTTGCTCCAATACTAAAAGTTCTCCGCCACTGTTCACTTGAACTGCGTTTGCCAACTTCACGTTGCAATTTATAAGGATCTTCAGCTCTGTTTCCAACACATTTGGAAATGTAACTAGACAGGCTGATATTGTCGAAACGGTGAATATTTAAGAGCTCGACTTTCCACAATATATTGTAGGCGACCTGTTCTTGATAAATGTTCACTTATTTAACTTCAAATCTCAATAATATACGAGATATAATCACTACTATGTTCCTCGCAACTTCGCACAGAATGGAAGTGCGGTGATCTCTAACGCTCCACCTAGCTATACTCGCGTCTTCACAAGTCGACAATCGTAGCACTCGGACTAAGCTTTGGGATATCCGTTAACCCAGTAAAATCACTTCCTCACTCTTCAAAGTCTGCTGAAATAAGAACCTCGATCCTTGGATCTCCCCCTCCAAGTCGTATTTTTGGCGGCCATATCAATCTCCCACCATAATTTTAGCGCGTAGATTACTGATGCTTATTACTGCGTAGATTAACCGATCTGCGGTTTTTAAAGTATCAGACATAATTTCTCTTAATATTCTCTTCATTACCAAAGAAGAAAATCTTCTTCTAAGGGCATAAATGCATAATTTCCTCATGTTGTGTAATTAAAGTTGATCCCGTCTTCAATAAGACCTCTCCTCATTGGCTGTGGACTGGGATCCAATAGCATAATTTATAACAATATTTATAATATTAATGTCCGAACTCGCTGTTGCTATGCTAAGAATAGCCTTCTAGAAGCGTCCATTGTGCAATCTATCACGTGATCGGTCTCTCACACAGCGTCGAGCTTGTAACACGACCCTCTTGTGTCACACTTCCAGAAATTATATTTGCTAGTTAAATTTTATCTTGGGGACGGAAAATACTTTCATTTTGTCCCTGAATAATTCAATTTACGGGGGCAGTACCAACCATGTTTCAGTTCACTGTCTGTATATAGCTGATTTAATATAATTGTTTTGTATTGTACCAACCATGTTTCAGTTCACTGTCTGTATATAGCTGATTTAATAAAATTGTTTTGTATTGTACCAACCATGTTTCAGTTCACTGTCTGTATATAGCTGATTTAATATAATTGTTCAAATTATTATTATTTTATTTATTTCCGCCTTGGCCTACTTTCACTCTACATTTGCGGAAAAGGCATTAACGTGTCGCAGGAATTATGATCATTATCAATAATTGGCCTCATATTGAGTAGGAAACTTGGACAGCGGGTGGAATATTATGAGCAATATAGTGAACGGATTATTGTAGCAAAAATCAATACTAAACCTACCTGCACCACAGTGGTACAAGTCTATATGCCTACCAGTCAAGCTGATGATGAGGATGTAGAAAAGGTCTACGAAGAAATAGACGAAATTCTGAGGTATATCAAGGGTGATGAAAATGTTATAGTAATGGGAGATTGGAATGCTGTGGTAGGAAAAGGGAGAGAAGGGAAGATAGTAGGAGATTTCGGATTAGGTGAAAGGAATGATCGAGGAAGCAGGCTGGTAGAATTCTGCACCGAGCATGAGTTGGTCATAGCTAACACCTTATTCAATAACCACAATAGAAGAATATACACATGGATGCGACCAGGAGATACAGGGCGTTACCAAATCGACTTCATTATGGTCAAGCAGAGGTTTCGAAACCAGATTTTGGATTGTAAAACATGTCCTGGTGCTGACATGAACTCTGACCACAATCTGGTTGTAATGAAATGCAGATTAAAGTTGAAGAAACTGAAGAAAAGTCAAAAGCCAAAAAGGTGGGCAATAGACAGACTGAAAGAGAAGGATGTAAACGAAAGATTCAAGAAGAGTATAAAGGAAGGACTAATGAAAACCCCTAAACAAACTTCAATTGCAGACGAATGGGCACTTTTGAAGAATGGAATAACAAAATCCGCAGAAGAAAACATTGGTAGGAAAGAAAGAATAGGTAGAAAACCGTGGATCACTCAGGATATACTAGAATTGATGGATGAAAGGCGGAAACACAAGAATGTAAGAGATGAAAAGGGGAAAGCAGAATTCAGACGTCTGAGAAATGAGGTTAACAAGAAGTGCAAGGAAGCGAAAGAAGAATGGTTGAAAGAGAAATGTGCAGGTATAGAAAATTGTCTGAAATTAGGAAAAGTAGACACAGCTTATCGAAGGATTAAGAATACTTTTGGGGAAAAGAAGACTAAGTGCTGTAATATTAAGGACACAAATGGAAAGCCTCTAACAGATAGGGAAGAAAAGGTTGAGAGATGGAAAGCTTATATAGAGAGTTTGTATAAGGGAAAGGAGATTGAGAATCATGTAATGGAAAGGGAGGAGGAAATTGATGAGGATGCGAAAGGAGATTTAATATTGAGATCAGAATTTGATAGAGCTTTGGAAGACTTAAGCCGGAACAAAGCACCAGGCATAGATGATATACCGATTGAGTTGCTACGCTGCATAGGAGATGAAGGTCTGATCAGGTTATTTCACTTGGTGTGTAGGATTTATGAGACAGGTGAGGTACCCCTGATTTCAAGAAGAATGTAATCATCCCTATACCAAAGAAAGTGGGAGCTGACAGATGTGAAGATTACCGTACAATCAGCTTGATTACTCATGCTTCAAAGATCCTGTCTAGAATAATTTACAAGAGGATTGAAAGCCAGATAGAAACGGAGTTGGGTGAAGATCAGTTTGGTTTCAGGAGAAATGTAGGAACAAGGGAAGCTGTACTAAGTCTTAGGCTGATTTTGGAAGGTAGAATAAGGAAAGATAAGAGAACGTTCATGGCTTTTGTAGAATTAGAAAAGGCTTTTGATAACGTTGATTGGACTAAATTGTTTGACATTTTGAAATCTATTGGAATAAAGTACAGGGATAGGTGATATACAATCTATACAGAAACCAGACAGCAGTCATTCGAGTTGAAGGACATGAGAGAGAAGCTGGTATTCAGAAGGGTGTAAGGCAGGGCTGCAGCTTGTCACCAATACTTTTCAATCTTTACATTGAACAAGCAATGAAGGAAATTAGAGATAAATGTAAAGGGGGAGTGAAGATTCAGGGAGAAATAATTTCAACTCTGAGATTTGCTGATGACATCGTCATCTTGGCCGACAAGCCTGAGGATTTGAATGAGTTTTTGAATGGTATGGACTCCGTCTTACGGAAAGAATTCATGATGAAAATTAATAAATGTAAAACAAAAATACTGGAAAGCAGCCGAAATAAATCAGAAACCTCTATGGAGATCAAATTGGCAGGTGAAAAGCTGAAGGAAGTAGGAGACTTCTGTTACTTAGGAAGCAGAATAACCAGTGATGGACGAAGCAAAGAGGATATAAAAAGTAGGTTGGCTCAGGCAAAGAAAGCATTTCTACAAAAAAGGAATCTGCTGACATCGAATATAGATTTAGGCATTAGGAAGTAATTTTTGAAAGCCTTTGTCTGGAGCGTGGCGCTCTATGGAAGTGAAACTTGGACCATTGGTGTAGCAGAAAAGAGGAGAATTGAAGCATTTGAAATGTGGTGTTACAGGAGAATGATGAAGATCAGATGGGTAGATAGGGTTACAAACAAAGAGGTATTAAGACGAGTGGGAGAGGAGAGATGTTTCTAGCGACTGCTAATGAAGAGAAGAGATAGGTTGGTAGGACACATACTAAGACATCCAGGAATAGCAAGCTTAGTTATGGAAGGAAGGGTCGAGGACAAGAACTGTAGGGGTAGACCAAGGTTAGAATATGTTAAACAGATTGCCTCGGATGTAGGGTGTGGTAGCTATGTAGAGATGAAACGATTAGCTCAGGACAGGGAGGCATGGAGAGCTGCATCAAACCAGTCAAAAGACTGAAGACTCAAACAAACAACAACATCAATAATTGGATCCATTCGGATTCTATCTTTGTGAGACTTGAAAGCATATGAAATGCCTCCAGCTAGTTGCTGGCAAGAAGGAGGTAAGTCAAGTGGTGGGGCTGCCACCTTTCAGCATCTTGACCCACTGCATGATACTGCATTTCCTCAGTACAAGGATGGACTGGTTAAACCGCCATGAATCGGTCCCCAGAGCCTCGTCTGTAAAAGCAGGTACCTGTACCTCGGGCAGGTGAGATAGCGAAACGTGGACGCTGAGGAAATGCGATGAGAGACGAATAACTACCGCCGAAATGAAATATATGCGACGAACTGCTGGAGTCACTGGGAAGTGGGATCACAAATGAAACACAGAAGTGCTGAATGTTCTTAACAGCAGACCTATATTGGAATACATCCATCAATACCACAAAACAAAAAGGCTAGGACACCTCAGCAGGATGGACAGAAGCAGGATCTCTAAAGCAGTCGTCAACTACTGCCCCGGTGGGAAGAGAACTCTAGGTCACCCCAGGAAAAGATGGCGTGAAAATTGAAATATTTTGTGTAGATCGTAACAGTTCTTCTAGGACTAACAATGAAAGGAGCATTATGATGATGATGAATAAATGGATTGTGTTTTGGAGCGTAATTCCAAGATAGTCCATTTGTTCATTAAAACGAAAAGATGATGGGATCTCTGCTGCCCACAATGTGTCATATGCATAGTTTTGTTTCCAAAACAAGAACCCTAATCTACATGGGGTTTCATTTGGATGAAACGTTTGACTTTCGTTAAATGTTTCTTTCACTTACGAGAAGTTACTGAATTAGTAAATCCATTTCATAAAAGTTGGTGTTGAGTCGTTTCAATTAAAGAGTTATGGCGCCCTAATCGTTTCAACAAATGAACATTTGTAACGAGTCATGCACATGCCTGCGATGGTGTGTTATTTGGAATAACCAATTTGCAATAGATGTCGCGCGAGGCGTTTCAACAAAAATGCATTTTGGTTCGCTGTTTTGAAACCTCGCGAAGGTTTCTGAATTAAATCAATTTTACGACAGGTGGCTCATAAGACATTACAAAAAATTAGTGTATTTCATAGTTTTGAGCGGCATTTTGTGTGCTTCCAAACATTTGCAGTGTCCGGTGCGACTCATATTTGAGATGACCATTAAGAAAGCACAGAGAATATCCCCACAAATATGAGGACTGAATTTGGAAAATTCATGCTTGTTACATGGACAGTTGTTTGTGGTTTGCTCACGAGTCAGAAAGCCTCCTGATTTATTTATGTACGCAACAGACGAAAACAAAAGATATTGCCAATGCAACGGATGGCGGGTTATAAGTACAATAACAGTCATACTGGATACCATATAAATGCTTGAATATTTCCAAAAGTTAACACTCTGAATGGGAATAGTTAGTTTTTGGTCTGCCAAGTGAATATCAATGTCCACTTAATGCAGACGAACACACAAACGTTCAACGATATAAAAACTTTCTTCACATCCAACATTTTCAATTTTCCTACATTTAAAAAAACAATACTTCTCCTTATTATGTTGTCCACTTACTTATTTATATGATTTCCACTTGCATCCCTCTCTTCATCATGGGTTTCTCCTGTTATATCCTAGCGACAAGAATGAATCATTAATTTATTTTCTCTCATATTACGCTTCTACACAATCAATAACAAATGATGTAACTTTACAGCACAGATCAACTTAGAGTAAGGATTTATCAGCTGTATAACTGACTGAAATAACTTTCTTATTCTCGATCATATCCTACTGCATTATACAAGTCGCATCTAGACCTGAAACTTATCAAAGATATCCCTCCTTTCTAGTTCAAGTAAATCTGGACTTGACAGATCATTGGAAGATTTAAACAGAAACAAATCAATAGGCATAGATGACATACCGATTAAATTCCTACTCAGGACAGGTGACGAAGGTCTCATTAGGTTATTTCACTTGGTGTATAGGATTTATGAGAGAGGTGAGGTAGCTTCTGATTTCAAGAAGAATGTTATCATCCCTATACCGAAGAAAACAAGAGCTGACAGATGTGAAGAATACCGTACAATTAGCTTCATAGATCCTGACTAGTATCATTTACAAGAGGATGGAAACAGAGTGGGTCAAGACTAGTTTGGATTCAGGAGAAACGTAGGAACAAGGGAAGCTGTACTAAGTCTTAGGCTAATTTTGAGAGGAAGAACAAAGCAAGATAAGAGAACGATCATGGAATTTGTAGAATTAGAAAAGGCATTTGATAACGTTGATTGCAATAAAGTTCATGGATAGGAGGGTGCTATACAATATACACAGAAACCAGACAGAAGTTATTCAAGCCAAAGGACATGAGAGAAGCTGGTATTCAGAACGGTGTAAGGCAAAGCTGCATACTTTTATATGTATGCATTGAACAAGCAATGAAAGAAATTGGTGAAAAATTAAAAGTAGGAGCAGAGATTCAAAGAGATGTAATTTCAACTCTCTGATTTTCACATGACATCGTCATCTTAGCCGACTCACCAGCAGATTTGAATAAGTTTTAAATGATACGGATTCTGTCTTGAGGAAAATTAATAAATGTGAAACAAGAATATTGGAATGCAGCCGAATGAAATCAAAAACCCCTATGGACGTCAAATAGGCAAGTGAAAAGCTCAAGGAAGTAGGAGACTTCTGTTACTTAAGCAAAATTACCAGTGATGGACGAAAAAAATAGGGTATAAAATTAGGTTGGCTCACACACGGAAAGCAATTTAAGAAAAAAAAGGAATATGTAGACGTAGAATATAGATTTAGGTATTGAGACTCGTGGGAGAAGATAGATGTTTCTGGCAACTGCTAATGAAGAGAAGAGGCAGGTTGGTGGCACACCTGCTAAGACACCCAGGAAAAGCAAAGTTAGTTATGGAAGGAACGGTTGACGGCAAGAACGGTAGGGGTAGACCAACATTTGAATATGTAAAACAGATTGCCTTGGATGTAGGGTGTGGTAGCTATGAAGAGATGATACCAAAAGAATAACAACAAATTGAAGTGTGATAGAAAATGTGTGAAGAGTACTTTCAGGATTTTGAAGAGATATCATCAAATCCATGCGTAAAGTTTCAAAGATTTGAAATTACTGATATGGAAGTGAGAAGGCCTCAAAATGCATTGTGATATTGTGCTCAGTTCCAAGGTGAACTCTACAAGGTGTCCTTAAAGGAAGTAATAGGCTTAAGGGCTGAAAGAATTATTTTTGAATTTTCTATCAGCAGGACTATAAAAGCCTTTTCTCTTGTTAGTCCAACCTTATGTACATATCATGTCACAGCACATAATACATGCACATGTCACTTCCGTGACTTGGTCCTGAATAGTTTTACCAGTTCACCTTTTAAGAATGAATGTATAAATCACTATGCCATATAAACAATATTCTACAAAAACATTTTACACAAAAAATGCAAAGTTTTTATTACGGAAGATACATTTTCAAATATCTCCCAGCAATCCAATAACAGTAAGCGCCTCTAGAGACAGTGATTTGTTGACTATCTAACATACATTTTGCTCCTGACTACAAACAGTAGGCCTATCGTGTTCTCGATACATATCAACAGCAGTTATTAGAGTTTGTGCAGGACAGGGAAAAAGGATCTATTTTCTAAAAATAAAAATAATAGCCTTCACTTTTGGCTGGACTGCCATGAAAGGTGGAATATAATGCGATATTCCAATATGCATAATCGGATCATTTGTGATACTTATACCATGACAATACTGTAACTTCTTCATACGATGTTCGCAATAAGCAACTAATACAACGTGATTGTGCTAAGCTTCACCGATATATCCTCCTTTACGTGAGAGAATAGAGCAACGGAATATACAGAGGGAGGTCATGGGTTTGAGTCCACCACAACCAGTGGGGCTTTGTCAAAAAGAGCGAAACAACAGACGCTCTCCATGCACTTCGTCTATTGATGGAAAGACACCATAATAAAAGGAAGACAGTTCACTTAGCCTTTTTTGATTTGGAAAAGGCGTTCGACAGAGTACCACATGATCTCATCTGGCTGGCACTGAGGCTACAGAGTGTGCATGAAGCCTATGGAAACAGGGTGAAACTTCTGTACCGAAAGACAACAAGTTCAGTGTGGTGCGCAGCAGGAATGTCCGATACCTTCCAAATCACTGTTAATGTCCATCAAGGATCAGCCTTGTCTCCCTTGCTCTTTATACTATGCATGAACGCCATCACAAATGACATCCAAAGCAGGTATCAATGGATATTATTATATGCGGATGATGTCGTTGTTAGCTAACGAGACACGTGGGCACCTCGAACAGCAAGTACAAGAGTGGAAGATGCGTCTTAAAGAATTCGGAATGAAATTAAATCTGAAGAAGACGGAGTACCTGGAATGCGGTGATCAAACTGATGGCACAATCACTGTGGGTGAGGTTCAACTTGATAAAGTGACTGAATTCAAATACCTTGGGTCATGAAACACCTCAGACTGCAGCACGATTCCTGGTGTCAAAAGAAGAATCACTGCCGCTTGGACGAAATGGCACCAAGTTACTGATGTCCTATGCGATAAGAAAATTCCATTGCATCTAAAATCTAAAGTATATCGCAAAGTGATTAGACCGGTGGCCAGTTATGGATTTGAATGCTAGCCTACAACATCGAAGCACGAAAAGGCATCTAATGCAATGGAAATGAAGATGTTGCGGTGGTCAAATGGTTTGACTCGACCTAGCCATATTAGGAATGATGCTGAGCGGAAGGATTTCAAGGTTGCGCCAATCACAGACAAAATGCGTGAATCACGTCTGCGGTGATGTGGACATTTGCTCCGTAGCAGTGAAACCTCAGTTGGAAAGACTGCCCTTCAACTGAACGTGGAGGGTCGTCAACCTCGAGGGTGACCTCAAACACGCTGGCTGGATAGAGTGAGAGATGACATGACATGCGGCTCACTAAACTCTGCCCTAGGGTCGCTATGGATCGTTTGAAGTGGAGGAATCAGTGCAGGAAGGCAGACCCCACTTAAATGGGAAATTGCAAAAGATGGTGATGTTTGACTGTGTCATATGCTGAAGTCAGGTCAATTAAAACTACCCCAGTCATAATGTTTTTCTCGTAAACATCCTCTATAGATTGTGTGAGATGTAGAATTTGGAACGAGCAACTTTTTATTGGTCAAAAACCTACTTGAGGTATGAGCACCGGTTCCACCATTTTCAGATAGTTGATTCAAAATCATTCATTCTTAAAGTTTGTACAGATGGCACAACAAGAAGATTGGTCTGAAGTTCCTAGGATCATCTGCAGCTTTAGCAGGCTTGAGGATTGCTATAAGGTTGTCTTTTCTCCATAATGTTGGTATTTTGCAGTTGTTGAATAAATCCCAGGGCCACTGTTTACTAGCATGACCAAATCTTATAAGCTGTTCGATATATATATCATCATGACCTGCCCCCTAACCATTACTACATTTATTAAGCGCCCAATTCAGATCTACAAGTGATAAGTGAGCAGAAAGAACACTGCTTTCATGATAACTCAAATCTTCTAGTTTTTCCTTCGCTTTATCTCCAGATTTTGTGTATTGACAATTTTTTACGAGCTTATTAGCAATTTGATTAGCAGAGATTTTACTTTGCATTGGAGTCTTAATGGCGTCTTAATAAGGTGCCTATGTAGCCTTCAAGCATTGTAGCTATTTCTTCCCATTAATTTAATCCATCGATTACATTTGGATTCAGAAATGGAAGAAAATACGCTGTGAGCACTTGATATGGTCTCGTCACCAGATATTAGAAGAGAAGTTGCAGCCAGGACTGAGAAAACCAAAGAAATTACCTCATGCGCACACCCATTGTACGGATATAAACCTGCCCATCGACGACTGAGGTCTAGGAGGAGTTTCCTGAGCACAACAGAAGATCTACATGCATCTGCTAAGTCCACAAGGTTAAGATTATGGAGATCTAGAAATACTCAACTTGATGGCTGGATACTACCAATTGAACATCTCCCTCCAGGACATGAGGAACACTGGTCTACGTGGAAGTCATTGAACAGGCTTCGCACTGGTATTGGTAGATCAAGAACCAATATGTTAAAGTGGGGTTTTCCTGGCACATCCAGGCTATGTGATTATGGTAAAGTCCAAACCACAGTCCATTTCATGAACTGCATTAAGTGTCCTTTAAGTTGCACAATGGAGGACTTGCTGGCTGCGACACCTAATGCCCGTGACTTGGCAAAATTTTGGACAGAAACTATTTGATATGTGCATTGTTAAGTACCATATTTTTTTAATGTAAAATTTATCCTACTTCTGATACGAATAAATAAATAAACTAAAAGGGTTCTTTTGGAAAATTTCTTCGTATTCTTTCAACAGAATGGTTGTCTCAGTGGCAAGGCCTTGAATATAAGTGGTTCTACAACCTCTAGGAATTGATTTTTGTGAAGAGTACTTGACAACTTCTACAAACTTCTAATATGCCTCTGAAACAGGATGGAGTGTTCTAAACCTCCCATCAAGCATTGTGGTGAATGTTTCCCAATTTGCCTGCATGAAATTGTATCTTCGCTTGAAGTGTACAGTGTGTGGGCAGACTAACTGACATATAATTGGGCTGTGTTGTGTATGAGGGTTTGGTGAGCGAACAGATTGAATACATGGTTGGGTTAAGTTTTTACTCACAAACATGAGGTCCGGATTGTATCCGCGTTGCCATCTACCACTATTAATAACAAAGTGAAGGAAGTTTGTTGTCATGGATCAATGTCAGCTGATGTAGATCTGCCCATTTTGAAACAGCATCTCCATTTGGATCGTCCTGAGAATAGCCCCAAACAGTGCTACGGCTGTTGAAATCACCAGTAATAACAGAAGATTTCTGCCTATCGAAATTGCCTAGCTGTTTAAATTAGAATACCTCATTTGGAGGCTTATAAATAGAGGAGATCACAAGGTTACCAATTTCGACAGTTTTCTCTGTGATTGAAGTACTGAGCGTTTGAAGCACTGGGCATGAGGTGGACCTTGGGACGGTGTTGGTGAATGTCTCTATGTGGATACACAGTACAAAGCTCATCTTACACGTTGATAAGCCTTTGATGTTTAATCAGTGAATAGACCAACGGCATACACACAGGGAGGTCATGGGTTTGGATCCAGCACTAGACGGACAATATAATGCTTTACCATCCATCTAGACGTCTTGTACTTTCCGGACAGCAGACTGCTTCCATTTGTCATCACTAATGTCTGAATACACAATTCGGTACTCCCTAAATAGCATTGGTGAGAACAACATGGTGATCTGGACATGGCCATTATAAGACTCAACAAGACACTTACCTCTTTGAAATCTCCACCACTCGCTAAAGAGATAGGTTTTGTTTTTATGCATGGAAGAAATTCTGGTAAGGAGAATTCTTCTATCTTAATATCCTCAGTGAGATCAGTATCATCCTGCAGAGAAATTACATGTTTCACAAACATATTCCGTTTCATACATGGAATTGAATCTTACAGAGGTTTCCATTACTTTGAACACCTTCCAAACATAATGTGACATACAAGACCTAGATCAAAAGTTTTGAACAGAATGGTAGTTCTGTCTTCAGAGTTAACATCCCAGACTTGGATAACTTGCCACGGTGGGTGAATGGTTATCTTTCTGGAGTACCAACCCAAAGCATGAGAAGATGATGTCGATCAGACCTACAAAAGATGCAACTAGTAGTAAACCAATAAGGTTCTTACCTCTTACTTCTTAGCTCCACCAATCGCTAAAGATGGGGTTTCTGATTTGATGCATGGAACGAACTCTGGTATGGAGTATTCCTCTATCTTAATATCCTCAGTGAGATCAGTATCATCCTGAAGAGAAATTATTTGTTTCACAAACATGTTCCATTGCATAGGTGGAATTAAATCTTACACAGGTTTCCAATACTTTGAATACCTTCCGAACATAATGCGACATACAAGGCCCAGATCAAACAAAGTTGAACAGAATGTTAGTTCTGTTTTCAGAGTTAACATCCCAGACTTAAATAACTTCATCAGTTGTTCTCCATTGATATGTATTGTCCCCGTTCACTTGTTCATAAAGCACGCCACGATCTGAATTCCATGTCAACAACGTTGCAACACTGTGTCATTCTCCGAGAGTACAATTATGAAGACAGGGCACGGAAAAGGTACTTGAGAAGGCTGTAAAATGATCGAGCAAGCCGTGTAATTCACTGGAAACGCGATATCAAAATTAATATTATAAAGATTGAAGAAACGGACAATACAATAAATTGAGTTAGACATTCACAGCACGTTGTACGGAAACTGTTCGCAAGCAACGCAGAAGAAAATAGGAAGAGGAGGAAGCTGATTGGCTACAGAACGGAGAAGCCGGAAATGCTATTCTACGCACAAAACAGAAGTTGTCGAACGCCAGGGAGGGTGGACACGGAAATTCGAGCATCGAGCATCGAGCCCCATGGTAATCTACGGTACATAGAATTGAGTATTAGTGAAATAGAGTGCAAATATTTCTCACTGAGTGTGGAATAAGCTGAAAATTCACGTTCAACGATTTAATATAAAGATTTGTATATTTATTGAATTTTGCAAACTGTCGAGTGCAATTGAGATACTTGAAAAGTGCTACACTGACAAGAGAGAGCTCAAATATTGTTCAGAATTATTTGCTGTACTCCGTAAATCAATTGTAGGACGCTTTGAAAACACAATTATTCAAATAAAATCCGATATAAGTGGCAGAGAATTGAACATGGAGTGGGTCACATAATAGAAGGGAACGAGAACAATTATTCTAAGTGCTGCAATGCTAGAATCTGCGATAAATATGAAAGCAGAGCTTTCATTTACTACAAGTGTAGAAGTTGTGATACAATTATTATGAACCTTAAAACCATAGAGAAGATGATTCCAACCAACACCATGAGCCACTCAATTCAACATGAGGGGAAGGTGGTCATTATGGCAAATCCAATTCAAGCCTGGAAGGTGAGTTCATCCAATATGCGAAGGACGGCGTCTGGAAATGGAAATGATGAATTCAGATATAAAAGATGTTGAGTATAATCCAAGAGGCGGTGCTCCAGTGACCGTGCAAACTTGTTAGAGGTGCAGGTGTAAAGAGTTAATTTTATACTGTTTTTAATGCAACCTTGGAATGCTAGAGGGAGGATAAGTAGGTTCAGTGGTTTGTAAATATTTCTTCCTTATTACGAAGACTATTTAGGTCAATTTAAGTATCTTCTTAAATGAAGCATATATTGTAGTGGCAGTTATTTGCAGCTAAAGATACTTTTAATCCTCATAATTACATTAAAATAAATAAATTTAACCCTAATAAAGTTTTTGCTATGGATCTTTCATGATTACATTATTTTAGGACATGCTTTTATATGAAATGGTTGGAGATTTGCACTACATTAGAACTTTCCATTTCATTAATTAACATGTATTTTGAGCTCCACCCAATCCTTACCTGACGCCCTGGTGAGTAACATTCTCATGTTGTAAGTAGCTCAAGGCTATGTCTGCGGTGGTATGAGTTTGATTGTGATGGGATTTCACGAGGGTTGAATCTGGCGTTCGGCCCTGTGGTAACTTCAGAAATAGGGTTACAATATCAATAATTCTTCTATAAGAATAAACCATGAAGGCTGAATGAAAACGGAAATGAGAGGGGAAATATTATGGTCAATGGGAATGTACCAAACAGCACATTGAGGGAAAAAGAACAAGACGATCCTTGCCTTAATGCAGCACAACTGCTCAGAGAATGCACCGAAATTAATATATTGAGCAATACTACAAAGGCAACTCTAAACAAATAGAAATAATTAGCATATTTTCAGATATCCCACTGAAATTTACATTGAAAACTCTCCCGTCCATAGAAAAGATAGTCCATGAGATGTACTAAACACACGACTTGTCTCTATCAACACCCGTACTTCAATAAGTAACAAGATGTATATATAACTTTCAGTATAATAGGAAACGTTTGGAACCAGCGCTCGCATTCTCCAAATTAACGTAGGCCTGTCAAAGTAAAACTGTGAATACCTTAGCAAACTAGCTACTGACCTCAAAATCGACGTCTTAACAGTTCAAGAAACTCACATCATAGAAGACTTGGAAAGGAGGGGTAAGAATGCAGGATACAGAATGATAGCGAGACTCTTTTGCCCTGTCCACGGATCAGCTTTGTATGCGAGAACCTTTGCAACCTTTGCAATCTTTCAGAAGTTAACGGTCAAAAAATTAATGGCATAGAAATAATTACAGCCAAACTAAATAATCTAACCATCATGTCAGTTTACAAACCACCTTCTTCCAAACGAACAACCCCACCACTACCTCCTCGAACTGCACCATGTACAGTATTTACATAGGAACCTTCAACAGTCATCATACAACTTGGGATTTTTCAAACAATGACGAAAATGGAGAAAAACTTGCTACATGGTGAGATAGCAAAGATCTTTATCTCAGGTTTGATGCTAAAGAAACCAAGGCATTTCACCCTTCTAGATGGCAATCTGACAGATGAAAGGAAGCTCCCGCTAGACCATAAAAGGAAAGTACTTCAGAAATTCCCTAGAAGCCAACATAGACCCACACTCATCAATATTAGCTTAGAAATTCTAGTTATCAGATCAATTCATGAACCAAGGTGGAATTTTAAGAACTGGGACGAATACAGCTCAGATGTGGACTGTAATTTACGATAGATACCACCAAAGGCAGAGAAGTAATTGATACCACATTATTAGTTACAGATAAAGCCATCGAACGAGTTCATTCGTATAACTATCCAGGGTGTTACCTGAATGACAAATGGGACTGTAGCCATGAAATCAAAGCTCGCATTGAGCAAGCCAGGGGTGTCTTTATCAAAATTAAGAATCTGCTGTGTCATCGAGATCTTAGTCTGAGAACAAGACTAATTTCCCTCAAGTGTTACATAATTACCATACTAACGTATGGACACGAGGGGTGGACGTTAACCAAAACCTTGGAGAAGAAGTTGGAAACATTTGAAATGTGGCTGTATCGTCGCATGCTTCGTATATCGTAGACCAACAAGGTGAGAAACACCAAGGTGCTGGATCGAATGGGCAAGGGGATGGAGGTGCTCTACAACATCAAGCGACAGAAGCTACAATATTTTGGCCACGTGATTCGAAATAACAAATACCACCTCGAGCAGCTAATCATGGAAGGCAAGATTGAAGGACTGCGCAGACCGGGGAGGAGGAGGATCTCCTGGCTCAAGAATTTGCGGGAATGGTTTGAACTTGACTCAGCATCTCTGTTTCGAACGGCAACCTCGAGGCAAGGCATTGCAATGATAATCGCCAATCTTCGAAGCGGAAACGGCATATAAAGAAGAAGAAGAAGAAGAAGAAGAAAGGCAGAGAAGTACAAGAGATTTGTAGGCGTTGTCATCGGCGCTGCTAAGCGGAAAATCCCCCGAGGATACAGGAAACAATATATTCCATTTTGGGACAAATCCACCCAATATTTGTATATGAATTATCCACAAACTGGTGATCCTGAAATGGGGATAAAGATATTGGAAGGACGGAATTAAAGTAGGAAGAAGTGGAAAGACCTAACTTCTCAAATGAGCTTCACTCACTCCAGTAGGAAAGCATCGTCACTTCTGAGGAAACTAGGAGCTGCTTCCAATATATGTAAAGGGGAACCTGGCATCATACCAGCCGATATGGCACTACACATCAAATCGAGAGCTCATTAAATTCCAATAGACCTTGCCATGAAGAATCAAACAGGAAGAGAACTAAATAATATAAACATCAACCTCCAGAATAACCCTGTCTCTCTAATTCAAACAGTGACAAAGAAATTGAGTCAGGTATTTAAATGCTAATATTGAGGAGGGCATCGAGCTTAGACGGCATATCTCGGAAAACTTGCAAGAACATGGCTGAAGAACTTCTTTAGTGATATCCAGGATACTGGGATCATTCTCCCAGAGGACAAAGTGGCTCACACCCAGGCAATCCTCAAACCTGGAAAAGCAGATGTCGCTTGAAGTAACTGACATATTGCCCAACTCAGCGTTTGCTACTAACTCTTAGAGCGTCTAATCCTGAATCGAATCCAGGGAATTATACATAATACTAGCAGAAGTACCCGTTCTTCGAACGGTGTTCGTTGTTAACACCTGACATTATCAATTGAGCTACTGTTGCAATGGTTAGCGGTTTGTCATTCCTTCAAGTTTATCAGAACGAAGTTAGTTTTCTGGGAATATCCCACACACTGTTAATTTAAGGCCCTTAAAATGTAGTTTTCGGAGACCCTTTATAGATTCCCGAATTTTGTGTCTCACGTTGAGAAGCGCAACATATGCTTTGGTCGTCCTTCTAGGCTAATTTTTATATTTCGCCTATTTTAGCATGTATTGAGAAGTTTTTCTCTATATCCACCCTTCTACTGTATGAAAAGTACAGTGAAGAGTTTTATAAATGATTGGTGTATTGACTCATGTTTACCATACCTAATTTTACGATGCACCAAGCATCCGAACACGAGTTATAGGCGTACATAAAGATACACAGAAAGACAGACAGACAATTCTATTGTCTACAACATATCACCCAGATATCCAAATATGGGTATATCTACCACACAGTATCAAACAAAATCATCCTTACGATGAACCCGTATGTCGACAAAAAAAAGTTAAAATGTGCTCTCAGACTAAATTCACCTAACGTGTTCTTCCTGACGTGAAATAGAATTGAAAGCCTTGTAGACGAAACGCAATACACGTCACATAAAAACTGACCCTCTACGTTGTGCTAGGTGCCCATCCACAGGAAGACCCCTTTCATAAATTATAAAGGCTTGTGGTGCATGAAAATTCAGGTTATTTAGCCTCAAATTGCCCAAATTCCTAAAAGCCACCAAAAATGCTGGTTCAATTCAGGAATTTTTGAAAATAATGTTGCTGTTTGGAGATATAATAGACCTTCTGTACTATATGTCCAACGTGAAAATTGCATGAAAAAGTTCTAGGTCACCCCTTGACCCCCTTAATTGCATTGATGAATTATATAGTCTACGTTAATTCCGTGATAACCTCATAGCCATTTGCAAACTTTCACAGAAATGTAATAAATGGAGTGACATTGCTTCTTACAGAAATAGAAGGAAAGTTGTATGCCACCCCTTGAGATAATGTTCTCATGGTTACCGATTTGCATTCCTTCATTATTTTGTTAAATTAAATTAAATTAGTTTTCTGGGAATATTTCAGAAACTTTTGGATTTAGAGCCTTATAATGTAGTTTTCGAGGACCCTTTAGGGCCACCGAGTTTTGTTTCTGGCACCGAGGGGATTTGTCTCGTCGTTGTACGCCATAATATAATACTAATAATAATATAATATAGGGAGAAATTATAACACCTATTTTTTATTATTAATGCAGCCAATGGCCATGTACTTTTCTTTTCAGGACGGGTCAGGGAAGGGATATTATCAGAGAAAGAAGCATTCACATCACGCATGAGCAAAATGGAAATGGCCCACCATATAACTAAGGGCATATATAAGAAAAGGTCAATATCCTTCAACGCAAAACTAAAATATTACTGCAGTGTCATCCGTCCGGAGGTCTTGCATGCTTCTGAATGCCTCACGATGAACAAAAAAAGGCGTGGTCGAGAAACTGGAGGCCAAAGAAAGGAAAATTTTGAGAAAGATATTGGGTTCCATCAAAGACAATGGGGAATACAGAAGACGGCATAACCATGAACTATATACTCATGTGGGGAAGATAAGCAACGTCATCCGGAAGAGAAGGATACCATTTTTTGGGCATGTGAAACGAATGAGCCCAGTGAGACTGACCAACCGCAACATAACTTACTTTCAGGAGAGGAAAACAAAATGGGCCTGGTTCATTCAACTGGATAAAGATCTGAAAGAAGTGGGGATTACACAAACAGACATTCAGGAGCGCGCCCCACTCAAAAGGAAACTTCAAGCTTGCAAAGGTTTCCAAGAAACACCGAAGCTGAAAACGGGAAAGATTTTGACCCAGGAACGGAAGGAAGTCCACCGAGAACGAATGTGGGCGTACAGGGCAAACATCAAAGCCAGTAGGAGACGGTTGGAATGACGCGGACCATAGATGGCCTATACGAAATGAATGAATGAATAATATGAGGATAGGAATATAATAGGCCTGCCATACCACACCCGCAGGTGTAAATCGCGTGAAAAAATTCTAGAGTACCCCTTGATCCCCTTAAACGCATTATACGTATTGATGAATTTTACGGCTTAATTTCGTTCCGTGATAACCTTCTAGCCGTTTGCAAACTTTCACACTAATGTAATTAATGGAATTGCATTGCGTCTTACAGCAATAGATGGACCTCTGAGAATCTGTTGCCACGGTTACTGGCTTGTATTCGTTCATTAGTTTATTAAATGAAATTAGTTTTCTGGGAATATCTCAAAACCGGTAGGGCCTAGGGCCTTAAAATGTGGTTTTCGGGGATCTGAGTTTTGTCTCTCAAATTGAGGGTCTGAGAATGAGCTTTGTCTCGTCCTTCTACGCCTATTTCAGCATGTATTTTAAGGGGGTAGGCCCCCTTTTATGAGAGGTACGGAGAAGAGTTATATCAATGATAAGTGTCGTGCCCCTGATGGATATCTGTACCAAATATTACCTTGGTACACCCAGCCGTTCTCGAGTTATAAGGGAACAAAGTTGTCCACAGAAAAACAAACAAACAAACAGACAGACAAAAAAAAATATTTTCGCACGCATCCATCATAAAACAGTCTGAAACGCGTAAACAACTCAATTTTCCGTAGAAATTCAGAGAAAAACAGACAAACTTTCATTTTTATATTATATAGAGAGATATACTGCACCGCTCGGTGTTGACCGTGTTTTATTGCACAAATTTAGGTTTTACTCGCTAACCGTTGGAGATATACGAAAAGTGATAAGGACCTTTCGGATAGAAAATTAAATGTTAAAGCTCGTGTATATCATCAAAAGTTTACTATTTCTTAGCGTTCTCTTTTTATTTGAAATAGAAATATGAAATTTTGAAACCAAAGGGTGTAGTGACATCACAAATGTCGGTTTTACTCGCTAACCGTTAGAGATACACGAAATGTGATAAGGACCTTTCGGATAGGAAATTAAATTTCAAAGCTCGTATGTGCCATCAAAAGTATGCTACTTCCTACCGTTCTCTTTTTATTTGATATGGAAATATGAAATTTTGAAACCAAAGGGTGTAGTGACGTCACTAAAATGGTCGCCATTTTTTAACAGTACAAAATTTCGAAATCAAAAGTACCCTATATGTAAACCTGGTAAATCAGCTACATCCATGCAAAATTTCATTTAAATCGGACCAGTGGTTCTTGCGTTATTGAGTAACACACAGACATGCAGACACACACC
Source organism: Meconema thalassinum (assembly GCA_946902985.2). NCBI lineage: Eukaryota > Metazoa > Arthropoda > Insecta > Orthoptera > Tettigoniidae > Meconema > Meconema thalassinum. The sequence continues at coordinate 665,052 of CAMPQE020000066.1, read as the reverse complement.
ATCTCATTTTTATATATTAGTATGATAACTCTATCATACCAGGCAGGTTTCAGAACCCAACGTATCTACTGTGAAAAGGTATTGGCATTAACATCTTACATCGAGGCAGGGTTCCAGAAGAAGTTAAAGACACCCGTCGCTTCTGTCGATCTAACTGCGGCATTGGATACGGTCAGGCTGGACAGAATATTGCTTAAACTAAAAAGACATATATCGTGCCCAAAACTATTATTATTATTATGAATATCCATTACAGTAAATGGAACCCTATTACACATAGTACTGTTACTTGCCACCCCCTAGTGGCACTTTTGTCAACTGGATTACGGTGGGTTGAAGCACTACACAGATGGTTCCTTTAAAGAAATAATTAACTTTATTGCGGCCAGAAAGATACACCACTCAACAGCAAATACAAGCAATTAGAACCTTACTCCAGTTTCCTCAAGTCTCTTCCTTATGGAGCGCTCTTGCCCCTTTCACTTAGTCATGCAGCTAATCCTCCACTAATGAGACCCGTGTCCACGCTAGGAATACCTGCACCTCTTCCTTATGTACACAAACTACAGTTACTTACGATAACCTGCTACACGCTGCTTCGCTGTCCACAAGCAGGGAAACAATGTCACTGGATTTCGTAACTCGCACGGCACTTCGCCACAATACCTCTGTCGCTCAGTGAAATCACACTCGTTCAAAACACAGGCAGTCCCCTGTATGCTTCTCACTCCCTCGCTGTCAAGAGAATCAGCTTCACTAGGGGTTTCGCAAGTCACGTCGCCAACAACTGTTGCTCAAGGTAAGCGCTCGCACTAGCTCGAAAAACACACACACACTGCTTGACAGGTCGCTCTTATATAGCAGATCGGTGACTCAATAAATGCTTCTAAACCCATCCAGGGTTCACGGCTTCTCGAGTTTTCCATCACTGGCTGGGTCACAAATATTCTGGACCATCCCTTTGTCCTAGTAGTCCTGTTGCGTAAGGCGCACGCAATACACTGAGGCAGAGCACAGCCCAGCCCGGGGGCAGTTGTGACTCATGCGGCGAGCGATGAAACAAACTCACAGCCGTAACACCACCCCCTTCCTAAAAGGCTGATCGTCCCGATCAATCATTGGTCCGTCTGTGTCCCTCTGTAGGCTGCCAGGCGATCTCGATGCACGATCTTCATCTTCGCCCTCGGGCTCCGCTGGATCCTGTAGACGACATCGTTGATCCGTTTCACGACTCGGTACGGGCCCTCCCAGGACTTCTGCAGTTTGGGTGACAGGCCTTTCTTCCGTAATGGGTTGAAGAGCCAGACTAGGTCGACCTCGTGGAATCCGCCGGCATCCGTCTGTTGGTCGTATCGGGTCTTCATTCGGTCGGTCTCGATCGGCAGTCTCCTCGTCGCGAACGCGTGCACGTCCTCCAGTTGGTCGACCAGTTCTTGACAATACTGGCTTACCGGGACCGGATCATTCCCAGGTCGGCCGAAGGCAAGATCGACAGGTAGACGGAGTTCCCTCCCAAACATGGCCCGGGCTGGTGTGCACCCGGTGGCTTCATGCACGGCGGCGCGGTAGGCCAGGAGAAATAGTGGAAGATGTTTGTCGCAATCCCTCTGGTGCTCGCTGACTACTATTCGGAGATGGTTCTCGATTGAATCGCTCTACCATCCCGTAGGACTGAGGGTGTAGCGGCGTTGTCCTTGTCTTCCGGATTCCCAGCAGCTGGCATAGGTTCTGGAACACCTGCGACTCGAAGTTCCTCCCTTGGTCGGAGTGCAGCTCCAGGGGTACTCCGTACCGGCTGACGAATTCCTTCACCAGGGTCTCTGCGATCGTCGCGGCTTCTTGGTTAGGGAGCGCATACGCCTCCGGCCATTTGGTGAAGTAGTCGCTGACGACCAATATGTAGCGGTTCCCTGCCTCGCTTAACGGGAATGGCCCAGCAACATCGATGGCCACTCTCTCCATGGGGTTGCCTACGTTGTAGGTCTTCAGTGGACCCCGTCGTCTTCGTCCTGGGCTCTTGCTGGCTGCGCAATCGTGACACCTCGCGCAGTGGATCTCCACGTCAGTTCGGCATCCGATCCAGTAGAATCGCTCTCTCAGCTTCTCCAGGGTCTTCTTTATCCCTAGGTGTCCACCAGATGATCCTCCATGGACTTCCTTCAAGACTTCCCCCGTCATAGCCTTTGGAACGACGACTTGTTCCCGAGATGCCATCCCGTCGGTGCTCTCCCAGGCACGGCAGATGAGGCTATCCCTTACAATCAGCGAGTCCCACTGCGCCCAGTAGGACTTAAACTTTGGGCTGCAGTCACTCACAATGTTCCACCCGGGTCTGGGGACACAGGCCCTCTTCCATTCGGCTATCAGTCCCAGGTCATCATCTTCTGCTTGTGCCCGCGTGAAAGATTCGCGGCTCCAGCTCCCTTGAAGTTCCACAGTAGTCCGTCAGCACTGTATCCCGGTGTTCTCCTCCTTTCTAGTACAGAAGGTGCAGTCTTCGGGGCACGGTCTTCGTGACAGGGCGTCGGCATTAGAATGCAGTTGGCCTTTCCTGTGCTGGATCTCAAAGTTGTACTGTTGAAGCCTCACTAACCACCGCGCGAGTTGACCCTCGGGCTGCTTGAAGTTCAGGAGCCACCGCAGGGATGCATGGTCGGTCCTGATGAGAAATTCTTGCCCGTACAGGTACTTGTGGAAGTGTTCAATGGTCTTCACGATGGCGAGCAGTTCCTTCCTGGTGACGCAGTAGTTCCTCTCTGGCTTTGACAAGGCTTTGCTGAAGTAGGCCACTACTCTCTCCTCGCCTTCCACTATTTTCGACAGGATTCCCCCTATACCAAAGTCGCTGGCATCGGTATCGACGATGAACCTTGTTCCAGGTCTGGGGTAGGCCAGAATAGGTGCGGTGCACAGAGCCCGTTTGAATTGTTCGAAGGCACTGTGGCATTCTGCTGTCCACGTGAAGAGTTGGTCCTTCTCAGTCAGTCGATGCAGTGGTTTGGCGATGTCGGCGAATCCTCTCACGAAGCGACGGTAATAAGTGCAGAGTCCCAGGAAGCTTCGTAGTTGGGACTTGTCCTTCGGAACTGGCCACTCCCTCACAGCTGCGGTATTTTCTGGGACGGTGCGCACCCCTTCCTCGGAGACAATATGCCCAAGGTACTGGACCTGCTTCTGGAAGAGCTGGCCCTTCTTGGGGCTTAATTTCAGCTGGGCAGCCCGTAGCTTCAACAAGATCTCCTTCAAGTTGCTGTAGTGCTCCTCGAAGCTTCTTCCCAGAACGATGACGTCGTCTAGGTAGGCCAGGCAGGTCTTCCAGTGTAGTCCCCTCAGAATGGACTCCATTAACCTTTCGAAGGTCGCAGGGGCGTTGCACAGACCGAATGGCATGACGGTGAACTGCCAGAGCCCCCTGCCCACAGAGAACGCCGTTTTCTCGCGGTCCTTAGGGTGGACCTCCACCTGCCAGCAGCCACTCTTCAAATCCAAGGTGGAGAACCATCTTGATCCTGATATGGTGTCCATCGTGTCGTCGATCCTGGGTAGAGGGTAGCTGTCCTTCTTCGTGACGTCATTCACCTGCCTGTAGTCCACGCAGAACCTGGTGGAACCGTCCTTCTTCACTAGCATGACCGGAGAACTCCAAGGACTATGTGATGGCTCGATCACCCCTTGCTACTTCATCTCTTCTACCATCCGGTCGACTTCGGATTGCTTGTCGAGCGGGACACGTCGGAATGGGGCCCTAATCGGTGCGCTGTCCCCAACGTCGATTCTGTGCTGGACCAAGCTTGTCCTGCCGAAGTCTTTGCTCCCCACGAAGAAGACGTCCTGGAATTTGCGTAGCAGGTCCTGAAGTTGGCGTGATTGTTCCTCGTCTAAATGGTCCTGGGATCCTTGGTACAGCTTCTGTAGTTCTTCTGGCAGTGCGCGTCTTCTTCGGTTGTCCGTCCGCAGGTGTCCGTTCGTCGTATCTGTGATGCGGGCAATCCAGGTAACGGGCTCGCAGACTCCTAGTTTGGTGTCCCGGTGAACCGTAATGTCCTAGTCGTTGAGGTTGGACAGGTGGACGTACGGCCGACACGTCGTGTTGATGAGAGTCTTGGCAATTAGCAATCCTTTTGTCTGGATCTCCTCATATTTTGGCTCGATGACAGCCGCCACTCCCTCAGCAGTTCCGTCGACAATTACGGCAGCGCTGACCTCCGTCCTGGCGGGAACGATGACGTCTTCTCTCAGCCTTACTCGTCATGCGGTGATGGACTCGTGTGCTGGTTGCAAAGCAAGTTCCTCACCTCCAATGTGCAGAGTGTTGGTACTCAGGTCCAAGATGATGTCGTTCTGGTCCAGAAAGTCCAGTCCGAAGATCACTTCATTTGATACGTCAGCCACAAGCACTGGATGCCTTATCGCCCGTCGACCAATGACGAACTTCAGTGATGCTTCGCCATGTACCGGTGCGGTCTCTCCGGTCGCGGTTATTAGCTGGAGGTTCTTTGTGTGGGTTGCACTCTCCACTTCGGGATCACGGTGGGATTAACGATGGTCCTCGACGCTCCCGTGTCGATCAGCATGCGCCAGCTCACTCCGTTGATGACTCCGTCGACCATCAGGCTGCTATTGTCCCTCCGTAACTTCGTCACACGAAGGCTGGCTGATACTCGTTTGCCTGGGCCTAGCGGTTTTCAGACGACTGATTTCCCGTCGGATACCCTCGGCGGCGTCGATCACCGCAGTCCTTGCTCAGGTGGCATTTCTTACCGCAGGTCCAGCAGGTCGGTAGTCCTCTTCCGGGCCGCCTCTCCGGTTGTCTTCCAGCGGTGTCGCTGCTTGTGGCGCCGCGACTATCGAAGAAACGGCTTAGCGCCTCCATCAATTCGTCGGCCAGGGGCTTGGTCTCGTTGGTTTTTACTGGTTCGTCGACGTCCACTTGACGCACCCGCGCGTGCATTCTAGATGCCTGTTTCGCCGTCTCGAACTCAAGTGCGTGGCTCAGCGCATCTGCCACGGCCTTATTGCGCGCGAGTCGCAGCGCCTGTTGAGTGTCCGAGTCCCGTAGCCCGTCGGTGAAGGTCTGCGTCGCAATCTGTTCCAGAAAGTCAGCCGGCGCTGTTGGATAGGCGAGCCTTATGAGGCGTGCGATGTCCATCTCGAACTCCTGCAGGGTTTCCGCGTTCTTTTGTACGCGACCAGCCTACCAGGCTGCATCTGGTAGGCCTGCTGAAGATGGCTTTCTCCATATCGGGACTCCATATGGGTGATTAGTGAAGCGTAGTCCTGGGATCCAGTCGGGATGGCCTGAAGAACGTTAAGGGCGTCCCCTCTCAGCGCTACAATGAGAGCTGTAGCCTTTACCGTGCTGTTCCAGTTGTTTATGGAACAGGCTGCCTCGAACTGACGTAAGTAGGTGCTCCACGGGACCTTTCCGTCGAAGGTTGGGGCGTCACTCTGCTATGTCCCGTTCCTGATATACCCGGTGTAACGGTGGGCGGGCGTTGGTGCAGCTCGGCAACTTCCTCTTGTAGAGCGTTGAATCTCGCTTCCATCCCCATCGGCGGCCGTTGGCTCAGCTCAGCAATTTCCTTTTGTAAAGCGTTGAATTTCTCTTCCACCCCCGTCAGTGGGCGTTGGTGCAGCTCGGCAACTTCCTTTTGTAAGGCGTTGAATTTCTCCTCCACCCCCAACAGCGGGCGTTGGCGCAGCTCGGCAACTTCCACTTGTAAGGCGTCAAACTTCTTTTCCACTGCCGTGACTTCCTCACGCAGACCCAGTTCTAATTTCTTCAGGTCCTGTGTCAACTTATTCTGACCGTCCTCCATCTTCTTCTGTCCGTCCTCTATCCTCTTCAGGTCCTCCGCTAGCTTATTTTGACCGTCTTCCATCTTCTTCTGGCCGTCTTCTAGTTCGGCAGTTAGATCCTCGGCTAACTTCTTCTGGGCGTCTTCCATCTTGGCTTCCATGCCACTTAACTTTTCTAGCAATGCTGCAAATTGCGCTTCCATTCTAGATGTTTGTCTTGTAAAGGGCATGCACTCACAGGATTTTTTTTTTAATGACCTGTTCGGGTTTTGAAACCAGGACCGTCAGGTGTTGTGCTTGTGTTTGAGTTCGTAATCCGGCTTCTGACACCAGTTGTTACGTGCCACCCCCCTAGTGGCACTTTTGTTAACTGGATTACGGTGGGTTGAAGCACAACATAGATGGTTCCTTTAAAGAAATAATTAACTTTATTGCAGCCAGAAAGATACACCACTCAACAGCAAATACAAGCAATTAGAACCTTACTCCATTTTCTTCAAGTCTCTTCCTTATTGAGCGCCCTTGCCCCTTTCACTTAGTCAAGCAGATAATCCTCCACTAATGAAACCCGTGTCCTCGCTAGGAATACCTGCACCTCTTCCTTATGTACACAAATTACAGTTACTTACGATAACCTGCTACACGCTGCTTAACTGTCCACAAGCTGGGAAACAATGTCACTGGATTTCGTAACTCGCACGGCACTTCGCCACAATACCTCTGTCGCTCAGTGAAATCATACTCGTTCAAAACACAGGCAGTCCCCTGTATGCTTCTCACTCCCTCGCTGTCAAGAGAATCAGCTTCACTAGGGGTTTCGCAAGTCACGTCGCCAACAACTGTTGCTCAAGGAAAGCGCTCGCACTAGCTCGAAAAACATACACACACTGCTTGACAGGTTGCTCTTATATAGCAGGCCAGTGACTCAATAAATGCTTCTAGACCCATCCAGGGTTCACGGCTTCTCGAGTTTTCCATCACTGGCTGGGTCACGAATATTCTGGACCATCCCTTTGTCCTAGTAGTCCTGTTGCGTAAGGCGCACGCAATACACTGAGGCAGAGCACAGCCCAGCCCGGGGGCAGTTGTGACTCATGCGGCGAGCGATGAATCAAACTCACAGCCGTAACAGTACATTAGGGTTAGAGTTTGTTACATAAATTACATCATAAATTATGAGATTAATTTTTGAAAAATAAGATGAATAAAAGCTAAAAATTGGTTATAAGAACATTTTTTCGTGAATATATGATAAAGTGGTTTTGAAAATTTCAAGTTGAAGAAATGTAAGTGAGAGTTCAAGTTGTATCTGGCTTTACCAAACACGGAGCATTCAAACAACAGGTGATCTATTGTTTGAGGAGAATCACAAATACAGGAATAACCATCTACAATATTAATTTTGAAACGTTCGAAATAGGATTTAAAACGCCCGTGACCAGTTAAGAATTGTGTAAGTTCAAAATTCGGCACAGACATCTTACACTGGAGCCTATGGTGAACTTCTGTAAAAAATATATTTCTTGTGACAGGTCCTTTTGTAGAACGGGTCCAGTAGTTAGTCCACTGACTTGTTATGTGACTTCTAATTTGTCTCTTTGCATAACATATTGGGGACTTGTCATATGAAGCTTGCATATTAGATGCTGCTGCTGTTTTTGCGAGTTGATTCGCTCATTCGTTTCCAGGAGTTCCGACATGTCCTTGAATCCAGGTGAAACAAATATGTGAGGGTTTTGATGAGCTATTGCTCTGATAGTAACAGCAACTGGGTTCATATTGTACTTGTCATTTATTGACCTTAGGGCAGCTTGGGAATCACTGAAAATCCGAGCATTCTTGTTGTTCCTTTTGCACCATTGGACTGCAGAAATTATGGCCCAAAGTTCTGCCTGATAAATGGAACAATTTGAAGATAGTTTATACTGTGATGACAATACCTCAATATTATTCTCATGAACTACAAATGTCGTGCCCAAAACTAACATCACTCCTGAAGAATATGCTGACAAGTCGGTATTTCAAGGTCACCATAGGACAAAGGACAAGCAAGTCATTTTCAGTAAAAAATGGTCTTCCTCAAGGATCAGTATCAGCTCCATTGCATTTCAACTTATACCCCTGTGACATGCCTGTGACCATCAGCAACAATTCTGCTATGCTGACAACTTAGCTATTGCTGTAAAATATCATCAAACTTGAGAAAAAGCATTCTCTCCAATCATTTGCAATTAATGTATGCACACTATACACAATGGTGACTTTGTCCCAAACCCAATAAGAAGTGTGTGCGTTTCATCTGTTTAACCGCATTGCCCATGAAAAGCTGAAGGTGAACTTCTGCCTGCAAAGAGTATCTTGGCATCACCTTCGACCGTTCCTTAACCTTCAAGAAGAAATCAGGTAGATTAAAGAAACAGTCAATAAAGGGAGATGATGGATGATTAACTACAATTATCGGGATAGGAATTAAAGGAAAGTTGACCAGGGGTGGTGAAATGAAAAGATGGACAAGTAACCAGAAGCAATGTCCGGCTTTACTCATGTCATTTGGGTCGCAAGCAACTTACAATTACTGTAATTGTGACAAGTTAATATTTATATTCTGTGTATTCACTTGAGCTATCTAAAACATGTGTTTATACAAATTATTGTAGAGAGCGTGGCACTGTACCAACTTATCCTCTACAAGAGTTGACAAATGAGCTACCACAGCCAAAGACCATTAGGTGTGTATTTGCTCAGGACAACTGCCTGGAATGTAAAGTATTCTGTTTGCTCCGTTGGTTGTCACGTTTTCAACCAATTGAAGAAGAGAGATATGGTGATGATTACTCATTTGAAATATGATTGCTGACGGCCAAGTTACAATTTTAACATTGTTTTATGTCGGTAGCGAGCTTAGTTTGCTGTGGCAGTCTAGCAATAGGATACATAAACAGCAGCGCACTCACTTACAGGCAATCATATCTCAAATGCTGTATATGAATGAGTTTTGACATGGCACATTGAGTAGACTTCACCTATAATAATATCCAGGGTGCTAGCAGTAGCAATACCATTACATCTGCTATTGTTAGGTGTTCTGATGAAAAACAAGACTATGTTACCGTATCCAATCTTCCAAATAATATTCATTCTAAATATCATTCGTATTATGATAAGAGAAGTAATGCAGAACATATAATTACCTGTAGTTCAAGTTCCTCTTTAACTGCTATCCTATCAACGTCAAATATATCGCCAGGTCCATTCTGCAGGTTATTACAGGGCAACAGCTCATTTGAATCCTGCCAAGTATTACCCAATGTTAAATATATAGACACAATATGAGTAATGAGTTATGTGTGTCATAAAAGTAAAAGTTAACAGATCCTGGTTAGAGTACCATTTACTATTAAGGGGGGGGGCATGACTGAACAGATCCTGGATAGAGCACCATTTACTATTAAGGGGAGGCACGACTGAACAGATCCTGGTTACAGCACCATTTACAATTAGGGAGGGGGGGACTGAACAGATCCTGGTTAGAATACCATTTACTATTCAGGGGAGGCATGACTGAACTGGTCCTGGTTAGGGCACCATTTACTATTCAGGGGAGGCATGACTGAACAGATCCTGGTTAGAGCACCATTTACTATTAAGGGGAGGCATGACTGAACAGATCCTGGTTACAGCACCATTTATTATTAAGGGGAGGCATGACTGAACAGATCCTGGTTACAGCACCATTTACAATTAGGGGGGGGGGACTGAACAGATCCTGGTTAGAATACCATTTACTATTCAGGGGAGGCATGACTGAACAGATCCTGGTTACAGCACCATTTACAATTAGGGGGGGGACTGAACAGATCCTGGTTAGAATACCATTTACTATTCAGGGGAGGCATGACTGAACAGATCCTGGTTAGAGCACCATTTACTATTCAGGGGAGGCATGACTGAACTGATTCTGGTTAGGGCACCATTTACTATTCAGGGGAGGCATGACTGAACAGATCCTGGTTAGAGCACCATTTACTATTCAGGGGAGGCATGACTGAACAGATCCTGGTTAGAAAACCATTTACTATTCAAGGGAGGCATGACTGAACTGATTCTGGTTAGGGCACCATTTACTATTCAGGGGAGGCATGACTGAACTGATTCTGGTTAGGGCACCATTTACTATTGAAGGGAGGCATGACTGAACAGATCCTGGTTAGAGCACCATTTACTATTCAGGGGAGGCATGACTGAACAGATCCTGGTTAGAAAACCATTTACTATTCAGGGGAGGCATGACTGAACTGATTCTGGTTAGGGCACCATTTACTATTGAAGGGAGGCATGACTGAACAGTTCCTGGTTAGAGCACCATTTACTATTCAGGGGAGGCATGACTGAACAGATCCTGGTTAGAGCACCATTTACTATTCAGGGGAGGCATGACTGAACAGATCCTGGTTAGAGCACCATTTACTATTCAGGGGAGGCATGACTGAACTGATTCTGGTAAGGGCACCATTTACTATTCAGGGGAGGCATGACTGAACAGATCCTGGTTAGAGCACCATTTACTATTCAGGGGAGGCATGACTGAACAGATCCTGGTTAGAAAACCATTTACTATTCAGGGGAGGCATGACTGAACTGATTCTGGTTAGGGCACCATTTACTATTCAGGGGAGGCATGACTGAACTGATTCTGGTTAGGGCACCATTTACTATTGAAGGGAGGCATGACTGAACAGATCCTGGTTAGAGCACCATTTACTATTCAGGGGAGGCATGACTGAACAGATCCTGGTTAGAAAACCATTTACTATTCAGGGGAGGCATGACTGAACTGATTCTGATTAGGGCACCATTTACTATTGAAGGGAGGCATGACTGAACAGATCCTGGTTAGAGCACCATTTACTATTCAGGGGAGGCATGACTGAACAGATCCTGGTTAGAGCACCATTTACTATTCAGGGGAGGCATGACTGAACAGATCCTGGTTTGAGCACCATTTATTATTAAGTACTGCATTATGTCACTAAACCTTGCCCCTCATGCACATCACCAAGATAGCAATGTTACACCATAGACGAATTTAAATGCAACTTACAATAACACGGAATTCATGAGTCAACCATTCTGGCTCACTCTTGACGAATAGATGTTTCTCCATTATGATAACGAAACTAGAACAGAGAAAGATTTAATTGACCTTAACCTACTTACACCAGAACGACAAATGAGTCTTATATTTATTAAATGAAATTAGGTATTCTCAGACCCCTCGTCGTCCACAGTAATAACGAGCGGTTATATATTATTTGTCAACAACAGTAAAACATGTAGACCTACAACCTTGACGCTCAACTTGCAAACATTTACTCTAAGTCATATATTTGCAAGTTGACCGTTAAGTTCAAATAAGTCATCACTATTTGACATTTCGATTGAATAGATAGGCTATAACTAAAGGTATCTGCGTAAGAAAACTAAGGGAGAATGGTTTACAAAGGTAGAAAGGGAATTACATACCGGACCGTCAGATGCGTACCCCATTAAGTTGAACCTAAAAGAACACCCGAGTTTCCAGGAAAAGCCAACTAACAACAGGTAAGACGTGGACTGAAGCCAGGAACTCATGAGGCGTTACTGGGCGAATGTTAACTGAGCAGTTGGTCCATAGCTGGCAACAAGAAGAATGATACCTGAGGCGTTACTGGGCGAATGTTAACGCTCGAGGGAGAGCAGTTGGTCCATAGCTGGCCTAACGTCAACAAGAAGAATGGTACCTGAGGCGTTACTGGGCGAATGTTAACGCTCGAGGGAGAGAGCAGTTGGTCCATAGCTGGCCTAATGTCAACAAGAAGAATGATACCTGAGGCGTTACTGGGCGAATGTTAACGCTCGAGGGAGAGCAGTTGGTCCATAGCTGGCCTAACGTCAACAAGAAGAATGGTACCTGAGGCGTTACTGGGCGAATGTTAACGCTCGAGGGAGAGCAGTTGGTCCATAGCTGGCCTAACGTCAACAAGAAGAATGGTACCTGAGGCGTTACTGGGCGAATGTTAACGCTCGAGGGAGAGAGCAGTTGGTCCATAGCTGGCCCAACGTCAACAAGAAGAATGATACCTGAGGCGTTACTGGGCGAATGTTAACGCTCGAGGGAGAGAGCAGTTGGTCCATAGCTGGCCTAACGTCAACAAGAAGAATGGTACCTGAGGAGTTACTGGGCGAATGTTAACGCTCGAGGGAGAGAGCAGTTGGTCCACAGCTGGCCTAACGTCAACAAGAAGAATGGTACCTGCTTTTAGAACAGGGAAACAAACAATCCTGCATTCGGTGTTGTCTATTTCACAAACTTAACTTGGGGTAGCAGATTAAATATTGCCATGCGATTAAGTACCTATGAACACGTTTAGTCAGACCACGTGAAATTGAACTTGGCTAACTGCACAGGTATTGCAAATCGGAATAATAAGCTTAACCTACACGAAATAAAATGTCCTCCTCTTGTTACAAAACAGCCAGTTCAAACTAGATGCATTATCGTCCCCAAGGAGTAATAAGGAGAGGCCCTAACGGCTAGGAAGTGAAGCCAGTAGTTAGTTACTCCTTCACATCTTAGCCTCCAATAATAAACGAATTAATTACGGATATCTTCCTTCGTTTGGGAATAGTTTCTGCTTGTCAATTAATCTTCTTCTTCTTCTTCTTCTTCCTAGCGTTTTCCCGCTGCTGCAGGGTCCGCTGTTTTGGTCATGGCTCGCCATTTTGCACGATCTTGGCCATCATGAGGTCTTAGATTGAGAGCCTTCATATCCGCATTTGCTGTATCATGCCAGCGCTGTTTTGGGCGCCCACGTGGACGGTGCCCATTAACTTCAAAGGAGAGAGCGGAATTGGCAACAGTTCCAGGTGCAGCACGCAAGACGTGGCCATACCATCGAAGCCGTTTTTCCCGTGCCTTCTCAGTGATGGGTGCAACTCCTATTTGCTGGCGAACAGAGTCATTCTTTATATGATCTAGGAGTGTGATGCCCATCGACCAACGGAGCATACGCATTTCCATGCTATGTAATTGGCGCTCCGTAGCTTTGTCAGCTGGTCGACATTCAGCACTGTACAAAGCAACAGGACGTACTATCATGCGGTATATTTTGGACTTAAGGTATAGTGGCATCCTTCTGTCGCAGAGTACGCCTGTAACTTCCCTCCATCTCATCCATGCAGCCTTTATCCTACTTCGCACTTCATCACCTATCTCACCATCAGCTTGTAGGCGAGATCCTAGATACCTGAAGCTTAAGGTCTTCGTCAATGTCTCTCCATCAACTTGGATGGATCCGTTGGTTGGGACAGTTTCTGCTTGTCAATTAATGAACGGTGTTAACCTGAAAATGAAAATCCACAGCCTGCTTCCAGTCTCCGACCGGGTCAGGGAATGGAATGAATGAAGCCCCCATCTAGCGGCGAGGATATGAACTGTGCCGGCTGCCGAAGCCTGTCGCACTCCCCTGGGGCACTGATTAAATGATAGACAGATGAAATGAAATGATAGTGGAGAGTGTTGCTGGAATTAAATTGTGACAGGGAAAACCAGAGTACCCGGAGAAAAACCTGTCCGCCTCCGCTTTGTCCAGCACAAATCTCACATGGAGTGACCGAGATTTGAACCACGGACCCAGCGGTGATAGTCTGGCGCGCTGCCGCCTAAGCCACGGAGGCCGTCAAACTAATAACCCCAATCTTATTGTGAACGTGGGTTGAGTTCTAGATTGATTGCTCGTGGGTGTTAAAAGATTGATACGATATGCCATTATTTGTATATTTTAGCTTGTTTATCTCAAACCTCAGCCTAGGCCTGAACTGGCCCATTGTAAACAAAATCTTGCAATAGAAGAATTGCGCCACCACCCACTCAGTTCACATGCCTTAATATTTTTGATGTGTAACATCTTTCCACCCGGTTGCTGGATATTTTTGTGGGAGTATTTTTGAAAAATGGGACGGAAGTGGATCGGAACGATCGAGGTGACACCAGCTGGCACACTTCCGTTCGATCGACCGGAAATGTTCTCGAACGGAAGTGTGCTAGCTGGCAGTGGTGGATCGAACGGAAGTGTAAGATGCACTGCCAACTCGATCGATCGATCCAGCTGGCAGTGGTAAGAGAAACAACGAGCGCGCGGTGTCGGAAATTGATACTATGACGTAGGCTACTCTCGGCCATGTGGAATGTATATGACATACTGAACAGTAAACGCTCATGTGAACTCTGGTGTCAAGTGATTGAAACAAAGCACATGGTACATGTTCGAAGTCTTCGTATCAGTATTTAAATGGTAAAATGCCTTAATATCAAACATTGTGAGTAGTCGGCATTGCCGGTATAATGTTTCTGCACAACGGCTATTCAAATATTAACCCACATAACGGTAATGCAGACATCAATATAATATAATCGTTGTGGTTATACGAGAATTGAGCAAGCCTTCATGAACTATTGCTGAATACATTCTCTTTCCTCACAAGAGGGCCTATTCATAAGAGATTTTAAACTCAATTTCACGCAGGAACATTATCGAAACAAGCAAAATATAAATGAAAATTAATTCCGTAATGCAGTATTATTGGAAGGTGGAAATAAGACACCATCTTGTGCACATTATTTGCGTAGTCGAAATAGCCGTGGGGTTAGTGCCTATGTCTGTGAATCTAGAGATCTCGGCTTCGAATGCCGGACGTGGTAGATATATTTGCTACCAGATTATCATTTTAAACGATATTATCATATCAATATGACTCATTTTAACAGAATCCATATGAAATTACGTGTTGGTCTGTGAATCAAGAGGCCTGTTTATAAGGAATTTAAGGTTATGAGCGGTGTTGCGTCTATTAATCTAGTTGATCCATATCGTATTCTTTATTTAGGCTAGTGCCGGTGGAAGCTACAAATCATGTAATAAAATGAGTTCCGTATTATAAACTTTAATATCTGTAAAACACTCCCTTTTACAATAGATTAATATTTGTGGAAAAAATAGTATAAAACACCGGTGTATCAACAGTTTCATGTGAGGTTTCTTTTATGTCAGATGTTACACATGATATGCGACTACTGTAAGGCTCGTAATCTTTTTTAATTTTTTAATTATTTGAATCTCAGTAATTATGTAGCCTACCTATTATTTGGTATAAGTTAAAAATACAGTGGGTTGTCTGGTTTCCTGAAATCCCACTTTAATTACAAGTTAGGGACAAACTGCAAACTGGTATAATACATTTATTTCCCAAGTGCTGTACAGTAATATATTTTAGATCGGTGTAGGCTATTGCTCTAGTTTATGTTGGCTTGACCCAGGCTTACCATTGCTACTGTAACTTTCTGTATTTTAAACTTGTTCCATTTGATGCATTGTTGTTATTATCAAACCTACTGTTTTTATTTTCCAGTGAATGATGAGCTCAGGAAGAAGAGGATAAGTGCAATTCGAAGGGTTAATTGGTCACCGAATGTTTATAGCAGGATATTATGTTCAGCTCACCTCAGAGAAGATGTGAGAAATACGAGCATGGAGCGTGTAGCCTACTGTTAAAAAAGGATGCTGTTCCTACTTCCTACAATATTCCCAGCTTTTCCACAATATTGTTAAGCTACGTTCCGTGGGTAAAATTATAAATAGATTTTATCTCTGCCTAATTCTGATATTTATTCACCACAACTTCTAATACAATCGCTACATTCCTGTCTTCACAGAGTCGCTACAATCACAAAACCACTACAGCTGACTCGACCCGTCTCTTCCCTTCTTCTTCCACTGCCTTGACAATCTCGTCTATGGTGATTTAATAAACAATTTTCTCACCCCACTGCATAAAGTGCCACTTAATGCCTGTATAGACACATAGCACTGCCCCCTCCTTTAGCCTGTTCCGTTCCAAGGTCACTACAGAACCGTTGTCAACCATCGGATTAGCTCCCTCATCAGGTGCTAGTCGGTTGAAATGGACCACCTTAGGCTTCCCGTGTGAAAGTCTTCGTATCCGGTAGATGACGTCGTTGATCCTCTTTATCACCTCGTACGGTCCATACCAGGATCGCTGCAGCTTAGAAGAGAACTTAGAAGAATATATTCCTAGAAGATGTGGAAAAATATATAGAGGATAAGGAAATAATAGTAATGGGAGATTTGAATGGACGAGTGGGAAGAGACAGACAAGGAAGAGAGGATATTTTGGGACCATATGGTTATGGCAGTAAGAATCCAGAAGGGGATTTCTTAATGGACTTCTGTCAGCGGAACCAATTAATTATAGGGAATATGTGTTTCAGAAAGAAAAAATAGTCAGAAGATAACGAGGTATGGATGGGGAGATAGAAGAACGAAAACTCTGATAGACTATGTATTAGTCGTAAAAGGACATCGGAAAGAGCTAATGGATGTCACAGCCATGCCAGAGGAAGCCTTCGGAGGAGACCATAGGGCAGAGGTAGCTAAATTAAAAGTAGGAAAGGTGATGAGATTACCAGAAAAAAAGGGAAATACTAAAGGTCTGGATACTAAAGGAAAAGGAGGTTGCAGAAGAGTTTAAGAGAGAATTGCAAGAACAGATACCAAGGACGGATATTACCCATGTGGAACAAGAATGGGAAAAGTTTAAGAGTGCATTTGTAAACAGTGCTGAGAACACATGTGGTAGAACATCAGGAAAGGTACGGGAAAGGGCGACAAAATGGTGGAATGATAGAGTGAAAGAAGAGGTAAGAGAGAAAAAGAAACCTTGGAAGGAATGGAAAACAATAAAGACTGAAGAAATTAGAGCAAAATATACAAAAGCAAACAGAGATGGCAAGAAAGTAATTGCAGAGGAAAAGAAAACAAGCTGGGAAGAATTCACTCAGGAAATAAGGGAGGGTTTACATTGTGGAAAGAAATTGCTGTTTGGAATTATACAAAGCAAAAGGAATGGAAAAGTGAACACCGGGTTCGTGAAAAGCAAGTAAGGTGAAATATTGACAAAACCAGAAGAGATAACGGACAGATGGAAATAATATGTCAGCGAGCTGTTGAAGGTGAGACGCCTGGCATGTGGAGAAGTTACGCAAACAGCCAAAACGGTGGAGGAAGAAATAGAAGAAGAACCAGACATTACTATAGCCGATGTGGAATGGGCAGTTAGGAAGGTGAAAATGGGGAAAGCTGTGGGAATCGACTAAGTGGCAATAGAATTTGATCATGGCGGCAGGAACAGTGTGACTGCAGTGGACATACAGACTTCTCAGGAGTGTGTGGAGAGAGAAGAAAGTACCTGAAGCCTGGAAAAAGGGAATAACATTGCCAATATTCAAGAAAGGAGACAGGAAGGTGTGTGGTAACTACCGAGGAATCACCATAATCTCGCACGTTGCCAAAGCAATGGAATGAATCCTAGAAAAAATAGAGTAAGGTAGAAAGCCAAATAGAGGAGGAGCAGTTTGGATTTAGAGGGGGCAGGTCAACAGTGGATCCCATTTTCATTCAGAGACAGAATTTTTAGATTTTACTATTTATGTAAATTAAGGGATGATCGGTGTGAAATAATCTCACCAGCTAAAACTAGTATACCGAATGATTCACACTATATTTCTTTTTCCTCTCTACACTGCGTTTACACCTGCCAAGTACACAATTTCCACGAGCCGATCCTTAGTCGTGTTATTCACTCTGCGCCATATATACTCGTCCTTCCTCGGTGAGCTTCGTCAAAGGCTTGGCTATGCTGGCGAATCCGGGTATGAAACGCCTGTAGTAGGAGCATAACCCCAAGAAGCTCTGTAGATCATGGGGATTAACCATTCTCTCACCGCGCTGACCTTCTCAGGAGCTACGGCTACACCATTCCTAGATACGGCGTGTCCCAGGTACTTGACGACCTATTGAAAGAGCTGGAATTTTTTCGGATTCAACTTAAATTTGGCGCTCTGCAGTCTCTTGAAAACCTCCTCCAGGTTTGACAAGCGTTCGTCGAAGGTCATCCAAGAAAATATGACGTCGTCCAAGTAGACAAGGCAAGTCTTCCATGAAAGACCTCGTAGCACCGTCTCCATCAACCTCTCGAATGTAGCTGGCGCATTATATAATCCAAAAGGCATCACCGTGAGGTGCCAGAGTCCCGACCAAATGGAGGAAGCCGTTTTCTCTTTATCCTGGGGTTCCATTTGATCCTGCCTGTATCCACTCTTCAGGTCCGAAGTGGAGAACATTTGGGACCCAGATAAGGTATCCAAAGTGTCGTCAATCCTGTAGAGTGGATATATGTCCTTGACAGTCTTGCTTTTCAGCTGTAGGTAGTCCACACAGAACCTTGTTGAGCCGTTCTTTTTCTTTACGAGCACAACTGGTGAAGTCCAAGGGCTAGTTGTTGGTTCCATGACACCCTGTTTGCGCATGTCGGAGATGATCTTCTCGGCTTCTTTCCTCCTGGACAGTGGCAAACGTCAACGGCGCTGTCGGATTGGCTGAGCGTCTCCGTTGTTAATCCGATGCTTCACCGCATTTGTCCTGCCGAGCTGGTTCTTTTCGATGGCGAAGACATCCAGATATTTCTTCAGAAGTGCCTCGATCCTGGTTCTTTGATCCTCGGTTAGGCTTGCTCGTTCAAGTTGCAGAGCTTCCGTCAGCTTCCCGACGCCTCCGATGTCTCGTCAGACGTCATTCGGAGTTTTCCCATGCACAATCGTTGATACCAGGCTACACCAAGTGACCTGAGTGCCTTTCTTCAGGTTGACTAGGTACTCATTCAGGTTCATCATTCGAACCGGCACTGGTCCCGTGGCGTTGACAGCAGCACTTCCCAGTAAAACTCCTCGACGAATCTCTTCTCCTGTTACAGCTTCGATGATCCCAGTAAGCTCCGGGTTATCGCTGTCCGGTCGAACCGTGGTCACGTTGTCGCTTCTGGGAGGAAGAACTTCATCCGTGTTCAGGACCATTCGCATCGCTCCATCGCCTCGTTCATGAAGGATGATTTCTTCATCGGCTAATCTGAGGCTTCTATGTATTAAATCCAGGGTTAGTCTTAATTTAGTCATCAGGTCCATACCAAGGTTGACATCTTCTGTGATATCGGCCACTATCAATCGGTAGTTGATCTTCTCGCTGCCCAGTCCAATGTTGACGTTGATTTCGCCGTAGATGTTTGCCGGCTCACCCGTCGCTGTCTTCTGTACAACTCTCGTCGGCTGGAGAGCTCCTTTAATGGTGCCTTTCCTCACAATCGTGGTAGTAGCCCCAGTGTCCAGAAGCAAGTCACGTTCCATACCATTGATCGTTCCATCAACGAAGATACCGTCGTTGCTCGGCAGAAGTTTCGAGACGATCCGTTCAACCTTCTCGACCAGGCACTTTTCCTCGACGATGCATCATAGCCGTGCGTTCGTCCTTGACGTCTGCGTGGCAGCCTCGAACTCCAATGCACGTGCCAACGAGTCCACTAGCGTCTGAGGATGAGAAAGACAGAGGTCTCGTTGCAGTTGCAGTCTTTCACGCCCATGAAGAAGGTTCCCACAGACAGCCGATCGACGAAATCATTCGGGGCGGAAGAGTAAGCCTACCATCTAAGTGTGTATTATTGAGATTGTGATGACACATTGTTGGCAAAGGGGAGTACAGTAGGCCTAGGCCTATGTTTGGTGTTAGTGTGGTATATGGTGGTGGTGATTGTTGTTGTCTTAAGGGATGGAACATCAAGGTGAACGGAATAGACTCTCTTGTTATGTATTGCTTGCGCAGGTACACGACAAAAAATAATCCTACGAATTTTAGAGGTTTTGCTAAAATATGACAAGACCATCTGTAGCCCCAGAAAGCTCTCCCTTGCACTTTTAGTTCCCATGTTAAAACTTCATGTTACTCTACTGTTTGCTGTTGCTAAGAGTGTGACTACCTCAGCTACATCGTCACAAACAAGCTTATTCAGTTCTGTCAAATGTTGCATTATTGTTATTCCTCCACCAGCTGCCACTTGGTAAATACATAAGGCAACCAGTGTAGCCAGAGGACTGCCTCCCTTTATTCTAACAATCGTATGTTTGACAACAGTGAACTGCTACATCTCTGGAATGTCTATAATACACATGCACAGATGATATTGGGTGGTGAGCCATGGTCATATTGCAAATCGAGAAATACACGTTAACAAGTGGTCCAGTGTTGTTTGAATAGTATGTATTTCAGAACTCTATGGAATGAAACTTGTATTTTGAAACCATGCCATTCAGTTAGGTCTGCTGGATAGTAAAACCATAGGCTTATCAGTGATCCAATATGTGGAGCAATCTGAGCATAAAATGTTGGACCAATGCGAAATGTGGCAACTATGCTTGCTATTATTCCCATACGTTTGAAATAGAAACCGAAACCACTGTTATATATTTAAAAAAGAAACTAAGTTAATAGTGTTAGCGGCGGTTTTGTTATCCGCTGCTGCGATGGCCTTGGCCGAGCTTGTGGCGCGACGTGGCCGCCTGCTTTAAGGGTGTGTACAATCCAAAAATGAAATATTACCTTATTGAAGATGCTGATAGTGTCGTCCTTCCTGGGTTATATAGGCAGTGTATCTGGTAACCACATTCGGGCTGACGCGAGTGGGTTTTGCTGATGTAATGATTTTTACTAGCCTACTTTTCACATTTTGCAAAAATGAGGAAAAGGTAGACTTATGAGATCGGGCAAATGTGTGTGTGTCTGTCTGTCTGTCCTTCTGTCTGTCTGTCTGTCTGTCCTTCTGTCTGTCTGGCTGTGTGTGTGCCCCCCTATCAACTCCTAAACGGCTGGAGCAATCGAAACAAAATTTGGTAGGAGTAAAGATCTATACCTGAATATCTCGCGGCCATATTTGAAAATGATGTCAGTGCTACCAACTGCTGAAAAATCGCAATTGAAATTTGAGCTCCATGTTGGATATCCTGGAAGGTATCAATGGGAGCTATTTCAAAATTGGTACACTTATAGATAATAATATTGCAATTTAATTTCCAGGAGGCCATACAGGGCAGTTTTGCCAAAATGATTATAAGCCTGCTGATAAGTCCAATTTTTAAATGCATATAACTTCTACACTATCGATTGGAATTCAACCAAATTTCGTATGCTGTATGTGTACATAAACAGATATGACTGAGCGTATTCTTAAGAACCTCCAGGGCTGCCAACTGTTAATAAATGCTCTTAATTTCTTTTATCCAAATACCAATATATCAGAAATTATGTAAGCCGACAGCTTTAAACTATGCACACGTATAGTACCTGACATTCTAAATTAATTTGCAGTAACTTATATACGTCAGTGTTACCAACAATATTCTAAGCCTGCTGAGAGGTCCAACTTTAAATACATGTAACTTCCATACTATCATTTGGATTTCAACCAAATTTCGTATGTGCTATGTGTATCATAACAGATATGACTATGCGTATTCTTAAGAGCAACCAGGGCTGCCAACTGTTAATATGTGCTGTCTCTATTTTTGTTACCCTAATATCAATATATCAGAAAGCATGCGAGCCAATAGCTCTAAACTTTGCACACGTATAGTACCTGGCATTCTAGATTAATTTGGAGTAACTAATATAAGCCTACGCCGGTGCTGCCAGCATGATTCTAAGCCTGCTGATAGGTCCAATTTTAAAATGCATGTAACTTCTTTACTAACTAATGGATTTCACTAAAAATTGACACAACAATAGGTCATATTATTTCAGATAATTTCTGACCAACACATGCATGACCTTGTTGCCAACATGATTTTACGCGCGCTGTTATATCCAATGTTTAACTGCATGTAACGTCCATGCTATTCATTGGACTGCAACCATATTTTGTATTCTGTACCTTAAGAGATGGAACTGAGAATATATTCAGTCAACAGGGCTGCCAACTGTAGTGCTCTATTAGGCTACATTATGCCAGGTATACAGTATTTCGAACTAATTAGAAATTTCGATATTACAAACTTAATTTAGTCATTATTCTAGATAGATCCATATAGATTAATCATTTTATGAAAAGTAGGCTCTTTAGTTCGTCACGGATTTTTTTTTTTTTTTATGTTATGTGTTTTTTGAGCACTGAGCCAGTGGTGTCCAACTTATTTACAATTACTTGAATTTGGGCTAGTGAAAGTGGCACTTCATCAGGAAATTGCTGAACAAATGCATCTCGTACCCGCCGAGCCGACTCGTACTTAAATAAGTCTTACATACAAAAATACGGCGTTGCAATGATAATTGTCTCACCATGTTAGCAGCTGAGGTTCAGACTGGTGACTGAACACCTGCACGCTTATTGTAAGGTCAAGTATATACTATGTGCGACCATTCAATACTACAGCAGAGGGCCGTGGCATGCCACAAGCTCGGCCAAGGCCACTAGAGCAGTGGATAACAAAACCACTGCTCGCCGTTCTTACTTTATATGAAAAACCCTGTATAATCTTAACAGTGCCAGCATATTGTGGACCTGTTCCACAACTCTTCCACCCGCCCTTCATGACCCACCATGAGATAGTGCCACCAGCTTAGGGCCATAGTTCCAGTTGCCATGCTTAGCCTATATAGCAAGCAATGCCCAAGACTTTCGTGGTGAATGTAAAAAAAACTGTCTAAATTCTTGGGCACTTAGAGGGAAGGTGGGCAAGTAATCTACCTTAAATTAATTCATTTCATTTCATTAATTTAATTAATTACACTAATTCCATTAATTCTATATAACACCTACTCCTAGCTTTTACACTTTTACCTGGCACAATATTGAAAATGTATGATTCACATAGCCTACCTTCCTCGGAGTATTTTAAAATGAAATTACTCTCAATTATCGCTGCTGCACCGGAAATATTTGTTACATTGCGTAAATAAATGTTTATCTTTCTTGCTCATTCACCGACGGCAGACATGTTCGAGGGACACACAGTGACGTCATATCACGTTATATCACTGTTGCCAACATGTCTGACACTAAATACACCACTCGACACCGACGCCAGACATGTTCGAGGGACACACAGTGACGTCATATCACTGTTGCCAACATGTCTGACACAAAATACACCACTCGACACACGTAATGTTGTAATTATGTGAAGTGAAATGGCAATGATTAGCAAGCCATTGGCCTGGATAAAGATTATTGACGCGCGTCAGTGACAGTATAATGGTGGCTGTTGGAGTGTCAATCCCAGGCTTAAACACTACCGGAGGGATGATGATGTAACAAAAGGAAAAAGCTTAGGAAAGAACGAATACTTAGGCAACAGGGGAACAAATCTAAATAACATTTTTTTTTATTTTTATAAAATAACAATAAAAATGCTGATAGAAGCGTGAAAAGTTAGCGTATAACAAGGCTAAAGAACCCACGATGGGAAAACAAACACTAGCATTTACACTTTAATTATGAATAGGATATGTTGCCGGAATCGGTTAATTATAGCTAAAATGCTGAAAACATGATGAACAAAACTAACAAAAGGAACACAGTCTTGCTTGCGCATAAAGCAACCAAGAGTGTGCATAAACGAGTTGCTAATATAACTTTAAGCAATAATGCAAACAAAGGTTGGAATGTCCCGCTCGCAGTCACCAAGTGCACTATCCCTTCCAGACACGAAAAAGAGTACTGTATAGGTAGTCAGATCACTGGCGAAAGTTCAAACGAGAGACTATAATAATCATTTTAACAAAACTACGGAGGAATATTTCAAAAAGCATTCTAAGATGCTGCAATAAAAGAAACAAATAAGAATAGCTTTACTACCCACCGAGGATGGACCCCGAAGCAAGAGAACGGTTGCACGTAAAACGGAAAAAGGTACGAGGCTCTCGAGGCCTTTAGAAAAAAAGTTATAATCAAGCAAAAATACGAGAATGAACAATTGTCGTGTTCAAAGTGTGCTAAATTTTATCCAGCAGTGTGCTGATTAGAAGTTTATCAGAGGAAAGACTAACAAACATAACTTAGGCAAAACTACAATTCGAAAGGTAAATCGATATGACAAGGCAATAATTACCTCGAGTTGGAAGTGTGCTGAGCGAACTATACTCGCATTTAACAATTTACAGGAATTGCTAGAGTAAGCTTTGTGTAAAGTATCAACAGATGTTTCGCCCTGAACACAACAAATGATCGGGATTAATTGCGAGATTAGCATGAAGTGTTTGCAATTGTTTCTGTAAGTACAGAAAGTAGTACGGGAAATTGGGGAATGTCACACATAGAGAGCTCTTCGAGCAATAGAATTGAGTCCAGCTCCAACAAATGAGAGCAATATGTATTACATCAACACTAAAAGTATTTTAAGAACAATATAAGATTTAAGGACTAAGACCTATTGATAAATTACACCCTGAGAAATATTCAGATTTTCTTTGTTTAGAGAATGAAGTAAGTTAACAAACTCCTGACTAGAGTACCTTAGTAATCAAACATGACATTGGCCTTTAACAAATATGAAATTAAAAATTCTGAATTCCTGAGCGCAGCAGGAAAATGAGAGCGAAGATTAATAGGTGGGTTTATAACCACCAATAATTAAACAGTATTTACGTAATGGTAAATCCAAGAAGGGGAGGTCACTTCAGTAAAGCCTCTCGTTAACAAAAAAAATATGCAAAGGTTGTTTTCTTAAATTTAAATGTTATTAAATGGGGAATGGAAATGAAAAAAGGGTATGTTTAGAGTCTGTTCATAAACTTATTATGTCGCGGTTTGGGTACCCAAAACTTATGCATTGCACTACAACCACTATATCGAAGCACACGGAAAGTCACTATTGCATTAATTAATTGTTCTGACTTGGAAATTAGCAGTAGTTGAAAGTTATTGAGTTTCTGAATTGTTTCCCAGTGTAATATTGCGCAATAAAGAGTCAATTGCTTGATTCAAAATGTCACGAGTTGCAAGTAACATAAAATGGGTCAAGAAGAAAAAAATCCCTCGATGAAATTTGAGAATAACTTGGTACAATTTCAAGATTCAGTAGAAAATCTCTCGAAGAAGAAAAGTTTGCTTTTCAAAGTGGTACAAGGTTAGCATAATTCCCACGTTGGGAGGAAGAGTACCAGAAAATTTTCATAACCATTGAATGGCGAGCTTAATTAAGCTTTAGCAAAGCAATGAAATATCCCTCGTGGGAGGCCGTTAGCAACTTGCACCAGTATTTAAAAGATCAAATGTTGCCGAAAATGTTTATTGGGAAGTTTAAAGTAAGATTTTCATAGGCCCCATAAAATTTGATTGTAAAAACACTGAGTTAGGTACTTATCTTATCATTGTAGTAATGTTGGATTTAACGGCCAGCCGTTAAAATGTTTCTAAAACAACGTTGAGGTATGGGCACCTCCGAGCAGGAGAGCCGTTCAGTTCAGGCGAAGTACTTAGCGAAGAATGACAGAGTATTTCAAACGTGTGATCGATCAACGACAGAGACGGGAAGGAGGGGGACACAGAGAGGGGAAAACATATAGGCAACATAACAAAAATTAATTGTACATAATCAATTTTTAGGCAGAGTTCAAAAAATAGATAGAGTCTTCATGGAAGTTATAAGAAGCGAGGTTGGTGCCCTCTACTTGAAATATGTGGAACCAACTATTGAGGTGACTGGAATTCAAAGCTTTAGCGTCTTGTCGCAAGGAGCGCTGCAGAAAGATCTTATACAAAGAGAAACCATCTCATCTGAAACCCACTTTCAGAAAATATAAGATGAATGCACAAAAAAAGGCATAAACAAGTGTGCTGTGGTTTGCAGGGAAAGAAGAAAAACAAATATAATTCAAAGCGGGTGAGAAATACTAAACCAAATAACGTATATTCTGAAGGAATATACCAGCTGTCGCCATCAAAATCTGGAAAATGGTCTATAGGAATAGTTAATGTACCAGAGTTGAACATTTTACCGCTAGAGAATGTTATTGAATTTTTATGCAGTGCCACCATTACTGGAATGGAATTGCAGTGGTAAACACGGAATAAGACTTAACGTGCAAATTTAACCTGTGACTTATGCCCCAAACCCCCTTGCTTGTAGTACAATCATTAACTTCCATCCAGATAGACCTCTGACCTAGTACCAGCTAATGGTTTCGTCCAGACAGTCGTCCAACCAAGTAGCGACCAATTGCTTCTATCCCATCCTTTTTACTTCATAAGTAATTTTCGTGTAGACAGTCGTCTAATCTCGCCACGGGGGAGTGAAGTGAAGTTGGCAGCATTGCCTGATACAAGCCTCATCCAACATGGTAACTTTTGGTCAGTTTATTACTGCCGGGTGAAAATGTTGATCATTTCCTTATTGAAGTGTGAGAGGTTTTTATTTCTCTTTTTCTTTCTTAAAAGTAATTATTATCCTCAATAACAATAAGTTCAAACAAGTTTCAGAGTGTTACTATCAAAAATAACCACCAAAATTGTTCTATGATCATAAAATTACACTGGAAAATTTAGATGAACCATTTTCTCTCCTAAAGCTGATGACATGATCATCAGCCACCTCATCATCAGCTAATGTGATAATAATAAAGTTATTGGCTTTACATCCCTTTTAACTACTGCGGCTTTTAGAGACGTCGCACAGTGGTCCTTTCAGCCTATCTGGCCGCGCAAAATTCCTTTGCATATGGAAAAGGTCTATAAACCTTAAAATAACTGTTTAAAAGCATGTTAAACATTTTCCTTATTCTTATTTATAAGAATTGAGGTTAAACTTGTCTTAATAATAACAATAATATTAAAAATTAACGTTCAACTGGATGAGGGGTTTCCTTAATGCTGCTGAGCGTAAGTGATTTTGTGACTACAGGTTTTTGAAAAATACTCCAGATTAAAAGAACTCAGCAACGATTGGTGTGCTATGTTGGACTCCTAGCTTCATACAATCCATAGATATTTTAATTGAACTATTACAGATATTATGCCACAATAGGCTAATTTTCATTTAAGAATGCATTACATTAAAAATAGTGTTTGATGAGTAGGTATAGTAATAACAATTGAACTCTTTTAGTAACCATAATAAAATAATGTGCATGAATACACAAAACATATAATCTCCCGTGTCCTCACAATCTCTACATCTCTGGTCAACACAGTAATAAATTAACTCGTCATTGAAATGCGATTTCATGAGTCAGGCGAATCACATGCCGTTCCTTCCATCTGGTTCTTATCACAGCTAAACGTGTGGTGCAACGAAGCTCTTAAGAAGGGAAGGAATTCATTACCGGTAACACAATATATGATCTTTCAGGGGTTTACAGAATAAAACTGAAGTACCACACATCCATTCGCTTAAAGAAAAATTAGGACGACACAAACTTGCTTAATGTCTTGTTTTTGCAACCCACTTTTTTCTTAATTGCGCGGAAAAATTAATAAGTTTTTTCTAAAAATATCTTTAACAGACTGTCCAAGGGTTTTCAGATTAGTGTTTTCTATCAAATAGTATAGTAAGACATCACTTTCTTTCACTTTCCCACTTGCATGGCGCCAAACATCGATAAGATCTTTCCGCAAAATTCCTTCCGACTGCACTAAAAGGAGAAGAAAAGCCAAAGTTGCAAAATGTTGCAAGCAGTTTTTACACAGACACCACAATAGGGTATAGGCTATAGTCTAATGAAAAGAATTTCAACAATGGTTGACAATTGCGAATTTCTGGGTCCAAAAACCCATGGAAGAAAGATAAAATATATTTTAAATGTCACTATTTTCAAACGTTTATCACATAGACACAGTAATTTGTATACGATTTTGCAAATGTAATAAAGAAAGAGCATATCTTGGTCTGTCATATCCAGTGGCAAACGATAGCTCAACAAACACGTCTTTACAAGCACAAGATTAAAACACAAATAATCATCTCCGCTTCCAGCTGAGGATGCGATAAGAAACACCCTACTTTAGCGGTCTCTCACTCTCCAGGGGATGAACCAATATGACATATAGGCACAGTTCTGAGGTCATCAGACATTACTGATACTAAAAATGTCATAAATCATGAAAATACATAACATTTATTTTTTACATTTTGAGCGCCCAGATAGTGCAAAAGGACCACTGTGCGTCGGGGTGCCCGAATTTTTCCCCAAAGGGGAACTTGAGGGTGCCAGTAAATCTACTAACATGGCTCCCTTGCATTTGCGCACCCTCAAATGCCAGTAACTGCGCCAGAATTCGATCCTGCAACCTTGGACACAGCAAGCGACAATGTTACCGCTGCGCCACGCAGCCAATCTCAGCTAATGTGAGGTTGAATGTAATATGCAGGCCAAGGTTTCTTTGTTATTCTGCAAGAGCCGCACAGTCATTTAAAATATGGACAGTAAAACCTTCGACTACCACTTCTGTAAAGAAATAATTAAAGAATTAAACAAGAGGCCGAATGCTAATATGAAACATGAATTTCCAGTTGCCGATATTCATTAGCCGTCTGTAGACATTGTTTGGATTAGCTGCAGGGCAAACAAAGGGGTGTGTTATGATGGTTTAAAATTGTTCATTTGGAAAGTGATCTACTAAGAGCAGATGGTACCGGTAATGAAGATGACAGAATATTTACTAAAGTGCGGGACACAGCATTGCAGGCCTGAAGGTCAACCGGCCCTCCGCTCTCCTCCCCACGCCCGACGGTGTTGCCATGCTATTGCACCGTACCTTCAGTCGCGTGCTGGATGCGAGAACGTACAGGACAACACCGCACCGACTGCGCGTGACCTTCAGGCTTGCAATGCCATAGTTTCGGTTATGATTGTGTTATGATAATGTTGTAAATTTCATGCTCTTTTTAGTTACTGCAGCTTCTGAGTTGCCAGGGTACTGGAATTTTTGCTTGAGTAGGGACAGTTCTCCCACTTAGAAGTACCCTCAATTGCTAGCCAAATGTTTAGAGATTCAGTTTAGTTGTTGCTTATTTTAGGGTCTGTGAGATCGTGATCATAAGCCCCTTGTATTTGGCTGTACTAGAGTGTGTATTTGTAAATTGGGGATAGGATTGGGAAGAAGGCTCATGTAACCCTAATACTTTTGGCACAGGAGACTAGTGCCTTACCAACTACCAGTATATCAAATACTGGTATGTGTCAACCTGAGACTATTTTCTTTGTTTGCCACCCCTCCCCAGAAGAAAAACATTCAATGTACACGAGTAGAGAGATTACAACTTTTAGCATAACAATAAAACCTGGCGGACACAATGAAACAGTCTGCATACAATTAGTTGTACCATGCCTATGTAAGAAAAAACAAGTAGTTCCGTGAAGAACTATACAGCATATTTTCATATATCCTACTTATGTTAATTGCCACAATCAACATACAATATTTCAGTTTAATTGCTGTATTAGATTCGTAGATATTGAGAACAGAATAAATATTTCGGATGGTCGCCATGTTGGATTTTATATATAGGTCCTAGAGTTATGTACTGTTACATGAAAATTATTGTGTACGTGTAGCATTCAAACTTCAATCGCATGATTAGGACAAAGGAAGTAACAAGGAGATTTTAAAATTTCGCACAGCTGCCATCTTGTGGTTATGGAAACAATTGAAATAAATTAGATGCCAGTGGATTAACATTCGTATAAGGATTTACTGTACCAAGTTTCACTGCACTCGGATGGTTAAATTGCGAGAAACGTCCATGTGAATATTTATAATTCGCGTCGCCACCATGTTGGATTTGGCTGTACTAGAGTGTGTATTTGTAAATTGGGGATAGGATTGGGAAGAAGGCTCATGTAACCCTAGTACTTTTGGCACAGGAGACTAGTGCCTTACCAACTACCAGTATATCAAATACTGGTATGTGTCAACATGAGACAATTTTCTTTGTTTGCCACCCCTCCCCAGAAGAAAAACATTCAATGTCCACGGGTAGACAGGTTACAATTTTTAGCACAACAGTAAAACCTGGATGACGCAATGAAACCGTCTGCATGCAATTAATTGCACCATGTCTATGTAAGAAAAAATAACAGTGTTTGCTTTCTTTTCACAGAAAACTCCAAGAAAGCATTCAAAGGAAAGAGTCTGCCTATGGAATCTATACCTTGTACCTCTGCGAAATCTCCACCAAAGGAAACATACAAGAGATTATTGGAAGTCTTTCGTGAAAGAAATGAAAGGAATACGATGAAGATAAAAGTTCTTCAACAAACAAACAGAAGACTGAAAAAGACGGCGAATAGCCTAAATGATGTTATTAAAGGAATCAGAGAAAATAATCTCATGTCAGAAGATACCCTAGAAATATTAGGTGCTGCATCCAGCCAGAATAATGAACGTCTGGTCAGACAATTAGCTAAAGCCAAAGGAGAAACTGTCCCAAGAAAATATAAACGAGAATTACGGACATTTGCTTTAATTCTTCATTTTTATTCTCCTTCTGCATACAGTTTTGTTAGGAATGCATCAATACTTGCTTGCCACATCCATTTCAAAATGGTACAGACACATTAATGGCACAGCTGGATTTACATCTGAAGCCTTTCAGACTATAAAACTAAAAATTGAAGAAAGCCCACAAAAGTTAATCTTTGCTTTAATGATGGACTGTAATATTATGTATATTTATATTGTCATTAAACAACTATATCTTGTATATTTATTTATACATTTCGTAGTAAGAAATATGACACTGGATACCACCAAAACTAAACAACAGACCCTCTATTATCGTACTTCTTTTGTCAAATACAAAGAGTTTTTTATTTTTGTGTCCACCACATCACTCCCCCACCAGTAAGGACTATGACAACTATAACATGGTAGTATACATAAACAAAACACAACACTGAAACATAAAACACATATTACGCTGAATATTGAAATCACCGTCTTTGGTTACACAATCCATGGATTTAGTTCTCTTTAAGCACGCAATCCATAAACCGTTTGGGGAATGTTACTTTCCTTCCTGATTTGGTTGTCCGCATATTAAAGTTAGAATTATGTGGCAATAGATATTCTTGGGGTATTTTGTCTGAATGCCTGTCTTCTTATTTTTTGAAATCCAGTTCAGCCTCTGTCGATAATAGATAACCTGGGTTGAGTCTGTCCATTGATATGTTGATTACTTTACCTTTAATATTGATGGCAAAGTATTTCTCACATTTTCTTACTACAATATAAGGTCCTTCATAGCAGGGTTCCAGTGGCTTTTTAATTCTCTCAAATCTCACGAAGACATGAGAACATGACATCAGATCCTTATGAATGAAAACAGGTAGTGTTTTAGTGTGTCTAGGATGAGTTGGTTTAACCAATAACATTCTCACTTGTAGTTGTGATGCAATCGATGCTGGGTCATCTGGTAATCGAATAGTTTTTCCATTTGTGCTATTGAAGAATTGGTAGCCTCCTGTATTGCTCCACGTAAACCAAGCAGAACAGTTGGTAACGTATCAGTCCAGTGTATTGAGTTGTGAGCTCGGAGTGCTGACTTTAAGGTCCTGTGTACTTACTTACTTACTTAATTCCTGCCGCTCCTTCCGGAGCATAGGGCCTTGGCGAAATTTCTCCACGCAGTACGGTTCCTGGCCATTCTCTTCACTTGATTCCAGTTCTTGTCCACCTCTGCAATTTCATTTTCGATCGTCCTCTTCCAGGTCTTCTTAGGTCGACCTCGCTTCCTGGCGCCTTGAGGATTCCAGTCTAGCGTCGCCCTCTCAATAGCTCCATCCGGCTTCCTTAGTGTGTGACCAATCCAGCGCCATTTCCTCTCCTTGATCTGGATGCTAATCGGTTGTTGATTGGTGATGGTCCCAAGATCTTCATTTGAGATTGTGTCCGGCCACCTCACATTCATGATGCGACGCAGACATCTGTTAATGAACACCTGTAGCTGGTTGTTGATCGGTTTTGTGACTTTCCATGTTTCACAGCCGTAGAGAAGAATCGACTTTACGTTGCTATTTAAAAGGCGGAGCTTGGTCTTCCTGGAAATGTTTCTATTTCTCCAGATGGGGTAGAGCTGGACAAAGGCACCATTTGCCTTCCTAATACGGCTTCGAACATCTTCCTCTGCTCCCTCATCAATTGTGACTATACTTCCAAGGTAGAGGAAGGACTCAACTCGCTCAATGTCCTTTCCGTTGACTGTCAAACTAGTCGTGATGTCAGAATTTATCCTCATCTCTTTGGTCTTGTTGTTGTTGATCATCAGTCCTGCACGTTCTGCTTCTCTCTGCAACCTCCCCAGCTTATCTTCTATGTCTCGGTACCGTTGTGCCATAAGACAAATGTCGTCTGCGAAATCCAGATCTTCAAGCCTGTCATTTATACCCCATTGAATACCCCTCTTCCGTCCTCCCATTACCTTCTTCATCACACTATCCAGGACCAACAGGAACAGAGTGGGGGAAAGGACACACCCCTGTCTCACTCCGGAACTGACCTTTATCTTTTTTGTTAATTTGCCTTCGTGAAGAACCTGGCACTCATACCCTTAGTACATCTCTTCCATGATTCTGAAGATCTTTGTTGGAATTTTATATTCCTCGAGGGTCTTCCACATGATTCTTTGATTTACGGAGTCGAAGGCTTTCTCGAAGTCAACAAATGTGAGGTAAAGGGTATTCCGCCACTCCTCACTCTGCTCCAGGATGATTCGGAGGGTGTTGATGAGATCCACACAGCTGCGATGTTGTCGAAATCCAGCCTGTTCCTTCCGAAGCCTTTTTTCTACGCAGTCTTTTATACGATTCAGGATGACTCTCGCCAGCACTTTGCTTGGAATGGACAGCAAGGTGATACCCCTCCAGTTGTTACAGTTTGTGGTGTCCCCTTTCTCTGGCAACTTGACTATCAACCCCTTCTTCCAGTCGGTTGGTATTTTCTCCTCCTTCCAGATCTTCTCCAACAGCGGGTGCAGCAGATCGATCGTAATATCCAGGTCTGCTTTCAGTACTTCCGCTGGGATATTATCCAGACCTGGTGCCTTCCCGCATTTCATCTCCTTCAACGCTGTCCGTATATCGCCCCGAGTTGGGGAGTCGAGGCTGATGCTTGGGTCACTTTCTGCTTCCTCTTCATCTTCTCCTCGCTGCTTACTTCCTGGTTCTCTATCTCTATTAAGAACCTCCGCAAAGTGTTCTCTCCATCTTATCAGCTGCTGTTCACACGTCGTGAGGATCTCGCCAGTCTTGCTCTTCACAGGCCTAGTTTTATTAAAATCTTTCTTCGAAAGCATCTTTGTGATGCCATAGAGCTCCTTAACGTCCTCCCTCCTTGCCGCTTCTTCTGCTTTCTCCGCCTGCTCATCAATCCACCTCCTATGATCCTTCCGTACACTGTTCTTTACCTCCCTGTTTGCTGTTGAATACTTTGCTTGCGTGCGAGCCTTCTGCTGCCTAGTCTTGCAGGTGTTGAGCTTGGCCTTAATCTCCTTCCTATAATTTATCTTGTCCCAGGTCTGATCGGATATCCATTCTTTCCGCAGGTAGTTCTTGTACCCGAGCTGCATCTCACTGGTTTCCACGAAGATATTCTTTACCTCGCTCCATACAGTCCCTACGTCCTTCTCTGTCTCGGAGTCCAACACCTGGAATTTATTTCTGAGCTCCAGTTTAAATTGGTCCAATCTCTGCTGGTTCTTAAGCTTGCCCACATCAAACTTGTTGTGCCGAGTGTTAAACTTTCGGCGGACTGCGACGATCTTCATGCGGAAGTTGGCAACCACAAGATGATGGTCACTACCAACGTCCGCTCCTCTCTTGTTCCTAACATCTTCCAAGCTTCTTCTGAACCTCCTGCTCACCGCGATGTGATCAATTTGATTTTCTGTGACTTGATCAGGAGACACCAAGGTGACCTTGTGGCACCGCCTAAGAGGAAATACCGTGCCACCCATCACCAAATCCTGACTGGCGCAATATTCCGTAAATTTCTCCCCATTGTCATTCATCTCACCAAGGCCATGTTTACCCATGATCTGCTCCAACCCCTCATTGTTTGAGCCCACCTTCGCGTTGAAGTCTCCCATAACAATGAGAATGTCCTTCTTACTTGTTTGTCTTGTGACATCTCGCAGCATTTGGTAGAATTCTTCCTTCTTCTCTGGCTCCGACTGTTCTGTAGGCGCATAGCATTGGATGATGATCACATTCCTGATCTTTGTCTTGAAACTAGCAAACATGAGCCTACTAGAAATTGGCTTCCACTCCATAAGGCATCTCTTTGCATTTCTGTTGAGCAGCAACCCCACTCCATCCCTGTGTTCTTCATCATCGCCCCCAGAATAGAGAAATGTAATTCCATCTGTTGTCTGTATTTCACCAAATCCTGGCCACCTCACTTCACTCAATCCTAGGATATCCAGCCCATAGTTCTTCATCTCCCGTGTCACTTGTTTCAGTCTGGTTTTCTCCATCAAGGTCCTCACATTCCAGAAACCGATTTTCGTAGTCCTCTTCATGCCAAAAGTCGTCATCAGGTTATCCGTCCGGTTTTGTAATTTCGCTTCAGTTTCCGTAATCAGTTTATTTAAGAGGAGCGAGTGATTAACCCACTGCCTCCGAGTGCCTTGGAGGGGCTGCCACCTTAAGCCTGAGGCACCAGGATGATTTTCTGTCAGGGTTTCTTCCCTTAGCCTTTGAAGAACCAACTCCAAACTACAAGGCAGCAGTTGTTTCACCAGAGCCCCGTTAGCCGTAATTTCTTCAGGGTTCCTGTAGGGCCTTCACAGCTACCGTAGCCGTCTTGAGGCACACAAAGTCCCCACTGTACTTCACCCCTACAGGCAATCCCCTACTTAATTACGTTGCCCATCTCCCACGACGAGGACGAGGGGTTGGATTTGTGGGAGACAGTGTCCTGTGTAAACGTTCTATTTTGCCATTACACTGTGGATGCAGTGGCGTAACCAGAGGGGTGTTAGGGGGGGATAGAAACCCCCCCCCCCATTGGAAAATCGGCAGGTTGTGATTTGTGTCTGTGGTGATGTACAGTTGTCGCCTTTCGGCCCGGGTCCCCATTTGTGGCTATTCACGGCTTCATGACAACGTATAACCACAGATCGCGAAGCTTGGCTCATATTTTTCTACCGTGAGACAATAATGCTCTCATGCAGCCAGCAAGAATGTGCCAAATGCGCTAATGTTGGTGTATGTTCCTGTTGCTGGATTTACTGTATGTGAGCAATGTGTAACCGTTATATCTTTAATTTAACATGTGCTTTACAAGAGGAGATGTGCAGTTCAATAAACAGATCAATATTAGAAGCGATATTTCATTACTATGTAACCTATATGATCGCTTTTCAGTCGGTCAACACGAGTGTACGGTACCCAATTAGATTAGGTGGGCAGTGGCAATTTATCTCCTAATGCCTGAAATAAAAAAAAAAGATTAGTTTATGCACTTAATAAAACACTTCTCACATAATGGGGAGGGGGGGGGGTTGTATGAGAAGCGTTTTATTAAATGTATAAATAATTATTGTATTACGAATTACACAGGGAAATTAATTGTTACTCCTCGCCCAATCTAATTGGATGTAGTCGTGTTGACCGACTGGGAAGTCAGACTGTTCAAATAGCAAGACGACACCCGAGTTTCCAAAGGACCCTAAAAGGTAAGATTTGATCTATGGATTTTAGGCTAGTATTATAAAGCTTTTCAAGGGGAGCGTGATGGTGCAGTGGCTTAGCTGCTCGTCAATCACCAGGACGGCCGGAGTTCCAATCCCGGTGACAGTGGGGTGGTCTTTTCACCAGAAAAATTAAGTGGCGTCAGGAAGGTTATCTGGCCTTAAATCCCCGGCCAATAACAAAATGAGCCTAATTGGCTCCTGCGACCCCAATTAATTGGGATACGCAGTAGAAAGAATTACAGTATAAAGCTTTTCAACCAAACAACGGAACTAGGTCTTTAACTGGTTATAAATCAATAAAAATGTTATTGGTTTTAGATCCCTTTTAATTGCTGTGACTTTTAGAGACACTGGGGTGCCGGAATTTTGCCCTGAAGGAGATCTTTAACGTGCCAATAAATCTACAGACACGGTTCCCTCTCATGTATGCACCCTTAAGTGCCAGCTGACTGCGCCAGGATTAGATCCTGCAACCTTGGGCACAGAAGGCGAGAATATTACCGCTGAGCCACGGAGCCAGTCGGTTATAAATCAGAAGCATGTCTCGGTAGGATATTTATGCATGGCTTCGGTGGCGTAGTCGATAGCTTGCTGAACTGCTATGCCCAAGATCGCGGGTTCGAACCCAGTCGAAGTCGTTGGGCTCATGTCATCGATTTATGGCACGTAAAAGAACATACAACTACAATTGGTAGTGTGTAGCCAAAATTTTAGGCTATTGGGTTAGACACGCTCCATCAAGTTCAAACGTTCGCCGTTGGGTTTCAGTTCTGGTAGCCTAAGTTGGAACTACTTGACATTGAAATTGGTGAACCTACGGGCCCTGCTATGGCCATTGGCTGCAAATCAAATATAAGTATCTATGCATTTTGAAAATTATGACATACGGTAGGCTAAGTAAACGTAAAAGATGTCATCTCAAACGCGTGCCGACATTTTAATTTTCAGATGTAGAAAATGGCTTTTTAATAGTCAGAGAGCTGATTTAATGAATAACGATTTTGCACAATAATATAAACTTATTCTCGAATCCTTTGGAAGCAAGCTAATTTATGTCGTCAGGATGAAAATGAAAATCCACAGCCTGCTTCCAGTCTCCGACCGGGTCAGGAATGGAATGAATGAAGCCCCCATCTAGCGGCGAGGATATGAATTGTGCCGGCTGCCGAGGCCTGACGCACTCCTCTGGGGCAATGATTAAATGAATGACAGATGAAATGAAATGATAGTGGAGAGTGTTGCTGGAATGAAATTTGACAGGGAAAACCGGAGTACCCGGAGAAAAACCTGTCTGCCTCCGTTCTGTCCAGCACAGATCTCACATGGAGTGACTGGGATTTGAACCACGGACCCAGCGGTGAAAGGCCAGCGTGCTGCCGCCTAAGCCACGGAGGCTTCATGTCGTCAGGATAATGCTCACAAACTTAGTTTTGGTACACTGTTTGTTAATTCACTTATGAAATACCTAGTCTCCCACATGTCTGCTGTGAAGGTATGGTACACAATTGTTATTGCCGATATTTTGTAAAATTGGCATTGTATTATTTTGTCAAATTCAGGAATGAATGGTTTCATACCCACAGATAAAATACGAAGTACCTACAATTGGGTCATTTAAGACCTTCAGATCTTTTTATACTTTTCGTTTCACAAATCACACTGGTATTTTTACTAATTAACTATAATCTTACTCAATTTTACGAAATAACTAACTTTTGATATGGTTAAGAATTTGATATTATAATATACCCATACTATCAACCCGCCCCAGCTTCGCCTGGTATCTTAAAGGGGTTACTCAACGTAAGCTTAAAAGGCGCACGGACGGTAGTTCTCAGACGCAATTCAGAAAAGCCGAGGTGAACAGCGAAACTCCATACGTATAGTTTACTCTTCTCTGAAGTCTTAACTCGACACGACTCGATAGTTAATGCTGGTCGAAGCTGAGGTGATGGGCTCACTCCGAAGCTAGTAATTTAAATTTCCACTGAATGGAGATCGTTGGAAGAAATTAAAACGTAAAATCACTTATAGTTGGCGATGTATTAAAGATAAAGATATGCTGTCGCGGACTTCGTTGTAGAACTTTTCATGCTGACCAATTACACTCATAGTGCATGGATTTTTTTATGGTTTACACAGCGTAAACTTAAAAGGGGCACGGACGGTAGGTTTTCCTTCGACACGATTCACTGAAATCGTTACTGCTCGGCTTCCTTTGGTTATAAGTGAATGTTTTCCTACAGAAACCTTCCTCGAGAAATTCTTTACTGAATGGTGAAAA
Organism: Meconema thalassinum; assembly: GCA_946902985.2. NCBI lineage: Eukaryota > Metazoa > Arthropoda > Insecta > Orthoptera > Tettigoniidae > Meconema > Meconema thalassinum. The sequence goes on along the minus strand of CAMPQE020000066.1, from coordinate 627,346 downwards.
CCGCATCAAAATCCATTCAGTGGATTTAGAGATTACCTGTTACATCCAGGAATCGTGGACTTGGTTTTATGTAGAGATGCCAGCGACTATCATTAAATCAATATATGAATGTATAACTAGTATGGACTATGAATTCTACTTAAGACTCATTAAATACGTCATATAACTGTACCTAGAGATACTTATAGAGGACTGAACTAATAAAAACGGAGCATTCTTTTTATGTTTCTATGAGTTAATAGTGTACACTACGGTATATCAACATTGTGGCTTATTTCTGTAGTAGTAGGTGATTTAACGTTTAAAATGGAAATAATCACTCAGGTGAGTAAAAATTTAAAAAACCCTTGCAAAATGAAATCATCTGTTCCGCGAATAACGTGCTCAAGGCAGTTGCCAGCTTGCTGGCCGCCACGAGCGCTAGTGTCGCTTCACCTACAAAGAGGCTGCAATTACGTAACGCAGCGAGCTTCGCGACTGTGTATTTTAGACTGTGGTAATACAAATCCGTCATCCCAGGGTTGCCAATCTAACTTTTCCCCCGCGAAGTAATTTATAGCTTATTTCAAACTGAGGCTAGCTCCAAATAATTTAGAATCCCACACAGCGGGATAATATTAGCTTTTTTTCTTGGCGGGAGAGAAGTTATATGTACATTAACCTAGTTTTAATTTAAAATAACGCGCTTTTAATAAAGACTTAGAATTTTTATAGGTACATTAACACTAATTTTGGGATCATTGTTACATCTTGAGCATGAGATAACCATCAGCCGAGTTGCTTCATATTACATAAATATTATGTCCAGCAATTCCCCGAATTACGGTTATCTCCCAGTTACGAATGAGTGAAATTTGTCGCCTGAGTAGTATAAGCAATTAAACCTTATTCCGGCTGCATGTAGCATTTGTAAGGTAAGAAGGACCTTGGTAGGTGACAAAAATCTTCGGAAATGATACTTTAGGCATTCAGGACTAATTGCAATATAAAGCACAGGATCTTGTTGGAAAAACTGAATAAACATAAAAATGTGTACCGGTATTGAATTACTCATATCTTAAATCAACATGTTACATCGTGAGATGACATTCCCACTTTTGCTGAGACCTCTGTAAATAATTTCTCTTGTTGAGAGATACGCAGTCTTCATGTTGGTAGCACAGATATTGAGTTATTTTGTTCCTGTCAGGGGAACAGGAATGTTCTAGATTTACCATTGAGGTGAGATATTTTAGTCAAAAATTAACTTAATTTTTTAAAGAACTGATTTGTTTTTGTCTTTTGAGCATATTGTATTACTCGAAAAATTCGGGATCAAAATACATGAAACTTTCCTTTTGTACTGTAATAATATCTCATAGAGAAATGGAAATACTTGTAGAGTTGTTGTTAATTCATTTGAGGAGCTGGAAGCACCTTGGTCATCAGCCCCGTGTAGTTGGGTGTGTGTTGAAGCTGTCCGGCAAAATGTATTGCTGTGATGATTGTAGTTGTGTGTTTAAATGTATCTGGGTCAGGGATGGAGTAGACGCTCCGGGACTAGAGCAAGGCACTATCCCGGCAATTTCCTGTAGGGAGTGTGGCAAAACCCGGGGAAAATACACACTCAGGATAACCGCTGTCAGCACCGGGATTCAAACCTACGATATCCATACTTACCACAGCTGCCCTTGCGACCATGGTGCAAGTTTGACGAAAGTGGCTACGCCGCGGGACGAAATGCTTGTATAATTTGGCTTGAGTACCGTACCTATAACCCCTCCCATTGGTCGATCCTGGCTACGCTACTGGAGGAAAATCAGTATTATGATTGACGAATCAACAACAGTTAGTGTAAAATCTGTGTTAGTATTATGTTTGAGATGTGCTCCTTCAGATAACTCTGAAGTTGTTTCCTTTTTCTGGGACTTGATAGAACTTGAATCAACTACAGCAGATGTTTATTACTCGAGAGATATTGAAGAATCTTTCTTCATATGGGAAGAATGAAAACTTTCTGGCAGAACATTTAGTTGGTCTAGCATGTGATGGGGCCTCTGTAACGTTAGGTAGAAAAAATGGAGTTGGAGCACAGTTTTTAAAGTTATTTCCAGATATAGTAATCAGGCATTGTTTAAACCATCGCTTGGAATTGGCCGTTTCTGATACAAGGAACGAAGTTACAGGTGTTAACCATTTCCATTCTTTCTTTGACAAATTGTATTCGTTATACAGCATGTCTCCCAAAAATCAAAGGGAACTCAACATTTGTGCTGCTTCACTGGAACAAAGGGTTAAGAAGATTGGGAAAATATTTACAATAAGACGGGTAGTTTCAAGCCAGAGAACTGTAAAAGCTGTCTGGGAAAACTACAGTGCTCTAGTAAAACATTTTAGTGAGGCCAAAAATGACCACCAGAGAGACTCCAAAGAAAGGGCAAAATTCCAAGGTCTAGAAAATATGTTAACTTGTGTAGAATTTCTAGAAAATATTGCAATTATGTATGATGCTCTTGTTGAGTTAGCTGATTTGTCATTAGAGTTGCAGGAAAGAGAGACAAGTCTGACAGAGGCTCAAAATGCAATCAAGCGCACTATAAAAGTGTTTGAATCTATGTGTAACTCAGCTTCTGGAGAATACTACAGAACAGTTCTTAAAGCAGCAGAAAACAAAAATTTTAGAAACATAGGATTACATGATTCTAAAAAAGTTGTAAAAATTGACAGAAAGCAGTTTTTCAGAAGTCTTGTGAACAATTTAAATAACTGGCTTATGGAAAATGTGTCCACATCATCTCATCTTGGTTCCAGCTCTAGTCAGCAGAGACATGAGAGAATGACAAAAGTTATCAGTGATTCAAAGGTACTATACAAAAATAATTGGCCCTCCGCTTCTACTTTGGATATCTGCTATGGTGATGAGAGTGTCGGCAACCTTTGTGACTTTTTCCACATGTCAAACAAGAGGAGGTACATTAATGCTTTTAGAAAGTATGTCGAGACCAAGGAAATTCCAGTGGAGCTGATGCCTTTAATCAAGACTTTACAGACCACATCTCTTCAGCAGAAGCTGAAAGAGCTTTCAGTACCATGAATGAGAACCACACCGAAAAGAGAAATAGGCTGCTGGTTGAAAGATCAAGCGGACTTATTTTCATAAGCAGCGTAGGACCTCCTGTGCATTTATTTAACCCACAACCATATGTCAAGTCATGGCTACGAAAGGGGAGACGTTCAGCTGATGAAACAACTTGTCGGAAACACGAGGCCGCTGATTTTGACACCCAATACGAGTCCATTTGGAAATTGCTGAATTAATAAGGTGAGTTCCTGTAAATATTTTTTCCAACTAAATCACTGGGTGTAAGAAATCCATTTGCAGCTCTCGGTATTTGGTTGTAGCTGTAATATTTCAGAGTTTACCAAAATCTTGACAGGGAACAGTGGTTTCATCGTATGAGTTCACTGGAAGTTTGCACTAACCCAATCAGTATTACATGTTGAAATATGAATGGCTCGTTGTCTGGCCTCGTGTATTTCTACATACCAATGATATCAAGGAATGTTGTGGTTATCAGCTATAATAACTTGTGTACCGGTATCAAGGTTGTCTCTAAAGGAACAGGTAGGCTACAGTAGGCCTATATCCATTTGTAGATTTGTAGGGGAGGCTAGGATTGGAAAGGAGGTAGCCGTGGCCTTCATTTAGGAACCATCATTTTACTGGATCCTCAGGTTCCGAGAGTCTACATTTATTTGAAAATAAACCTAAGTACCGGTAATAAGTCCATGTTGGAAGACTTGAAATGTTCTGGAGCGACATGACAAAGCTTAGGTGTTTATAACAATTTTTACAGCGGTACCGTAATAAATAGCCTACTCAGTACCGTACCCTGTGCAGATCAGTCTACCAATTTACAACATCTGATCGTCGATGATATACATGTTAAGTCCATGTTAGTTAACAGAAGTCTAAATTGGAGACGATAATGTTTCTAGTTTGATCTGTGCGTCTTGTAACAGAAATAGGATGTTGTATTTTGTGTTTTCTGGATGTCTGAAACTTGTCGATAGGTTTGTTAAGTGCTCTATCATTTGACAATATTATTTTTTCTCCGCCTGTCCCCAAATCAGGTTAGTGTGTACTTCAGCATAGAGAAACCGAATATATAATGCTGTATGTCATTGCTCAAGCAGGCACAATTAATTTCTCTTTATATCTAGTCAACCGCAAGGATAAATACTAAAATCTAGGGCGACCATGACAATATAGCCTACTTGCAAACATCTGACTTAGAGTAAAAGTTGAACGTCATGTTCGTGTGAGTTTTACTGTTGTTGACAAACATAAGCTCTCCTTATCACTGTGCTTCTCGAGGTATCTATTCGCATCACTAGTAGGCTAGTAACATACATTCGGAGGTTGGAAGTTACTTCATTTGATTTATTAGCCTACTTTTCACATTTTGCAAAAATGAGGAAAAAGTAGACTTATGAGTTCGGGCAAATGTGTGTCTGTCTGTCTGTCTGTCTGTCTGTCCTTCTGTCTGTCTGTCTGGCTGTGTGTGTGTCCCCCCCTATCAACTCCTAAACGGCTGCAGCAATCGAAACAAAATTTGGTAGGAGTAAAGATCTACACCTGAATATCTCAAGGCCATATTTGAAAATGATGTCAGTGCTACCAACTGCTAAAAAATCGCAATTGAAATTTGAGCTCCATGTTGGATATCCTGGAAAGTATGAATGGGAGCTATTTCAAAATTGGCACACGTACAGACCATAATATTTCAGTTTAATTTCCAGGAGGCCAAACATGGCAGTGTTGCCAAAATGATTATAAGCCTCCTGATAGGTCCAATTTTTAAATGCATATAACTTCTACACTATCAATTGGATCTCAACCAAATTTCGTATGTTGTATGTGTACATAACCAGATATGACTGAGCGTATTCTTAAGACCTACCAGGGCTGCCAACTTTCAATAAATGCTCCTAATTTATTTTATCCAAATACCAATATATCAGAAAGTATGCAAGCCGACAGCTTTAAACTATGCACACGTATAGTACCTGACATTCTATATTAATTTGGAGTAACTTATATACGTCAGTGCTACCAACATGATTCTAAGCCTGCTGACAGGTCCAACTTTAAATACATGCAACTTCCATACTATCATTTGGATTTCAACCAAATTTCGTATGTGTTATGTGTACCATAACAGATATGACTATGCGTATTCTAAGGAGCAACCAGGGCTGCCAACTGTTAATATGTGCTGTCCCTATTTTTGTTACCCTAATATCAATATATCAGAAAGTACGCACGCCAATAGCTCTAAAATTTGCACACGTATAGTACCTGGCATTCTAGACGAATTTGGAGTAACTAATATACGTCAGTGCTGCCAACATGATTCTAAGCCTGCTGATAGGTCCAATTTTAAAATGCATGTAACTTCTATACTAACTAATGGATTTCATTCAAAATTGGCACAACAATAGATCACATTATTTCAGATTATTTCTGACCAATACATGCATGACATTGTTGCCAACATGATCTTACGCGCGCTGTTAGATCCAATGTTTAACTGCATGTAACGTCCATGCGATTCATTGGACTTCAACCAAATTTTGTATTTTGTACCTTAAGAGATGGAACTAAGAATATATTCAGTCATCAGGGCTGCCAACTGTAGTGCTCTATTAGGATACATTATGCCAGGTATACAGTATTTCGAACTAATTGGAAATTTCGATATTAGCAACTTAATTTCGTCATTATTCTAGATAGGTTCATATTCTGTAGAATAATCATTGGCATGAAAAGTAGGCTGTATAGTTCTTAACGGAACTTCTTGTTTTTAAATATAATATGAGACTGATTTGGCGTACTGGGGTAACTTAGTTATGGTATTTGACTAATTATTATGTGCTCTTTCTGTGTTCTAGTTTCATGAATACAATGGAAGAAAATCCGTTCATCAAGCCTGAGCCAGAATGTTTGTCGTATTCAGATGAATTCCGTGACGTAGTAAGTTGCATTTAAATTCGTAGCCTAGGATATATGGCTTAACATTATCTCAGATATGTGCATGACAATACTCAACAGCAAATGGTGGGTTCACCAGGATCAGTTAACTTTTACTGTTTATGTTAGTCGTAACTCATATTGTGTCTATACCGGTATATTTTACATTGCGTCTTACTTGTATAATAATACTTCCCAGGAGTCGAATGAACAGTTGCCCTCCATGCAACAGCAGGACGAGGCTGGTGATGTGTTTGAGGATAAAAGGATAGCTATTAAGCAGGAACATGAAGATTATAGGTTTTGCATTACCTCTCTTATAATAATACAAATGTAGGTTTCAATCACTCAGTGCTGTTTTCTATAAGTAGACCTAACAGAAGCTCATGTTATTGTATTGATTCTGCAGTTTGGCACTCTGGGTCCTATTGTAAGTGAAGTCTACACCACATGCCATATTAAAACTCACTTATATATGGTGCTTGAGACATTCTGTTTGTGTATCAGCTTACAGGCTAGTGGGGAAAATGGAAGGCCGCCATGGGAAACTAGCTCAGTTCTGGGTTTTAACTTGGTCGTCAGCAATCATATTTTAAATAAATAATCATCATCTCCACATCTGTCTACTTTTAAAAAACAAGACCATTATCGGAACTCGAAAGAGAATACTTTACATTCCAGGCAAATACACCAAACATGGTCTTTGCCTTCATGTAGAGGATAAGTATGTTGAGTGACAAGAGCTCTAGAATATATTGTACAAATCCTTGTTATAGATAACTCCGTAAAATACATAGAATATCCGGTAAATATTACATTGCCAAAACTACCATATTAGGAAGATCTTTAAAAATAGACTCATGGGGAAGAAAGATGGCCACTATAAGCTCAGTTCCGGCAAAAATAACAATTTCTGGCAGCAATCATACAGAAAGGCTTCTTACTGGTGCCGGGCTTTTTTTTCATCTTTTTTTTTTGGCTTCCATTGGTCAACTCTCCCCCAATTTCGATCCCAATATAATTAGGTATTCGTCCATTTTCTCACCTTAATTGACTGTGTTTCTTACTACCGGTTCCTTATTACCTACGGTACTTAATATTTCTATTACCGTTTTCTATAAGAAGGCCTGTCTGTTCAGAGGTAACTAAAAGGGCAGAGTGTAGCCCACCTTTAAAGGTAAACACTAAGTGACACCAACAAGAGAACACCACAGATATTGATTAAAACCGATATAAACTATATGTGCAGTTATTTAGTTCAATATTACACGTACATAATTTGTACAATACGAATCCTGGAAGACGCTAAACCGACTGAGAACTGGTGTGAGTCGGTGCAAAAGCAATTTAATGAAGTGGGGATACAGTGCTGAAGAACTTTGTAGATGTGGTGAAAGACAAGACCCTGAGCACCTTCTGAATTGCAGCATGTTATCAAGACCATGTACTATGCAGGACTTGATAGAAGCCAATGACTGTGCCATTCTAACAGTTGAACACTGGAGTAATGAAATTTAGTGTAATTTATATGTATATATGTATGTGTTTTGGACTCGGATAAATAAATAAATTTGTATGCGTTTTTTTTACGTGCTTAAATGTGTACATGAAGAAAGGGTTTTCTTGTTCTCTTATGGTCTCATGCTGCAGCACTTTCCCCAGTGTGTTTGTAGGTGTGTAGGTGGACTGCTGAGGGAATGGTTGAAGTAGTGAAATAGCATGTGAGACATGGGCTGCTCCATGTCCGGCAAATGTTTCTAATGAGTACATTTACATCCTCTCCAGGGATGGTTCATGTGAGTTTGGGAATGAGAAACGATCACAGATTTTCTTGAGGTCTGACCAACAAAACCGGAAGATTCACATTGATGTTGTTCCCTTGCAGGGGTTCTACACCTTGTGCCCACCCTTCCATGTTCGGTATTCTTCATGAATTGAGGCATCCTATGAATTTTCTTTATTTTGTAGACAATTAGAAGCCAGTTTTCAGTGTTTTCATCATAATTAAAGGATTGTTTTTCAGTCGGTCAACACTTTAATGTGCCCTAAATATAACCTAATCATTAATCAGTACCTGTTACTACATATAGCTTGGAAACCTGTGCCCAATTCAAGAGAAATACCAGCAAACTGCAGGCGTTCTTTAGAACTATGATTCAGAAGACAAGGAGGGGCAAAATAAAAATGATAAGACACGCCATCTTGTTAAAGGAGAGCAAGCTCTTAATGAGATCTGTATTGAAGCCAGGCTGATATGGTTCGGTCATCTCAAAAGAATGGACACACAAAGAACAGCTAGAGTGTGGTTTGAGAAAGAACTGAAAGGCAAGAGACCAAGAGGTCGACCGAGGAAGAGATGGATCGACCAGGTTAGAAATGATCTTTCAGGGAGAGGTCTGGATTTGCAGCAGGTCGTGGAGGGGGATACATTCTTGGAGAGAACTAAATGAAGAGCGCTCATTCACTGGAGCAGGTTCATGATGATGATGATGAATCAGTCACAGTATTAATTAGATTTTATTATTATTTTACAACCAGTGCACATAAGTTGGATATTTTGCTGATATAACATTGCCCCCTGCATTATTGTTTGCCTCTCTCTTCAACCTTGAGCAAGGAAGTTTCTTTAGAGGACAGCAAGAGTGTCCAGCGTCTTAGGTATTACGTAATCAGATATTCCAAGAAGCGGGGAGGAATGGAGTGGAATGACAAATAACTATTTAATACAGTGTGAATGATAAAGGTTGGTGTTATATTGTCATATTTATATTGCTAAAGCTTGGAAAGAACATCTCCGATTTCCAATCACCTTCACCATGACCATAGCGGACTGTACATGAACAAGAGCCTTGTGATAGCATCAAGTTGGAAGTCTGCCTGGCACCGAGATTGTCATATCTAGACTCCATGGAAGATATCTTCCTTCTGATGAATGTCAATTGGAGTGGTCCTGTTCCAGATTAAGGAGTGTTATAGATATAACTGAGTATGCTAGCAGAAAACTGATCAAGAGGAATTAAACAGCAGAAAAGAGGACACAGGCTGTGTTCAGTGCTTTTGGTGAATTTTGAGCTTACCTAGATAATGTCATAATGCCTACTTCCTGTGCCATCAGAAATTGTGTAGAATCATATCAACTAATAAGATGGTCCCTATTTTTATCTTACTTTATGACTTTGAAGCTCCTCGTATTACGTGCCCAACCATCTTGGTATTGCTTCCCTACTCATTATTCTCCTGATAAAACATTTACCTGGCTTTCTCCATTCAGGAATTGTATTAAAAGCTAATGCTCATTTGACTCAATATTTTCCACAGCTACCAACCTTTCTCTCCGTACATTAATTTTGTTGTATTCTCTGGCCGGATGCACTGCATCAAGGCATCGGCCGTCTCTTCTTCTCTCAATGCACAGGCTTTATACGTCCCCATTGACCTTAAAATCATTCCTCACGTTACGACTTTTACTCAGCTTTCAGGGTTAATTCTCAGAAAGGACAGCTTGGCCATGTTGAAATACAAGATTCTGTGAGATCTCCGCAGTTAACCAATATTCGGCGTGGCCAGAACCCGGGCTGGTTCTGCAAGTTAATACGGAGGCTGTGGAGAGGGATGTTTCTGGGATATATACATTTATACTTTTTTGTTTAAAAGATATTGCCACTGAGCATTGTTGCCGAGTAGATTCATGTTTTGTGATGTCACTTGGCGTACCCGTGGTGAGTAGCACAATATGGAGGTAATCTGATGAAGTTAGAACACCTAAGTCTGGGATTTGAACTCTCGAAATAGAACTTCCAATCCGTACGCAGTTCTGATCTTTATCTTTTCCATCGCAAATCGAGGTAATGAAAGCTAGATGGAAGGTAACTTATTCTTTGACTAAGTCCGTGCACATTTTCAATTTGTGCGGAAGATATAAATTGTCCTCTGCAAAGGGATGTGTTTGTGAAATAACTAATTTCTGTGCAGGATGATACAGATCTCGCTGATGATATTAAGATCGAAGAATTTTCAATACCTGACATAGTTACAAAAAAAGAAACACCATCTTCAGTAGGAGGTGGAGATTTGATAGAGGTAAGTACGATATTGAGTTTCTACTTATTTGCATCTCATAAAAATACCTCCTTGTCATTTTTTCCTCATCAGTGCTACTTAGGGATTCCAGAATTGTGTACTCAGACCGTACCCTCGCCAAATGGAAGCTGTCAGCTATTAGGTAGTGTATTGTACATACATTACAAGCCGTGTAAATGGATGGTGCAGCATTATCACGTCTGACCAATGCTGGACTCAAACCCATTACCTCCGTCTATGTATGCCGTTGCCTTATCCACTAAGCTAAATGAGGATAGATCTTAATTCTTATCGGTGAAGGGTACATGACATGAGCCAGCATATCCTGAGCACAAACACGTTGTATTAGTTTCCCAGTGTGAACTTGGTATTTTTGTGTGTTTTAATGATCCAGGTACCGGTATGCCACATTGTGCAGAGTCAACCAACTTACATTATTATAAACAGGGGACTGGTATGGGATCTCATCATGATTTTCACCCATTAGGGCAGTCCACCGAATGGCTACAGACAGACATAGTTTGAAATCTATATAATTCAAATTGTTCCACCTAGTCAATACTTTTAGAATTAGATTTATTTATTTAAGAAACAGTGTACAACTGTTGCGAGATTTTCCGATCTCATTCACAGCACTTAACGTAAACATGTGAAGCATTTCCAAGACCTGCCCATTTTCTAAAAATATTGTAAAACCATTAAAATTCTCTCTCTCATATTCAGACAATTATTTGTCTTTGTCGAGAAAAACGTGGAACTGCTTTCCTCCAATTCTATCCTATTGTATTTTCTCTTATGTGGTTTTGAAGTTTGGAACCCAATTTGATAATTTGATAAAAGACTCGTCAAGATGGAACTTGGTCTTGTGCGCAAATGGCAAATGTGCAAACTAGTATGGAAAATGTAAAACTCGCTTCGCTCGTTTTATGAACATGTTCGTGTGGTAATTACCATTGTAGGCGAGTTTCATACGACTGTTAATGTTCGACCGTTGTTATAACTTTTATTGTATGTTCTAACATAAATATTCATAAATATCTGTGGAGATCCTGTCAGTTGACTTAAGTGAACGGAGCGCATGAGCTGGGTTCCCACTAAGGATCAAAGATCTTCCAAAGCTTTCTTCTTATTATTCTGCTTCTTGTAAATTGTGTGGGATCAGCATTTGCTCTCTACTCAATAACGAATTCCAAAGCTTTGAAACATCGTTTATCCTGAACTAGCACCAACATATAGCGCACAGGTACTATGTTGGTTCATTTTGTAATTTTGGTCGAATAACACACAAAAGGCTGTTACAAACGCTTTTAAATTGAAATGTATCGTATTATCAACTTGCTATTCTTCAAATTCGATGCGTATAGAATGTCAATGAAAGGCAAATCAATGGAGTCCAAAATACAGCAGTCATGACATCTGGTGGAAGCGTTTCGCATAAGAAATCCCTTTACTGAAGAGAGTTGGGTTATTGATTGAGTTCCATGGATCTAATGTCATATGCTTGCTGCCTGCATGACGTTCTGGTGTGTTTATATCAACAACAGCATTCACTAAAATTGTTGCCAAAATCGTATGCAATACCCTGTGTAGAAATTGGAATTGCGGATATTAAGGTACAGTGCTATTTCTTTGCCATATTCCCCAGTTTGTTTGGCGCTGATCGGATATCCTTTACATTGCCAACTTTCGAATCATGTAATTCATGTCCGACATGTTGGATTTTGTGTGAATGTGCAAAGCTATCAAGTACCTAATTGGTCACACAGCTGTTCATAATGAAAATCTTGTGCTCTGATTGGTGGGAGTGAACTGTATCGCAATGAAAACTAGTAGTATAATGACCCTCATTATAGTACAGTTTTCTGACATATAGTATTTACATCTCCACATCGTCAAACTTAAATTATATTAAATCATAAAGTCCACTGATTTGATTGCGAAAGGATTTACCTTGAACCTCTCATGAGTTATGATTTGCTGTAAAAAAAAACAGTTCAGGCTAAATTGTCAGACTAAGAGCCTGACCGGAAGAGAACACATAATTCATGTTGTGCCTTCGTGGACAAGGGAAGAAGAACTATGTTGTTCGGTAAATAAATCCTATATTCGTCTACCACAATCACTTCTATAACTGCTGCTAAGGCCTAGTAGTTTTATGTACTGGCATATCCCCAGTTGGGTGCTTTGTGATCTTCTGTTGTTCGATAGTGGGCGGAGCAGGAAGTTTGTGTCCTCCCTGCTAGCCAATGTGCTGTTGAGCAAGACTGAGTGAAGTTGTGTTCCGTTGTTGACTGATTGCATCCCTCAGATGTATTATGCCCAAGATTTCTTAGAAATATGTTAAGCAAGAAGTCCTGTTTAGACTTCACAAACCCAGCAGTAATTGAATCGGCCATAGTTAGAAGGCACTAAGTCAATTCTTGTCGAAATTGAGATTTCCATGGATACGTATAGTATGAATGTCGACGCATCTAGCTGTGTTGAAAGGAACTAAGTCTGCCCGTTCAGTATGCTGTATCACTACTAGCTGAATTTAACGTTCAGTGTTAAAGAGAACTTCCTGACTTTTTTGCTTCTATGTGCCCACTACTGTATTGCTAGCATTGTAAATATAGTAATATGTTAGTTAGTTAGTTAGTTATTGTTGTTTTAAGGGGCGGAACTACGAGGTCATCTGCCCGTTATAGTAATATGCTATAGTGATAACTATAAATCTGTATATTTGTCATAAAAGTGAACTAACTACTTTTTAATGATCTGATTCATTGTTGAAGGGAACTAAATCATTTCTTTTTCTATTTTCTCCCTTTTTAAAAGGATAAATCCATTCAAATATACCTCTCTAGAACAGTATTATTGCGGGCAATGATACACGTGACAGCAACTATGCTTTATAATTAAGTGAGAGAAAAAGTTTTTGTCAATTATCTCAATTCTTACAAAAATGACTTAGTGCCTTCTAACGATGACCGATTCAATTGCTGAAGTTCAGGAGTTGTTACTGACGGATTAAGAGGAACATGATGAGGACTTTGGCGACGAGAGTGACACAGACGGTGAAGATAGGGGTGCAAGTCGTGAAGGGGATTGTGTAGGTGAGGAAGTTGAAACTCATAACAACCTTATATATGTCGGAAAAGATGGAAAGACTGTAAGGAACATTACACCGCATGTTCATACACGAACCACTAGGCAACAAAACATTTTGAGGCCTGGTCGTTTACCTGCTGTTGTAGGTGCTGCTTGATTAACTACATTTACTCAGACAACTTGTTTACAGATAATATAATGAATATGATTGTTCAGTACACCAATTACCAGTTACCCCTTGAACTATAGGCAGTCAAAGGCAGACCGGAGAAGTCTAGCATGTTTACTTCTGGGAGAGAAGTTACTATTGTCTCTAAGAAGTACAAGGACGTGATAGCAATATCTAGCATGCATTTTGATGACGCGGTCGACTATGAAACAGGGGCTGAGGAAACAGCAGCAATAATAACTTTCTATAATGCAACTAAACCTGGAGTTGACAAATTTGACAAAATGAGTGCTACTAGAAACACAAGGAGGTGGCCATCTGGCATCATTGCTCAAATTATATACATTGGCAGTCCACAAAACTAAAAAGTTGAAGAATATTTCTAAAACAATGATCATGAGAGCTTACGGCAGAAGAGATTGTAATAAGAAGTGAAGAACGTGTTAGAATGCCTCAGATGGAGGAAGAAATGGCTGGGTCATCTACAGAAAACGTAAGCTATGAGTCGCATGACAGACAGGACAAAAAAAGGAGGCAAAGCGAATACTTCTGGTGAACACTTCTGCATTCACCATGCTGTTATGGTCTGAAAATACTGCTTGTGAAACAGTGGGAATGAAGGGATCTCTACTGAAACCATTCGAACTAATGAACTGGTGATCCATGCCTATTAAATGAGTTAGAGTCTATTAAATTGTACATGAGTGTCATAAATACCATATTGTTATTAGAGTAGTCTCTTACTTTTGTAACTTTCGAAATACTGTGATGAAATAATCTGTGTTAAACAAGTGTTTGTATTATTATAATATACAATGCCTATGGTTGTTATATATAAATAAAATATTCAAAAACATCTGAAACAAGAAAATATAACAAAAACGAACCGGCTTAATGACCACAAATCTCACAGATGCATTGCGCCCGTTCGTGTATCGAAACACCTTGCACCAGGCGGAGGGTTGAGTCGAGAATGAATCACCTAATTGGCCCAATCTAATTTTTTGAAAATTTAATAGCATTAATTTAAAGAATTTGCAGTGTTTTGTGAAAAAGTCTTAGTAGAATATTGTTTATCTGGCATACATGAGTTATTAAAACGTTCATTGTCAAGAGCTGTGCTGGCACAACTATGAGGTACTTGTTATTGATATGTGCAGATAGATTCTGTGTCTGACATGGAACAAATGGTTGGGCTACAAACCGAAAATCCCTTTACTCGTATAGTCTAATTGCTACAATTTCCTAAGTAAATATTCCTTCTTTATTCCTCAAGCCGATTAGATTTTAAGCAAGAGGCAGATGACCTCGTAGTTCCGTCCCTTAGAACAACAATAACTAACTAGATTTAAAGCACTGTTCTCAATATTCTCTATCACACTTAGATTTACTTGACCTATAAAGGACTGATGACTTTGATAAATTTCAGATCTAGGAAAGGTATGATGGAGAATTAGAAAAGAAATTCTGTTGCAAGTTGTACAACTGTTATATTCTTACTTTCATTCGAGCAGTGCTGCAAAGTTTCGTTATTTCTTAAGTAGAAGCACAAAGTGATTGTATGGAAATTAATGGGTTGTTGTTGCTGCTAGGATAAAAAAGAAGAAACCCAGGATGAAGAGAGTGATCCAAGTATAAATCATCTAAATGAGTAAGTGGATAATATAAGGAAAACCATTACCTTCTTATTACTGTATATCTGTCATTGAATGTTGTCCTTATTTATATTCACTTTTAGTTTAGCTGCCCACAAAGATTACGATTTAATGATACTCGGTGTTCGTGTATTCCCTTCCTAGCATGGATGATCAACTCGACTTACAGGGGAAGTAAAATATGTGCAAACCATAGCGCTCGTAAAACCAGTAACCTTGATAATGCACTGATCTCAAGTAGGCTATCAGATACCGGGTAAAACATGTGATCGCGACTGTCCTGCTCTGTCTTGTGTTTGGGCGTCCTTACCCCTCCCCCGCTCTTGGAGAGGTAAGAGTAGGAATATCCTCCAAAACTGACTGAAGGGATTTATGTGATCTATTACCTGTTATCCACAGGTTTTATGTAAATTATAGCCCGGTTTCCTTCTAAACCATATTATTGATCACATATTCAGTATTTCCCTGGTAACTTTCAGAATGATCCATCTTTCATCATGGAGAATAATGGCTCGTATCAGACATGTTGCCATTTCCCTAACTGATTTAGAGTCAGTGTGTTGTCGTCAGCGCTTGGGAAATATCGCTCTATTGTAGCCAGGCAGAACAGGTCAGATTGGGTGCTATAGAATGGAATAGTATTATTATTATTATTATTATTATTATTAATATGGTCGTTCAGTAAGTTAGCGTGGAGGATAGATCAACCTCGTCTTGCTGCCAGCCAGCGAGTGTCCGCTTCTAGCGTTTATTATCTCTCAACGGGCGAGGCGGTGTGAGAGGTGTTAGTAGTGAGGTAGTAGGTATCCTAGATAAACTAGCATGTCGCCGGCCACGGTGGCCGTGCCCACTCGGTATCTCGCGAACCAATAATCGTAGAAAGTCGTGCGATGGTTCAAACGAAAGGTCTCTACTCCCTCTATTCTCAGGACACATCATATCCACCTAAGATAAAAACAACTCCTGCCATAGGAGTAAAATAAGGGTTTTTCGTTTTAACTCCCCTTAATCTTGAGAGACGTAAGAAACAAACTGGAGTCTCTTTCGCGGAGGTCACGTGATGTTCAGGAAGGTCTTTCTTATGAAATGCAACTGGGGATGGACGGTCAGGGGTGCCCCCAGGTCACGTGTTGTTCAGGAAGGTCTTTCTAAAGAAATGCAACTTGGGGTGGACGGTCAGGGGTGCCCCCATGTGACGTGTAGGGTGCCCGAGCGAGGTATCTTTAGTCGGTCGATCTAGGATGACTATCGATTGGTGTATTATTTATTTGTCAGGGTAGCCTAGCGGGGATATCGTTAGTCTGTTGATCCAAGATGGTGACGGTCACATGTGTGAGGGGTGGTTAGGGTAAAGTATTTTAGAAGTCGTTTTCCATGGTTGTTCCATGAAAATCCATGAGTGGAGGGCACAACCTTAAGATCCCATCAACTAGTCTAAACTGAATGGCATGTGTGAAGCGCAATCATTATATGGGAGGAAGAGGAGTTGGGTTAGAACAAACAAGCTGACGTAATAGGATGCACGGTATAGCGACTAATGCGTCAGCGAACAGGATGCAAGTTATAGCGACTAATGCGTCAGTGAACAGGATGCAAGGTATAGCGACTAATGCGTCAGCGAACAGGATGCAAGGTATAGCGACTAATGCGTCAGCGAACAGGATGCAAGTTATAGCGACTAATACGTCAGCGAACAGGATGCAAGGTATAGCGACTAATGCGTCAGCGATCAGGATGCAAGGTATAGCGACTAATGCGTCAGCGAACAGGATGCAAGTTATAGCGACTAATGCGTCAGTGAACAGGATGCAAGGTATAGCGACTAATGCGTCAGTGAACAGGATGCAAGGTATAGCGACTAATGCGTCAACGAACAGGATGCAAGGTATAGCGACTAATGCGTCAGTGAACAGGATGCAAGGTATAGCGACTAATGCGTAAGCGAACAGTATGCAAGGTATAGCGACTAATGCGTCAGCGAACAGGATGCAAGGTATAGCGACTAATGCATCAGCGGACAGGATGCAAGGTATAGCGACTAATGCGGCAGCGAACAGAATGCAAGGTATGGCGACTAATGCGTCAGCGAACAGGATGCAAGGTGTAGCGACTAATGCGTCAGCGAACAGGATGCAAGGTATAGTGACTAATGCGTCAGCGAACATGATGCAAGGTATAGCGACTAATACGTCAGCGAACAGGATGCAAGGTATAGCGACTAATACGTCAGCGAACAGGATGCAAGGTATAGCGACTAATGCGTCAGCGGACAGGTTGCAAGGTATAGCGACTAATGCGGCAGCGAACAGAATGCAAGGTATAGCGACTAATGCGTCAGCGAACAGGATGCAAGGTGTAGCGACTAATGCATCAGCGAACAGGATGCAAGGTATAGCGACTAATGCGTCAGCGAACATGATCCAAGGTATAGCGACTAATACGTCAGCTAACAGGATGCAAGGTATAGCGACTAATACGTCAGCGAACAGGATGCAAGGTATAGCGACTAATGCGTCAGCGAACAGGATGCAAGGTATAGCGACTAATAAGTCAGCGAACAGGATGCAAGGTATAGCGACTAATGCGTCAGCGAACAGGATGCAAGTTATAGCGACTAATACGTCAGCGAACAGGATGCAAGTTATAGCGACTAATACGTCAGCGAACAGGATGCAAGGTATAGCGACTAATGCGTCAGCGAACAGGTTGCAAGGTATAGCGACTAATGCGTCAGCGAACAGAATGCAAGATATAGCGACTAATGCGTCAGCGAACAGGATGCAAGTTATAGCGACTAATACGTCAGCGAACAGGATGCAAGTTATAGCGACTAATGCATCAGCGAACAGGATGCAAGGTAAAGCGACTAATGCGTCAGCGAACAGAATGCATGGTATAGCGACTAATGCGTCAGCGGACAGGATGCAAGGTATAGCGACTAATGCGGCAGTGAACAGAATGCAAGGTATAGCGACTAATGCGTCAGCGAACAGGATGCAAGTTGTAGCGACTAATGCGTCAGCGAACAGGATGCAAGGTATAGCGACTAATAAGTCAGCGAACAGGATGCAAGGTATAGCGACTAATGCCTCTGGGTGATGAAAAAACAAGTTGCGATACGCATGGACAGTATGGTGTCAACGGTGCTTCGGTGTGCAGCTCACCATCAAAAACGCCTAGTTTAGAGATATTGGGATATCATCGGTGTTATGGACGTTGCAAACACAAAATACTGTATTGTTGTATCAGTTGGTATCGTCCCTACCCCAAATGACTAAAGCCTGTAAGACGTGTTATGATAATAAAATGATGTAATTTTTAAATTCTTATTTTTTCATGTCCTCCTGTCCTACCCTAACCTCATTTTTTTTCAAACTAGCATGGCAGGTAAGTCCATGTTATGGTCACACCTTAGTCATTGATCGTTAGTCAGTCGTCAGTTGAACTTGGTCCAGGCAAGCGTCAACATGTTGCGCACACTCATTGTGGATTTCCGAGGGTTTAAAATTGGTGACAACAAATTTATATTTAAACAAGTGGCCATTATCGATTGTATCATTTTTTGGATATCGCAAGCTACGCATTTGGTATTTAAACCGCCCCATGCGTTTGATTTGTTGTGTGAAAAAGTTCGTAAACAAACCCAGTGGATTGAAAATCATATGCAACTAGACTGGAATCAAGGAACCATTTCCTATAAACATTTGGACGTGGTCATGAAAGCACATTTGTCCTCGGCAAATGTGGTATTTGTGAAAGGTAATGAAAAACGTGCATGGTTGCAACCATTTTTGGCGTCTTACTGCCAATGTATCGACCTCATGGTCTTGGGCTGCCCCTCCCTGCGAACGCTGATGGATACTTGTTCCTGTGGCAACATTACCCATACAGCCCTAGCGCATGCGTGGGATCTCTTTCATTGGTTAACCATCCATGCCTGTTGGGAGTTGTTAAATAAAATTATAACTCAAGATTTACCTGTGAATGACGCCAGTGAGAATTCTACAAGCAACGTGTAAACATCTACAGAACGTGATACCATGGAGAAAGGCAATGCTACGGACAAAGCCATCGGCAAGTTCTTTGTGTGCAAAAAGAAACTAGAAACTAGTTTTACCAAAGAGGAACTCCTGGCGCTGCCCAAGTCGTTCATTTATTATGTGACCGCCAACGCGGAGAAAGAAATCTGGCAACATGTACCAAAATCATGGACTCAAGATCCTGTGTTGAGTTAATTGCAACCCTGTACCATAAGCAAGTGGCCGTGGCAAAAATACCGTCTATCCGTCAGTGCGCAACCTGTCAGCTAGTGAAACTGTATCACGGTCATAAAAGTCCGTGTAAAGACTTTGTTGAATCATTCCCCGGGTGTCATGGCGAGAAAAAGCAACAACAATAACAACAAACACAAACATCGTCCACTGAGGAGGAGGAAGACCAAACCTGTTCACCATCGATGGAAAACAATATGCCAGACCTGTACTGGCAATGGCGTCATTGACAAAGTGATTCAATACTTACCTTTTGAAATCCGTCTTCCAGGTTTTCGTTTTTGTGTCCCTGGAACTCATCTTGAAAAACGTTTCCAGCGTGGTGATGAACCCATTAATCTTTTGGATCAAGCATGCAAAGAACACGATCTTTCTTATCGCCATAGTCATCCTGGTATAAGACATGTGGCTGATAAATTATTATTCAAAAAAGCTAAACTACGTTTCACATCCTGTGATGCCTCAGTGGGTGAAAGGATGGCAGACCTGATTGTGATGAGTGCTATGACAGGAAAGTTGATGATGCGTGGACATAAACATTAAGCAATTGAGTAGTGGGGAATTGTGATTTGTGTGTATTCTATCTGCTTTTGTCAATCCTCTATCACTATGAAATAAAAAAAAGGTTTACCAATGCACGATGTTTTTATTTAATTTTTTTATTTAAAGAATTATGATGTTGATGGGCTGATTTTTCATTTTCACATTTTCACACATTGCCATTTGCCAATTTGCAATTTACAGTTTTTAAAAATGTATGTTTCAAGTTATGTGTTTTTGATGATATGGATGATTTTGTTGATTACACTTTTTAAACAATGTTCGTTTCATGATTTTTCAATTTTCACATTTTCACACATAGCCATTTCCATTTTTTACAAATGTGCGTTTTAAGTTTTACGTTTTTTGGAATTTTGTCGATATCGAAACATGGCTTTTCCATTTTGCTGTTATCACATTTTTTCCATTTCGTGTATGTCGAAAGTTGAGATTTGTTAATGATGTTGATGCAAGTGCTTGACCATGATAAAGCTGCAGTGTGTTTTTGGGACTGCGGAAACGTGGAGGTCTACGACTAGTGCAGGTAAGACTGTTTTACAAAAATAATGTCTATTGACCGCTACATTTGAAACAAAACAAAACTATTGACTAAACCAAATTACCATATACATATAAGTGACAATTTCCCCCTCCCCACCCACCCACCCGCCCTACCTCACCGTGTTTGCTCTAGTCATACGTACACATCAGCTTTCACGCTACTCATACATTCACACCTGTCTTTGGGAACAAACACAACCACTTTATTTATTCCCAAAAGCACATTCTCGACATGCACACTTATCCCAAAATAACTTTTTTTTAGTTTACCATTTACGATTTACATTACAAAAAAAAATTAAGTTACTAAAAAAATACTACTACTCATTTGATATTTACATAAGAATGACACTCTTGTACAGCTTAAAAAATCAAAGCATTTTCCAATTCTCAACTCTGTTAAATTTAAAATTAAAATAAAAATAAGGTTGCATACAACTTTTTTTAAGAGCAAATGGTCCAAGTGTATTCCCACTATTTACAAAATCTACTATTTACAATGACAAAAAACAATATTTACAAAATACAAAATACTAAATCAACGAGTTAAAGTCATGTCCCTAAACGAACAAACAGTGAAATCACACCTCCTCCCCCTTGCGGTCATAACCCCAGGGCAGGCTGGTGAACAGGTCATCGGCCCACACACGTTTGCTATCCATGGAGGCGAGGGTGCGTTTTTTCTGTTCCACAAGATACAAATGATGGTTGCGGGATTGTATCCTGCACTGTGTATGGGACATAGCTTTGCCAGTGCGTAAAACCACTAAGTAATCGCCTACACGTAGCAATTTTACCACTGCCCTACCTACATCTTTTGCTCTTTTGGCTTCCTTACAGTCTAGTGTGCGATAAGCATACATTTTTGAGGCCAAACCTACGAGTTCAGACATGACAGAATCAACGCATTCATCTTTTAAAACACCCATTTCCTTCTTGTTTTTTTTATGGGCAGCTGAAACATGTTGTCAGCGGTATAGGAAGAGGTGTTGAACCAGTCACTATGCTGCCTCATGACGTCATAGGGGTTGCAGTGGCGAATGTAGTAATTGAATGAGTCCGTATCCATATACAAAAGAGAGACGTTCTCAAAATGGCGTTTGGCAAACTCATAGTGGAATCGATACATGACCGATTTAGAAAAGTCTAAAATGACTTGGCCCAAGTAAATGGGCTTATCCAGGGTCACGCTATTTTTACTCAATTCTATAGTAGCCAAATCCTCATCGATAATTTTAATCGATTTAAAATTTGGCTTGGCAATGTACCGCCGGGCACCCCACCGCCCGTCCCAGACATTCACCAATTTGATGTCACGGTATTTGCGGACATTCTCCATGGACTTGCCATAGATGCAGTTGTTCATTAATTTAAAAATAATTCAAACTGCTGTGTTGCCATTTGTCGGTGCTCTGTGTTGAGTCGCATATATGGCTCGAGCCATGCTTTTTGAGCAAAAGAAATACCCCTATGGATTTTCTTCATCACTAAACCTTGGGCGAGGCATTGCACCAACATTTGGATATGTAGCACATACCGATTTTTATTGTAAAGTGTGCCCATGAGTTTTTCAGTTTTCACTTTACTGTCAGGGGGAACCATTTGCTCAAGGCAGAATGGGAAATCGGCATGTTCATCATACAAGGATGAGGGATATTCAATATCCACTTCTAGCACATATCCACGGCCTGTTTCTTGACTAGCCATATTCACATCAAATTCTGACACTTGTTTCTCTGTCAGCCAAGCGAACGTCCCATAGGGCAAAGGCTGACTCATGGCGTAGCCATACAAATTATGCACGTCATAGTACATTAAGTACGATTCTGGTTTATTCGGTGAATAATCAGGCATGTAGAAATTGTTCGCTTCGGCATGGCGTTGGTTAAGCGACACAAAGCCACCGCGAATGCCCTTTTCAAAGAATAGAACCATGTCTACGTCAGTGAGTAAATCCAACTCCACATGAGTGTATTTCAAAGCGGCATCGAACGAGAGCCCAGGACTCGTATAATAGTGAGCCGGGTCAAGACCATAAATGTGTTTACACAACTCAGGAATTTTTGAAACACATCGGTGAGCAGCAATACATCCAGTTTTAGGTAATGCATAGCATATTCACCTAACGTCTTAATGCCAAACACTCGCCAAACTCGACATGCATGTGCATAGTCTTCATCGGAAAGAGTACTGCGTGATAGTTTTGAGTAAAATTTGTCTTGTGGTGGGAGTATTGTTTGCTTTAACACGTCCCAGCTGTTGCAGAAATCATACTGGAATATACCTTTCAGAATGCACAATTAAAATTGCTTAGGATCATTAAAATGCATTCTGGTATTTTTTAATTCCTCCTCATTCAAGCCATTCACAAGGCTGTCTAGCGAGGATGCCATAAAGTTAAATGAATCCAAAAATCGAATGCTAAATTTGCTCAACCGCCAAGTCAGGGCTGTAAAACGGTCATGGTTTTGGGGGATAATGGTAAACGAGCCCTTGTTGACATGACCCAATTCACGAATACCGGGTGAGTTTGCCGTGGTGGTTACGGCATGACTAATGGCAGTCGCTTACATCCGGGAGGCGAGGAGGTTCGAATCCCCCCGCCGGCAACCATGAAGATGGTCTTCTGTGGTTTCCCATCTTCCTTCCAGGCAAATGCCGGGGTTGGTCCCTCACTATAGGCCACAGCCGCTACCATCCAACTCCTCGCCCTTCCCTTCCAACTTTCCTCCCCAACGGTACTTGTAGCTCACCCATTGGGTGTCCATCTCGAAGCAGCTACAAAACTGGCGAGCCGAACATGTCCTTGGACACTCCCGGCACTAAAAGCCATACGCTAAAAAAAATTCACGAATCAAAAACTGAATGTCATAATTTGCCAGATTGTGGAAAAAGACACTGATGAAACGAGGAGCTGAAAAGTTCAAATTGCATTTACTATGCGCAGCTCCACGAAACTCTCCCGGAAAGTGCGAGTGATCACGAACGGTGTCTTCAGCACTGATCAGTGGCTTTTCGCAAATATGGCATGTCGTGCCATGCTCATACCGTTGCTGCTGTTCTGGAGATAGACTCATGGGTACTGGGTGGTCCAGTAATCCCTGTGCATGGTCGGCCAACTTTACAAGTTCATCCAAGAACCATCTGGTACAATCTGGCCCGTCACGGGATTTATAAAAGGATTGTGTGGGGTCATAGGCACACACCACATTAAATCCTATGGCAAAAGGTTCATGTTTTTGAATGGGTGTGGTTGAGCTGATGGTGGGATCTGGTTCACATCCCGCCATGGGTGTATTGAGTGCTTCGAAATCTGCACACTCCACATAGGGAACAGTGTCACGCTTATGAATGTCCTTAAACTTTAGCATAGTTTTATTCCCTTCTGGCAATATCAGTCTCACCGCTTCCTGAGAAACACAATCTATCCTATGACGTTCCAAAAGCGTAGGGTTTCCAAAATATTGGAGGCAACGGTTACAAATATATTTTTTCATTTATATTTAGACATTTTGCTGCTTAGCAATCTACGTAAGCTTTTAATCTGGCAATAGTGATAGTGACAGATATAAAATATGAATGTGATGTTGTTTCGGTTCTTTTGTGGCATAAAGAGGTCCCACAATCTCATACCATCAAGGCCATTCACCATGAACGAATAGTCATGGTTGTCTTGTTCAAACCTATGGATCTCAGTTAAGTCCATAGGGAACGACGCTCGAGTTAAATTTAAATTTTGTTTTAATTCATCACACTTGGCCTTGTACTTTCCAGGCCAACAACCATCATGTTGTACCGGCAGCAAATATGCAACCACAGACCACAGGAAGCAATCATTGTCACGATTCTTTATATTGGCCACAGCCTTTTTCGAACCTATTGCTGCTGGTGTTTTAATATAGCTAGACCCAGCATTCAACGGGTTGAAATGACAAATTTTGTTTTGCAAATGGTGAATTGTGTCTAATGCTAAACCACTGGGTCCTTGTTGTAGTTTATCAAATTTTGATAGCAAGACATTCACCACATGGCATTGATACCAATCTTTTAGATTATCTGCTATCAAAAGCTGTTGCATTTTACTCCCAAAATAAAATGGTTTCTTATGCTCACCGTCCTTGTTTTTATATATGAAATCGCACAAGAGTTGTGTATTGACCTTTAAAGCCGTATGCAACCTTGGATCTGCACAAATTTGTACTTTAAAAATTTCAAAACATGATTCTATAAAGTCTTTTGGAATTAAACTCTCACTAACATTGACCACGTGGCCAGAGCAGACACGTGACTTGAAACAGGACTCGAGGGGCTACCAAGTTAATGTATCGGTAGCAGTAGCAAAAGACATGATTTTTATAAAAGAAACAATCTCACCCAAGTTTTCAGCCGTATACTTTCCAACAATGGTCCCAAACACACACGTTCCTGGTTTTCAGCAGCGGTTGTAGCGGACAAGCATTTTCCAGCCCACACTAAAAAAGAAATGAAATAAACCACAATTTCTAATAGCATGTTTCATAAACAATAATAAATAAAATAATATAAAACAGTTATATATATATATATATATATATATATATATATATATATATATATATATATATATAAAATTTTCAAAAAATCTTACCTACTTTTCCCTTTTTGTAGGCATTAGTGGAATGGGGTTTCCCTCCTTTTTCTGCCTCCCACAACAGGTAGGCGGATTATCTAAAACAAAAATAACCATCCATTAATAAAAAATGGCAAACCAATAATAAATTTAAACATTGATTAGCATTAAAATATAATAAACAGGGTTAATCTCACACTTAGCTCAAGTATATCATGTATCCAATATAGTCACTAATTGAATGTTGATCACACGAATGCAAATACTTTTACACACATAAGACACAGTCTATGTTAACACAGTAAGGTTTACCATAGGAATGACGTGCAATGTGCAATGACATGCTCAATACTCTCCTACCCAACTCCTCACCTCCCCGCGGTCCTCTGGCCCCGCCCACTCATCGCTCTGCAGTGGTCACGTGATTTCCTGTTCTCTCTTTGTGTTCACTCTTTCCCCTCTCTCCCCTTTCCTCTCTGCGGGGCCCTGCCTGCTGCTGCTTCTCGAGGCCTGGCTGACAGGATGGGAAATATCATCTCTGTTAGAGAGTGCCACATTGTTCCAACCTGTTATCATATGACAGCAGTGTTGTCAGCTCTCGCTTACATTACATTCTCTTAGCCGGCTAGCCAGCCTGAAGCGGATTTTTCTTTCTTGGCTGCCAGTCAGACATAGAAAAACAAGTTCTTTTGTTGTCGACTATAAAAGCCTTGGTTTTATTCGTCTCATAGCATTATGAATTGGTCAGGTTACTGGTCAGTGCTTACTAACATGTTTAAAGATGACCATGAGGATTTTTTTGAAATATTCGCCTTCATTCATCTCTCATAGGAAAATATTTAAAAGTGACCGCTCGTTTTGCCATACATTGCCCCGTCGAAATAGCCATTTCCTGTATCCTGTAACACACGCCCAGCGCTACCGGCTCTCTGTCTACAAACACTTTTTATTTAAAAAATAATAATTTTAAAACAGATAAAAACAAGTTTCAAAATGCATAGTTTTTTTGTCCTAGAAACTTGACATTTATTTTCATGGTAGAGGGGGTAAGGACCTTTCATTTATGTCAAACAAACTCTTTTGTAACCTTCCTAGTTCCCAAAATATAAAAAATATAAATTTAAGTGTTTTCAAAAAATCTCAAAAAATAAAAAGCTTTATTATAAAAAATAAAGGTCATAGAGACCATTCGTTTCAACTATTGGACAACGTTCTATCAAGTTTGGTTTTCAAACTATAGTCTACTTTTAAAAACAAAAATTTTCAAATTATTTTAATATAATACGTGGTCCAAAGCCAAGCGCCCGTCAGCTCGAGTCCAACGACACCTCATTTGTTAAAATCCGATCAGGCGTTCGCCAATTATCGCCAATGTTTGTCAGAAAGTAGGCTATCACTTCTTTTCCTCCTAGACCCTTGAAACTTGCTGCCTGCCTAGAGGGCATAGCGACCTTTCATTTATGTCAAACACACGTTTTCCCAAAATTCACCGTTTCCAAAATAGCGCCAATCAAATAATCAAAAATTTCCAAACAAAAATTTAAAACTACCAACACACATGCTTAGCAAAGAGGACGACATTCCAACGCCAACAACACCTAGTTCGTTAAAATCCGATCATGCTTTCAACGGAACACATTCAGCCGTGTGCGATCATATGTGTGATGCGGGGCACAGCTTTACCAACATAGGGTCGGACCTTAAAATAAAGGACATAAGGGAAGCAATCGAGATGCACCTAGCCAAACGAAACAATCCCAACAATCTAAATGAACACACGTTCCTGGAGAGCTCACCCCACTTCACGCTACTAAAAAACACACCCTGTCGGAAACAAGACACAATTTAGCGACACAGCCAAGCTGGATAAAAAAGGGGGCAAATTAGGGGTTTTTTAATAGGTAAATGTTATCTGGATCAGGTGTACGATGTACTTTTCTTCTGCAATAAACCTAGGCCCATATTCGCGGCAGTATTAAAGGTGCCGGGACGTCCTCATACGACCGTCAACGCTTAGTTCGAATGGGTTATGGTCCACGCGTGGCGAGGGCTAATCCACGGTATTTAATAGTTGTAGACCCACCTCATTCAATAACATACATCTTATCTAGGTTGGCAACACCTCACATAAACACATCGCTATGACTCCGCACAGCACGTATGGGCAGGGGGAGAAGGCAGGGAAAAACCAGTCGTTAAGATAACCACCGCAGTCGACCGCACCGTGAGTTACAGTGAGCACGAAAACTGCGAGTAGCTGTAGTAAGGAAGACAATCAGATAAGTAGTTAGCATATAATTTTATAGTTTAACCATAGTTGATTTTTACAACCATATAATCTCTCCAAAGTACAAACTC